>OZ038514.1:81494864-81764180 GCA_964036315.1 Acanthosepion esculentum | reverse complement strand
ACTACTAATAATAAGAAGAATAATAAGCCTAACCTTGCTCAAATTTAACGAATTTAAAGGCGAATAGACATTTTGTAAAAACCTACTACTCAACATCAAAAACAGACCAACAATAGTCATGATAAGTAAAAGGGCGAGACCAACTTCGAGTTTCGTAGACAAAACTACTGAATTCATTAGCAGATACCTACATAACGATGTATCTCCGTAAATAAAAGAAATTAAGTAAAAGATATGATAACCTTAGAAAAGCTACCGCAGTTGCGTCCCTTTAATTTGCAAGCAGGTTTGATTAGATTCTTATATCTTTCGATAGACTCAGTCTGTTCTTTTTTATATATCTATCTATCTTATCTATCTATCTATCTATGTTTATATTTATTAAGGTTTATATCTATCTGAATCTGTACATACGAATGTATGCATGAACGTATGTATGTATGCATCTGTGGCGGACTTCACCACATTTAACTTAGATTAGGAAACCAAACTGACGTGAAGAAAAAGAGGATAAGCCAAAGACATCATTACACATAAAATTTGTATTTAACAAGATGTACAAACAAGGATGTGAAAGAAAGGCATGCATTGAGTAAAACAAGAGTTGTCTCTCTTTAACTATCAATCGTTCCAAAGTTCACTGAAAGAAATAAGGTTGTAATAGTTTCTGGTAATAAACGTTTTAAACAGTTCTTCTGTGTAAGAAAAAAATATTATGTGAGTATAGGGAATATTCAGCATGTGAATGGTGGTGTGAGTGAGGAGATTGGTTTCAGCTGTCGTGGATTCCTGTGGCATGAAATCTCACTAATTCACTAAGAATATTTTTTGCTTATATAGGTGACCATCGGCTCCGAAAGCGCTGCGCGGGAAGATTCACTCTTCACGTGCAGACAATCAACGAGCGAGTTTTGGGGGGACTCGGGAAACGCTTCCCAAAAGTGCACGAAATCGGCGACATGGAAATATAGCGATTATAAAATTGTCGCATAGGTGCGATTTATAAATTGTCCATTACACAATAGTGTTGATTTATTATCCAATGAATGCTTTTTGTTGTATAATTTCAATTTGCATAAGTAAGTATGTATATGCGTGATGATGATGATCATCACACATCTCAGTCTGTTCGTATCTGTCTATATTTATCAAGGTTTATATCTATCTGAGCATATATATATATATATATATATATATATATATATATATATATATATATATATATATATATATATATATATATATATAAAATAGAGTCTCACGTCGAATTCGACGTACGCAGGTCAGACAGATCAGTTCCTAGAAACTGAGAGCCCAACACCGACACATGTGATTTGATTATAGTAGTGAAGGCTTTGTGCAGGGCCATCCACACTTTTGGGAGGGACGAATACAGGGACCTGGTGCAGCGAATACCACAAGGTCCCCAAACGACCCTCCGCAGATTGAATTCAGAGTTGTCCTTCTCTTAGACCAGTTGCCATCCAAGTCTATAGAACCCAGTCTGTGCTGCTATTTACCCATAGTTGGAGGGAGAAGAAGAAGATTCACACCTTTCCCAAGGGTATTAGCACGTAAGTGAATGTAATGGATGCGACTGAATTTCGAACTCGGCTCTCCGAATCCTCAATCCAAGCCATTATCCATTACTCCACCGTACCTATATATATCCAAGTATAGGATTGGTATATACGGAATAAATTCCAATAACGAACAAGTATTATTCTTAAAAGAGTGCTCAATACAGAGTAGAGCAGTTATAATTATTTATTTAAATAATATAACATAAATATGTTATAATATTTATGTTATAATATGTTATAATATTTATGTTATAATATTTAAATAAATAATTATATATATATATATATATATATATATATATATATATATATATATATATATATATATATATATATATATATATATATATATATATATCAATTGGTTCATAACTATCTATCAATCTATCTGTCTATCTATCTCTGTTCATCCACTGTTCACATATGTTTATGTTTGTGTGAGCTCCGGAGAGTGAACGTGTGTGTGTGTGTATGTGTTAGTGTGTGAGCGTACGTCAATGAATGTACGTGCGTGTATTTATGTTTGTGTAAGTATGAGCGGCGTCTCGACGCTAATTTTTCCTCCCACTTCCATAAAAATACCGATACACGCAACCATATATAAATCAAAAATTTAAAAATGAATAAGTTTTCTGACGATCGCAAATAGCATGAAACCCAGGGTCACAAACTCACATCAATCCAACTAAATATCTATCTATCTATCTATCTATATATATATATATATATATATATATATATATATATATATATATATAAATATATATATATATATAAATATATATATATATATATATACGTTCATATCTATCTATCTATCTATCTATCTATCTATCTATCTCTTTCTCTCTTTTCATATCTATATCTCTCTATATAACTATCTATCTGACGCTGTTCATATTTATCTATCTATCTATCTATCTATCTATCTATCTATCTATCCATCTATGACATTTTTCCCTATTTTTCAATTTGAACTATGTGCATGGGACTGCGATGGTTTTATCTATCTATCTATCTATCTATCTATCTATCTATCTGAGTGACCGCTTGGGAATACCAGGTGCTGTAAGCTTGGATGCGCGGGTGGTACACTTGTTCCACCCTCTATTTACTAGAAGCTCATTCTTCTTCTATGTGCTGTGTTCCTTAAGGGCATAGGCGATCATGGCTCTCCACTATTTCCTGCCTTTCACAGCTCTTAATAAATTTTGTCTTTTTGTTATTTTTCCTTAACCTTATTCTGTCAACCACTTACTCAAGCTCATTTTTCTTCCTCTATGTGCCATATCCTCTCAGGAAATTGGTGTTCATGGCTCTCCACAATTTCCTATCATTCATAGCCCTTAATAAATTTTGTCCTTTTTTTATTTCTCCTAAACCTCGTTCAGCTCTTCATCTACACAAGCTCTCTAGGTAGGTTATTCGTTGTTTTCCTCTTGCCTTCAATCAACCCTGTTACTGTCGAAATTTCCAAGCCCTCTTTCCTCATTATGTGCTCTAGAAATTTTAATTGTTTCTTCCTGATGATAACTATCAGTGTCCTTTTTTGTTTTTATTTTCTCTAAATTGTATCTTCATCATCCTTCTGTAGTGTCATATTTCTGTTGTTTTAAATCTCTTTCTAATCTTTGAGAGCGGATATCACGTACGAGTTCAGCGCTATTTTCACTGTTTCTAAAGATGTTTTTTTCCGATTCTAAATACTGTGCTTAAATTCATAAAGTCTAGCCAAAAACACAAAGTTCATCAAGGAAATAAAGCCACTAAGACACAAGGTGTTACTGAGTGTAAAAAAATAAGAATAAGGGGGAAACATTATTAAAGAGAGAGAACAATAAAAGAAGAGGAACCAAGAAGACAGCAGATAAAGATTGACATTGCATTTAAATTTTTGATGATCAAAGTTGGCTGGGAAGCAAGAAGCCAAAAGAGAGTTCCACAAATGAGAAGAGCGAGAGAAGAAACTGTTAGCATAGAACTTACGGCTGTGTCTAGTCAATTCAACTGTAAATTGAAGAGACCTCATCGACAGTCCAGTACAGGGCTTAAATTCATAAAGTCTAGGTGCCCTGGCGAATATTTATCCGAAATTTACCATGAAACTATTTATAGAAAAGGCACAATGAAGCTACATTACGTCCGTGGGAAAGTGACTGAAGCCGATATGCCAGAACAGGGACAATAACATTGCGGATTCTGCTTTGGATTTTATCGACAATGGTAGCAATTCAATTCTTTCTGATGTTTTACCGTTTTTCTAAGAGATGGCAACAATTGTCCGCAGTAATTTATTGTTCAAACAAAACATTTACAAGGGGTTACTTGTTAGTATACCTATATGTGCTTCAGTACCTGTCTCTATTCCTCAAGGACACATGGCACAGTGGATAAAAGCGTTGGTTAGATCCAGTGACAGGACCCAATGAGTGTGAGTTCAATACCCGGTTAAGGCAGTGGAGAACTTTCAGAGGGTAATTAACAGGAGATAACTGATAACTGACATCCATTAAACATGGCACGTGGAACTAGAACAGTCTGCCCCAGTGAGCGAAATAAAGGGTTCAGTTTGACATTCCAACCACCTAAAGAAGGGCGGAGCGTACAACGGCCGAAACGTTGTAATAAATATGGCGACAAAGATGAGGACAATAATCCGAATAATGTAAATAATGTGCATAATACCTCAACTCAGAAATATAGACAGATACTGAAAGGCCGAAACGTTGTAATAAATATGGCGGCAAAGATGAGGACAATAGTCCGAATAATGTAAACAATCTATTATTTTTCAGCTTGTACTTTGAAGAACTAACAGTAATACTATGCCATGTTGCGATGCCATGTTGGGTGGCAATTGTAGACTGTGAGACTGAGGCCTGGTTTAAGCCGCACTCTATAGAGTACATCGATTATCTTTAAGCGTCTTTTAAAATTAGGTGTTTTTCAAATGACAGTGTCATAGTGTAGGCGGAAGAACGAATTAGGTGATCGATAAGGAATTACTTAAAGACGCCTACACAGCTCTCTGTCGCCTAACACAATTAGAGAAAAGCGATCAAACTGATAAATGAGAACTAAGTCGAAGCATTGCGAGTCATAACCAGGGACATCGAAACAGTTGCAACAGAGAAAGAAAATTAGTGCTAATGATCCGGACAATCGTGTAACCTAGACTTTGCACCCATGATCTATCTATCTATCTATCTATCTATCTATCTATCTATCTATCTATCTAAAAAAAAAAATACAAAAAAAACATTCGTGGATTTACCAAATTACAAAATTTAAAAAAAAATCTTACTTGTAATATTTAAACTTTAGCGTTGCGATTTGCACGCTCCAACACTACATAGCCGTTAATAAATAGCTCATTCTTAAAAACATCTTTCGGTCGGAAAAACACAATTATTTCGTCTTCCAGTTTTGATTCTAAAGGGGAAAATACAGCCTGAGGATGAATGTGTGAAGCATTTGAAAGTACTAGCTGAATTAAAAAATACACCATAGCTAGTTTATACATAAGGATCTCATCATTCAGTGGATTATTAGTATCATAATGCTTATAATTATGTCTACTAGCGAAGGGATTTCGCCAATAATTGCATTAATATTGCTAATTAATTCAAGGTGTGATTAACTCTTTGTAATATAAAATTATATGTTGGCTATTTTATTTTGTTCATGAAAAACAATATATATATATATATATATATATATATATATATATATATATATATATATATATATACATATACATATATATATATATATATATATATATATATATATATATATATATATATATATATATGAAGAAATATAATTTTAAGATGTGCTATATTTATGGGATGAAGTGTTCAATATCAGAGATAGAGCGTATGAATATATAAATATAAAAGTGAACATTGAAGTCGACACTCAGAGGTGACAGGCTATATATATATATATATATATATATATATATATATATATATGTAAAAGAGAACATTGAAGTCAACACTCAGAGGCGACAGGCTGTTTCATGCTAGACGAATCATCAGGTCTGACGATTGCGCCTAGCATGAAACAACATGTCGCCACTGAGTGTTGACTTCAATGTTCACTTTCACACACACACACTCACACACACACACACACACACACACACACACACACACACATATATATATATATATATATATATATATATATATATATATATATATATATATGTGTGTGTGTGTGTGATCTAGCGTCCTTTAAAAGGGCTATGCTGAAATAAATTATTACATGGAACCTTAAAATGGTCTGTTTTTCTTTAAAAATAAATAAATATATATATATACATATATATATATGTATAAAAATTTATTTCGGTTGAGCTCTCTGTGGTAGAAGTTTGAGTTTAAAAATATACAAAATAACCTACATTGACTGCAGACAATATGAAAATTGGAATTGTCTGATCGATGTGTAGGCATTATGGATATTTGTAATATATTAAATAACGCCGTTTATTTACAGATATATTCTGCGTTTCATTATGTCTACAGCTAGTTTCCTGTCTCGAATAGAATCCGATGAAACACGTAAGAGGAAAAAAAAAAAAGTAAAGTATCGTTTTTCATGATTCTTCTGGGTTCGGCGACGAATGTGATTGATATCAACTTCATACCGGAAGTCTTTGATCCTAGTTAACTTCCGGTTATTCCCAAGGTTGAAAAAAACCCCAAAAAACAAACAAAAAAAAAACAAGCAGTCTATATCTACCTATGTAGATATAAAACTGACTGTCGACTATATTGCTATTCAGAAATCATTCGATTAATTTTTTTGTCTTGAAAAAGAAATATAAAATTCTATGACGCAAAAAAGCTTTTGAAGCTGATATTTTAAAAAAAAAAGATTATTTCGCTGAGAATTTGAATAAATGCGATTTAATCAAAGATTTATCAGTGACATCAATGCGAAGAGCCGAGAGGAAGAAAGAATTGGTTTTTGAGCTAATTATAGAAGAGAATGATTTTTGAATATCGTAGCGTTGCGCATTTGATGCCGACAGACCTTTGAAGGTAGGTTGTTCCTTTCTCTGTGAATAATAATCATTTTTTAAAATCTAATTTTATTCGTTTAATGTGAATTTTTTGTCAAAATTTTATTTATATATTATTCAATTATCAGAGTATTTTTTTCCTAGTTTTCTAGAATTCTTCGGATAAATTTCTGTTGTAATATATGGTAATAATACTTTTTCCATATAAGAGAAAAATCGGCATTTTGTGACAGAAAAGCCAGTGCTACTCAAGTTACGATTTTCTTCATTCCAAAGTCATCAGGGAAGTCGAGAATATTTTTTCCACATTTCTAATGACAATGGTAACATTATCCGTTTCCTTATAAGGAAACATTCGGCATTCATTGACCGAGCAGCCAATGCTTTTCTTCACTCCCTGGACATCGGGCTGGGATCAAAGTGTAGTATCTGTTCTCCTCATCTCTAATGGTAACGGTACTATTAGCCGGTCCCTTATAAGGAAACATTCGGCATTCATTGACCGAGCAGCCAATTCTACTTGGGTAGTCTTCTGTCCAGAAGGACCGTTTACTGACCTGTTTTTTGTCACGTCTTTTTTGCGATATTACCTTGGATTAATTTGTGATCTCCATTTCGTTCTGTTAAGTCTGTTTTTATTTTACTTTTTCTTACGTTTTCAATTTTGAACTGACTCATTTTTTAAAAGTTTCTGACATTTTTTTTCAATTTCTTACCCGCCTCATTTTTTCATTTTTTTTTCCTCTTTTGTAACTAAAATTAATAGTTAAATTCGTTTCCTCAAAAAATGTTTATGATGTGGAAAAAGAAATTGTCATTATTAATCCTATCAAACCGCAACTTTCAAATTGAGTGGCATAGCACGGTTCCAAATTCGATCTGACCTAACGACTATTGATAATTTGTAAGGAGAAATGAATTTTACCCGGTTCCATAACAGTTTTCGACTGCTTGCCACCCAGAAATACTAGGGTAATTCAATAAATCAGGTGAATTTTTCGGTATAAGGACTTCTAATATAGATAGAAGCTTACTTTTTTTTCAACGTAGTCTCCCAGCACTGTCACACACTTTTCCCATCTGTGCACAAGCTTCCGTATTCCCTCAGCGTAAAAAACTTTGGTCTGATGTCTCAGCCAGTCGCTCACAACACTTTTGACTTCATCGTCACTTTTAAACTTCGTGCCTCTCGTGAACGCTTTCAAGGGACCAAACAGGTGAAAGTCTGAAGGGGCAAGGTCTGGGCAGTAAGGGGGATGAGGGAGCAGTTCCCAGTCAAACTCGTTGATGGTCTGCACCGTTTGGGCTGCTATGTGAGGCCTTGCGTTGTCATGATGAAAGATGACTCCTTCTGACTGATGACACCTGCGTTTGTCCCGACAGATAAGCTCAAGGTCCTTGCAATGTGTCATCTACTGTCATCCTTCTGTCAGACTGAATGAGGTCATTGACTGATTCGATCACCTCATGAGACCTCACTTCTGTAGGCCTCCCAGGCCTGTCTTCATCCTCAACACTGCTCCGTCCTTCTTTAAACAATTTAGCCCACTTGTAGACATTTTGGGGGCTGAAACATGCGGCACCATGCACAGTCGATATTCTCCTATGAATTTCAACTGGTTTGCACCCTTCAGCAACCAAAATCTTGATAACTGACCGCTGTTCAATCCTGGAGCATGCTTCTTGGTCGGCCATCTTTGTTAATCGCCAAAACTCTCAAAGTTTGTTTTTTTAATCTGCAAAAGAAATTAAATCCACGTGAAAAAGAAGTAAAACAAAAAATAAAAATAAAAAAAAGTAAGCTTCTATCTGTATTAGAAGTCCTTATACCGAAAAATTCAACTTATTTATAGAATGACCCTCGTAGAATATGCTCATTCTAGAGTCTAACTCAGGGAGGGAAGATTTTTAAATTTGCTCTATTTATTAAAAATCACCGTAGAACATATTACATCATTATATAGCTATTGTCGGGTTGATTTCCATTTGAAGTAAATGAAAATCCTATTTGATGGAAAAAATAACTTAGTAATCATATTCTTATACATTGTATCTTGTTGATGCAATTTCTAAAGATTCACTACTTAATTTAACTGGTCTTCCCACACTTTGAAAATATTTGCAGGTAAATTCGGCAAATCGAACGTTATTCCATTCATTAAAACGTTTTGCGGTTCCTTATTTGAAAAACCTTTTGCAAGCAGATTTATACACACTACAGTTTGTGAAACCTTATTCAAATTTTATTTACGGGTGTATTTTTTAAATCTCTTCATTGGAGACTCGCTACTTATGAAACAAAATATAAATTGCAAATATGGTTATATTTTTGTGATGTAATTTAAATAAATATCTGGGAAATTTACATAACATAAATATGATTTACATACAAAAGTATGAATATGTATTTACTTATCTAATGGAGAAAATCTATTTATAGACTTTTCCTTTACCTCCAATTCATCTGACTTAAACATTGAGAAAAGAGTCTTTTCATGAAGCAAGGACTCGACGTATGCCGTTTCGTGGTTATGGTGAATGTTTAATTTTTTTATAGTACCTTCCCTGACCTCCAATTCATCTGACTTTAAGTGAATGTAATGGATTCGACTGGAATTCGAACTCGACTGTCCGATTCCTCAATCCAAGCCGTTATCCATTACTCCACCGTGCCTCCTCCTTCTGTTTTTGTATATATATATATAAATATATGTTTGTGTGTGTATGCAAAAGATATATATATATATATATATATATATATATATATATATATATATATATATATATATATATATATATATATATATATATATATATATATATATATATATATATATATATATATATAAAACTTTTGCATACACACACACATATATATATATATATAAATGTGAACATATATATATATATATATATATAACTTTTGCATACAC
Source organism: Acanthosepion esculentum (assembly GCA_964036315.1). Lineage (NCBI taxonomy): Eukaryota > Metazoa > Mollusca > Cephalopoda > Sepiida > Sepiidae > Acanthosepion > Acanthosepion esculentum. The sequence continues at coordinate 81,754,629 of OZ038514.1, read as the reverse complement.
ACACAAACACATATATATATATATATATATATATAAATGTGAACATTTAAGGTAACGCTCAAAGGCGAAAGGCTGTTTCATTGGGCGGACAGACGATTGCCAAGAGCATGAAACAGCCTGTCGCCTCTGGGTGTTGACCTCCATGTTCACTTTTATATTTACATACGTTCTATCTCTGCTATTGGGCATTTTTATCTCATAAATACTGCACGCCTTAAAACTATATTTATTCATATATATATATATATATATATATATATATATATATATATATATATATATATATATATATATATATATATATATATACTGGTTGCCAGCAAGCACTAGAAATCTAAGTGCATTTGCCATTTAACTTGCTGGGCTGGATAGATTTAATTTTATCCAGAGACCTTAGTGAACACAATAGACTAGGCTGAAATCTGAACTTGGGTTTACGATTTACTATGTGCACATCATATATACACATACTCAATTTGGCACCTTGATGTAGTGTAATGGTAAACAAGCTTGACTCCTTGGATCAATTACGACTGAGCAAAGATTTTGATCCTCACTGAGCGCCCCATACTGGGCCTTGTGTCACATCTAAGCTGCGCTTAGAAAATCACTATCCTCACCGGGTACCCCATACTTTCGGCCTTGTGCCACATCTAAGCTACTTTTGCAAAATCACTACTCATACTAAATTTCGCATTGGGATGGTGAAAATTGCTTTCCAAAAGCTAAGCAAAGTATTAAAAAAAGGAAATTTTAATTTCATTGATTGATTAATTTGTTTATCCATGGCAAACTTTCTGCCGGTTATGTAAATCCAGAAAATATTTTTTGGAGAAAATAATGATTTACGGTTACTAAATTACTAATTATAACCAACCCTTAGCTTAGTGGGGAGCTAGAAGTGATGGAATTTTACCATTCCCAGTGGTATTTGAGCATATTAAAATCGAAGGGACAGGACTGGAATTCGAACTCAGCACTCCGATTTCCAGTTCCTCGTTGTCACCACCGGTAGATCCAAGTTTACATCACCTGGTATTCCCAAGCGGTTATCCCATCTACGAACTGACCAGGGATTAGAGTTACTTAACGTGTTTGAACGGTAGTGAGTACTTATGTAATATCAATCCTGGACAGTCACATGACATATGATGATGAGGGCATCCGATGGTCAGTCTAAAGTGTGACGTAACATGAGACCAGAGAGGAAAGCAAGGAAGATACGATTTTAGGCCTGCACCGGCATCTTCCTTAGTTCATTGAATGTTGATCAGTCTCCTCGCAGATGAAGCAGTTCTACTGAATGATGCCGAGAATACTACAGACTTAACATACGAGTAATGATGAAGTTTTTGAGAAAATACATCCACAAACTATATATATATATATATATATATATATATATATATATATATATATATATATATATATATACATAAAACCCAGGAAGAGTGTTAATAATTCTAGGGCACATAATGAGGAAAGAAGGCTTACAAAATTTGATACTCAAAGGACATATTGAAAGCAAGAGGGACAGAAGTGCACAACCTACCAATCGAACTTGTACAAATGGTTGGCAGAAAAGGATATAGCAAAAAGACAAACTTTACTAAGAGCTTCAAAAGAGAGAATTTTATGGAGAGCTATGTTGACAGGGAGAGGGCTCATGCAAGAAGAAGAAGAAGAAGAAGAAGAAGAAGAAGAAGAAGAAGAAGAAGAAGAAGAAGAAGAAGAAGAAGAAGAAGAACGAGAAGAATCTTGTGTAAATGGTTGGCAGAACAGGGAGTAGGAGAGATAGGAAAAAGACAACATTGACTAGGAGCTACAAAATGCAGAAAAGTGTGGAGAGCCATGATCGCTCGCTCTTGAAGCAGTCACAGCATATAGTAGAAGATGGATCTTGTGTAAATGGTTGGCAGAACAGGGAGTAGGAGAGATAGGAAAAAGACAACATTGACTAGGAGCTACAAAAGGCAGAAAAGTGTGGAGAGCCATGATCGCTCGCTCTTGAAGGAGTCACAGCACATAGAAGAAGGATCTTGTGTAAATGGTTGGCAGAACAGAGAGTAGGAGAGATAGGAAAAAGACAACATTGACTAGGAGCTACAAAAGGCAGAAAAGTGTGGAGAGCCATGTTCGCTCGCTCTTGAAGCAGTCACAGCATATAGTAGAAGAAGGATCTTGTGTAAATGGTTTGCAGAACAGGGAGTAGGAGAGATAGGAAAAAGACAACATTGACTAGGAGCTACAAAAGGCAGAAAAGTGTGGAGAGCCATGATCGCTCGCTCTTGAAGCAGTCACAGCATATAGTAGAAGAAGGATCTTGTGTAAATGGTTGGCAGAACAGGGAGTAGGAGAGATAGGAAAAAGACAACATTTACTAGGAGCTACAAAAGGCAGAAAAGTGTGGAGAGCCATGATCGCTCGCTCTTGAAGGTGTCACAGCACATAGAAGAAGGATCTTGTGTAAATGGTTGGCAGAACAGGGAGTAGGAGAGATAGGAAAAAGACAACATTGACTAGGAGCTACAAAATGCAGAAAAGTGTGGAGAGCCATGTTCGCTCGCTCTTGAAGCAGTCACAGCATATAGCAGAAGATGGATCTTGTGTAAATGGTTTGCAGAACAGGGAGTAGGAGAGATAGGAAAAAGACAACATTGACTAGGAGCTACAAAAGGCAGAAAAGTGTGGAGAGCCATGATCGCTCGCTCTTGAAGCAGTCACAGCATATAGTATTGAAGGATCTTGTGTAAATGGTTGGCAGAACAGGGAGTAGGAAAGATAGGAAAAAGACAACATTGACTAGGAGCTACAAAAGGCAGAAAAGTGTGGAGAGCCATGTTCGCTCGCTCTTGAAGCAGTCACAGCATATAGTATTGAAGGATCTTGTGTAAATGGTTGGCAGAACAAGGAGTAGGAGAGATAGGAAAAAGACAACATTGACTAGGAGCTACAAAAGGCAGAAAAGTGTGGAGAGCCATGATCGCTCGCTCTTGAAGGAGTCACAGCACATAGAAGAAGGATCTTGTGTAAATGGTTGGCAGAACAGGGAGTAGGAGAGATAGGAAAAAGACAACATTGACTAGGAGCTACAAAAGGCAGAAAAGTGTGGAGAGCCATGTTCGCTCGCTCTTGAAGCAGTCACAGCATATAGTAGAAGATGGATCTTGTGTAAATGGTTGGCAGAACAGGGAGTAGGAGAGATAGGAAAAATACAACATTGACTATGAGCTACAAAAGACAGAAGAGTGTGGAGAGCCATGATCGCTCGCTCTTGAAGGTGTCACAGCACATAGAAAAGGATCTTGTGTAAATGGTTGGCAGAATAGGGAGTAGGAGAGATAGGAAAAAGACAACATTGACTAGGAGCTACAAAATGCAGAAAAGTGTGGAGAGCCATGATCGCTCGCTCTTGAAGCAGTCACAGCATATAGTAGAAGAAGGATCTTGTGTAAATGGTTTGCAGAACAGGGAGTAGGAGAGATAGGAAAAAGACAACATTGACTAGGAGCTACAAAAGGCAGAAAAGTGTGGAGAGCCATGATCGCTCGCTCTTGAAGCAGTCACAGCATATAGTATTGAAGGATCTTGTGTAAATGGTTGGCAGAACAGGGAGTAGGAGAGATAGGAAAAAGACAACATTGACTAGGAGCTACAAAAGGCAGAAAAGTGTGGAGAGCCATGATCGCTCGCTCTTGAAGCAGTCACAGCATATAGTAGAAGATGGATCTTGTGTAAATGGTTGGCAGAACAGGGAGTAGGAGAGATAGGAAAAAGACAACATTGACTAGGAGCTACAAAATGCAGAAAAGTGTGGAGAGCCATGTTCGCTCGCTCTTGAAGCAGTCACAGCATATAGCAGAAGATGGATCTTGTGTAAATGGTTTGCAGAACAGGGAGTAGGAGAGATAGGAAAAAGACAACATTGACTAGGAGCTACAAAAGGCAGAAAAGTGTGGAGAGCCATGATCGCTCGCTCTTGAAGCAGTCACAGCATATAGTATTGAAGGATCTTATGTAAATGGTTGGCAGAACAGGGAGTAGGAAAGATAGGAAAAAGACAACATTGACTAGGAGCTACAAAAGGCAGAAAAGTGTGGAGAGCCAAGTTCGCTCGCTCTTGAAGCAGTCACAGCATATAGTATTGAAGGATCTTGTGTAAATGGTTGGCAGAACAAGGAGTAGGAGAGATAGGAAAAAGACAACATTGACTAGGAGCTACAAAAGGCAGAAAAGTGTGGAGAGCCATGATCGCTCGCTCTTGAAGGAGTCACAGCACATAGAAGAAGGATCTTGTGTAAATGGTTGGCAGAACAGGGAGTAGGAGAGATAGGAAAAAGACAACATTGACTAGGAGCTACAAAAGGCAGAAAAGTGTGGAGAGCCATGTTCGCTCGCTCTTGAAGCAGTCACAGCATATAGTAGAAGATGGATCTTGTGTAAATGGTTGGCAGAACAGGGAGTAGGAGAGATAGGAAAAATACAACATTGACTATGAGCTACAAAAGACAGAAGAGTGTGGAGAGCCATGATCGCTCGCTCTTGAAGGTGTCACAGCACATAGAAAAGGATCTTGTGTAAATGGTTGGCAGAATAGGGAGTAGGAGAGATAGGAAAAAGACAACATTGACTAGGAGCTACAAAATGCAGAAAAGTGTGGAGAGCCATGATCGCTCGCTCTTGAAGCAGTCACAGCGTATAGTAGAAGAAGGATCTTGTGTAAATGGTTTGCAGAACAGGGAGTAGGAGAGATAGGAAAAAGACAACATTGACTAGGAGCTACAAAAGGCAGAAAAGTGTGGAGAGCCATGATCGCTCGCTCTTGAAGCAGTCACAGCATATAGTATTGAAGGATCTTGTGTAAATGGTTGGCAGAACAGGGAGTAGGAGAGATAGGAAAAAGACAACATTGACTAGGAGCTACAAAAGGCAGAAAAGTGTGGAGAGCCATGATCGCTCGCTCTTGAAGCAGTCACAGCATATAGTATTGAAGGATCTTGTGTAAATGGTTGGCAGAACAGGGAGTAGGAGAGATAGGAAAAAGACAACATTGACTAGGAGCTACAAAAGGCAGAAAAGTGTGGGGAGCCATGATCGCTCGCTCTTGAAGGTGTCACAGCACATAGAAGAAGGATCTTGTGTAAATGGTTGGCAGAACAGGGAGTAGGAGAGATAGCAAAAAGACAACATTGACTAGGAGCTACAAAAGGCAGAAAAGTGTGGAGAGCCATGTTCGCTCGCTCTTGAAGCAGTCACAGCATATAGTAGAAGATGGATCTTGTGTAAATGGTTGGCAGAACAGGGAGTAGGAGAGATAGGAAAAAGACAACATTGACTATGAGCTACAAAAGGCAGAAGAGTGTGGAGAGCCATGATCGCTCGCTCTTGAAGGTGTCACAGCACATAGAAAAGGATCTTGTGTAAATGGTTGGCAGAATAGGGAGTAGGAGAGATAGGAAAAAGACAACATTGACTAGGAGCTACAAAATGCAGAAAAGTGTGGAGAGCCATGATCGCTCGCTCTTGAAGCAGTCACAGCATATAGTAGAAGATGGATCTTGTGTAAATGGTTGGCAGAACAGGGAGTAGGAGAGATAGGAAAAAGACAACATTGACTAGGAGCTACAAAAGGCAGAAAAGTGTGGAGAGCCATGATCGCTCGCTCTTGAAGCAGTCACAGCATATAGTAGAAGAAGGATCTTGTGTAAATGGTTGGCAGAACAGGGAGTAGGAGAGATAGGAAAAAGACAACATTTACTAGGAGCTACAAAAGGCAGAAAAGTGTGGAGAGCCATGATCGCTCGCTCTTGAAGCAGTCACAGCACATAGAAGAAGGATCTTGTGTAAATGGTTGGCAGAACAGGGAGTAGGAGAGATAGGAAAAAGACAACATTGACTAGGAGCTACAAAATGCAGAAAAGTGTGGAGAGCCATGTTCGCTCGCTCTTGAAGCAGTCACAGCATATAGCAGAAGATGGATCTTGTGTAAATGGTTTGCAGAACAGGGAGTAGGAGAGATAGGAAAAAGACAACATTGACTAGGAGCTACAAAAGGCAGAAAAGTGTGGAGAGCCATGTTCGCTCGCTCTTGAAGCAGTCACAGCATATAGTAGAAGAAGGATCTTGTGTAAATGGTTTGCAGAACAGGGAGTAGGAGAGATAGGAAAAAGACAACATTGACTAGGAGCTACAAAAGGCAGAAAAGTGTGGAGAGCCATGATCGCTCGCTCTTGAAGCAGTCACAGCATATAGTAGAAGAAGGATCTTGTGTAAATGGTTGGCAGAACAGGGAGTAGGAGAGATAGGAAAAAGACAACATTTACTAGGAGCTACAAAAGGCAGAAAAGTGTGGAGAGCCATGATCGCTCGCTCTTGAAGGTGTCACAGCACATAGAAGAAGGATCATGTGTAAATGGTTGGCAGAACAGGGAGTAGGAGAGATAGGAAAAAGACAACATTGACTAGGAGCTACAAAAGGCAGAAAAGTGTGGAGAGCCATGATCGCTCGCTCTTGAAGCAGTCACAGCATATAGTATTGAAGGATCTTGTGTAAATGGTTGGCAGAACAGGGAGTAGGAAAGATAGGAAAAAGACAACATTGACTAGGAGCTACAAAAGGCAGAAAAGTGTGGAGAGCCATGTTCGCTCGCTCTTGAAGCAGTCACAGCATATAGTATTGAAGGATCTTGTGTAAATGGTTGGCAGAACAAGGAGTAGGAGAGATAGGAAAAAGACAACATTGACTAGGAGCTACAAAAGGCAGAAAAGTGTGGAGAGCCATGATCGCTCGCTCTTGAAGGAGTCACAGCACATAGAAGAAGGATCTTGTGTAAATGGTTGGCAGAACAGGGAGTAGGAGAGATAGGAAAAAGACAACATTGACTAGGAGCTACAAAAGGCAGAAAAGTGTGGAGAGCCATGTTCGCTCGCTCTTGAAGCAGTCACAGCATATAGTAGAAGATGGATCTTGTGTAAATGGTTGGCAGAACAGGGAGTAGGAGAGATAGGAAAAATACAACATTGACTATGAGCTACAAAAGGCAGAAGAGTGTGGAGAGCCATGATCGCTCGCTCTTGAAGGTGTCACAGCACATAGAAAAGGATCTTGTGTAAATGGTTGGCAGAATAGGGAGTAGGAGAGATAGGAAAAAGACAACATTGACTAGGAGCTACAAAATGCAGAAAAGTGTGGAGAGCCATGATCGCTCGCTCTTGAAGCAGTCACAGCATATAGTAGAAGAAGGATCTTGTGTAAATGGTTTGCAGAACAGGGAGTAGGAGAGATAGGAAAAAGACAACATTGACTAGGAGCTACAAAAGGCAGAAAAGTGTGGAGAGCCATGATCGCTCGCTCTTGAAGCAGTCACAGCATATAGTATTGAAGGATCTTGTGTAAATGGTTGGCAGAACAGGGAGTAGGAGAGATAGGAAAAAGACAACATTGACTAGGAGCTACAAAAGGCAGAAAAGTGTGGAGAGCCATGATCGCTCGCTCTTGAAGCAGTCACAGCATATAGTATTGAAGGATCTTGTGTAAATGGTTGGCAGAACAGGGAGTAGGAGAGATAGGAAAAAGACAACATTGACTAGGAGCTACAAAAGGCAGAAAAGTGTGGAGAGCCATGATCGCTCGCTCTTGAAGGTGTCACAGCACATAGAAGAAGGATCTTGTGTAAATGGTTGGCAGAACAGGGAGTAGGAGAGATAGCAAAAAGACAACATTGACTAGGAGCTACAAAAGGCAGAAAAGTGTGGAGAGCCATGTTCGCTCGCTCTTGAAGCAGTCACAGCATATAGTAGAAGATGGATCTTGTGTAAATGGTTGGCAGAACAGGGAGTAGGAGAGATAGGAAAAAGACAACATTGACTATGAGCTACAAAAGGCAGAAGAGTGTGGAGAGCCATGATCGCTCGCTCTTGAAGGTGTCACAGCACATAGAAAAGGATCTTGTGTAAATGGTTGGCAGAATAGGGAGTAGGAGAGATAGGAAAAAGACAACATTGACTAGGAGCTACAAAATGCAGAAAAGTGTGGAGAGCCATGATCGCTCGCTCTTGAAGCAGTCACAGCATATAGTAGAAGATGGATCTTGTGTAAATGGTTGGCAGAACAGGGAGTAGGAGAGATAGGAAAAAGACAACATTGACTAGGAGCTACAAAAGGCAGAAAAGTGTGGAGAGCCATGATCGCTCGCTCTTGAAGCAGTCACAGCATATAGTATTGAAGGATCTTGTGTAAATGGTTGGCAGAACAGGGAGTAGGAGAGATAGGAAAAAGACAACATTGACTAGGAGCTACAAAAGGCAGAAAAGTGTGGAGAGCCATGATCGCTCGCTCTTGAAAGTGTCACAGCACATAGAAGAAGGATCTTGTGTAAATGGTTGGCAGAACAGGGAGTAGGAGAGATAGCAAAAAGACAACATTGACTAGGAGCTACAAAAGGCAGAAAAGTGTGGAGAGCCATGATCGCTCGCTCTTGAAGGTGTCACAGCACATAGAAGAAGGATCTTGTGTAAATGGTTGGCAGAACAGGGAGTAGGAGAGATAGGAAAAAGACAACATTGACTAGGAGCTACAAAAGGCAGAAAAGTGTGGAGAGCCATGTTCGCTCGCTCTTGAAGCAGTCACAGCATATAGTAGAAGAAGGATCTTGTGGAAATGGTTTGCAGAACAGGGAGTAGGAGAGATAGGAAAAAGACAACATTGACTAGGAGCTACAAAAGGCAGAAAAGTGTGGAGAGCCATGATCGCTCGCTCTTGAGGCAGTCACAGCATATAGTAGAAGAAGGATCTTGTGTAAATGGTTGGCAGAACAGGGAGTAGGAGAGATAGGAAAAAGACAACATTTACTAGGAGCTACAAAAGGCAGAAAAGTGTGGAGAGCCATGATCGCTCGCTCTTGAAGGTGTCACAGCACATAGAAGAAGGATCTTGTGTAAATGGTTGGCAGAACAGGGAGTAGGAGAGATAGGAAAAAGACAACATTGACTAGGAGCTACAAAAGGCAGAAAAGTGTGGAGAGCCATGATCGCTCGCTCTTGAAGCAGTCACAGCATATAGTATTGAAGGATCTTGTGTAAATGGTTGGCAGAACAGGGAGTAGGAAAGATAGGAAAAAGACAACATTGACTAGGAGCTACAAAAGGCAGAAAAGTGTGGAGAGCCATGATCGCTCGCTCTTGAAGCAGTCACAGCATATAGTAGAAGATGGATCTTGTGTAAATGGTTGGCAGAACAGGGAGTAGGAGAGATAGGAAAAAGACAACATTGACTAGGAGCTACAAAAGGCAGAAAAGTGTGGAGAGCCATGATCGCTCGCTCTTGAAGCAGTCACAGCATATAGTATTGAAGGATCTTGTGTAAATGGTTGGCAGAACAAGGAGTAGGAGAGATAGGAAAAAGACAACATTGACTAGGAGCTACAAAAGGCAGAAAAGTGTGGAGAGCCATGATCGCTCGCTCTTGAAGGAGTCACAGCACATAGAAGAAGGATCTTGTGTAAATGGTTGGCAGAACAGGGAGTAGGAGAGATAGGAAAAAGACAACATTGACTAGGAGCTACAAAAGGCAGAAAAGTGTGGAGAGCCATGATCGCTCGCTCTTGAAGCAGTCACAGCATATAGTAGAAGAAGGATCTTGTGTAAATGGTTGGCAGAACAGGGAGTAGGAGAGATAGGAAAAAGACAACATTGACTAGGAGCTACAAAAGGCAGAAAAGTGTGGAGAGCCATGATCGCTCGCTCTTGAAGGTGTCACAGCACATAGAAGAAGGATCTTGTGTAAATGGTTGGCAGAACAGGGAGTAGGAGAGATAGGAAAAAGACAACATTGACTAGGAGCTACAAAATGCAGAAAAGTGTGGAGAGCCATGATCGCTCGCTCTTGAAGCAGTCACAGCATATAGTATTGAAGGATCTTGTGTAAATGGTTGGCAGAACAAGGAGTAGGAGAGATAGGAAAAAGACAACATTGACTAGGAGCTACAAAATGCAGAAAAGTGTGGAGAGCCATGATCGCTCGCTCTTGAAGGAGTCACAGCACATAGAAGAAGGATCTTGTGTAAATGGTTGGCAGAACAGGGAGTAGGAGAGATAGGAAAAAGACAACATTGACTAGGAGCTACAAAAGGCAGAAAAGTGTGGAGAGCCATGATCGCTCGCTCTTGAAGCAGTCACAGCATATAGTAGAAGAAGGATCTTGTGTAAATGGTTGGCAGAACAGGGAGTAGGAGAGATAGGAAAAAGACAACATTGACTAGGAGCTACAAAATGCAGAAAAGTGTGGAGAGCCATGATCGCTCGCTCTTGAAGCAGTCACAGCATATAGTATTGAAGGATCTTGTGTAAATGGTTGGCAGAACAGGGAGTAGGAAAGATAGGAAAAAGACAACATTGACTAGGAGCTACAAAAGGCAGAAAAGTGTGGAGAGCCATGATCGCTCGCTCTTGAAGCAGTCACAGCATATAGTAGAAGATGGATCTTGTGTAAATGGTTGGCAGAACAGGGAGTAGGAGAGATAGGAAAAAGACAACATTGACTAGGAGCTACAAAATGCAGAAAAGTGTGGAGAGCCATGATCGCTCGCTCTTGAAGCAGTCACAGCATATAGTATTGAAGGATCTTGTGTAAATGGTTGGCAGAACAAGGAGTAGGAGAGATAGGAAAAAGACAACATTGACTAGGAGCTACAAAATGCAGAAAAGTGTGGAGAGCCATGATCGCTCGCTCTTGAAGCAGTCACAGCATATAGTATTGAAGGATCTTGTGTAAATGGTTGGCAGAACAAGGAGTAGGAGAGATAGGAAAAAGACAACATTGACTAGGAGCTACAAAAGGCAGAAAAGTGTGGAGAGCCATGATCGCTCGCTCTTGAAGCAGTCACAGCATATAGTAGAAGATGGATCTTGTGTAAATGGTTGGCAGAACAGGGAGTAGGAGAGATAGGAAAAAGACAACATTGACTAGGAGCTACAAAAGGCAGAAAAGTGTGGAGAGCCATGATCGCTCGCTCTTGAAGCAGTCACAGCATATAGTATTGAAGGATCTTGTGTAAATGGTTGGCAGAACAAGGAGTAGGAGAGATAGGAAAAAGACAACATTGACTAGGAGCTACAAAAGGCAGAAAAGTGTGGAGAGCCATGATCGCTCGCTCTTGAAGGAGTCACAGCACATAGAAGAAGGATCTTGTGTAAATGGTTGGCAGAACAGGGAGTAGGAGAGATAGGAAAAAGACAACATTGACTAGGAGCTACAAAAGGCAGAAAAGTGTGGAGAGCCATGTTCGCTCGCTCTTGAAGCAGTCACAGCATATAGTAGAAGATGGATCTTGTGTAAATGGTTGGCAGAACAGGGAGTAGGAGAGATAGGAAAAAGACAACATTGACTAGGAGCTACAAAATGCAGAAAAGTGTGGAGAGCCATGATCGCTCGCTCTTGAAGCAGTCACAGCATATAGTAGAAGATGGATCTTGTGTAAATGGTTGGCAGAACAGGGAGTAGGAGAGATAGGAAAAAGACAACATTGACTATGAGCTACAAAAGGCAGAAGAGTGTGGAGAGCCATGATCGCTCGCTCTTGAAGGTGTCACAGCACATAGAAGAAGGATCTTGTGTAAATGGTTGGCAGAACAGGGAGTAGGAGAGATAGGAAAAAGACAACATTGACTAGGAGCTACAAAAGGCAGAAAAGTGTGGAGAGCCATGATCGCTCGCTCTTGAAGCAGTCACAGCATATAGTAGAAGAAGGATCTTGTGTAAATGGTTGGCAGAACAGGGAGTAGGAGAGATAGGAAAAAGACAACATTGACTAGCAGCTAGAAAAGGCAGAAAAGTGTGGAGAGCCATGATCGCTCGCTCTTGAAGGTGTCACAGCACATAGAAAAGGATCTTGTGTAAATGGTTGGCAGAACAGGGAGTAGGAGAGATAGGAAAAAGACAACATTGACTAGGAGCTACGAAAGGCAGAAAAGTGTGGAGAGCCATGATCGCTCGCTCTTGAAGGTGTCACAGCACATAGAAGAAGGATCTTGTGTAAATGGTTGGCAGAACAGGGAGTAGGAGAGATAGGAAAAAGACAACATTGACTAGGAGCTACAAAATGCAGAAAAGTGTGGAGAGCCATGATCGCTCGCTCTTGAAGCAGTCACAGCATATAGTAGAAGATGGATCTTGTGTAAATGGTTGGCAGAACAGGGAGTAGGAGAGATAGGAAAAAGACAACATTGACTAGGAGCTACAAAAGGCAGAAAAGTGTGGAGAGCCATGATCGCTCGCTCTTGAAGCAGTCACAGCATATAGTATTGAAGGATCTTGTGTAAATGGTTGGCAGAACAGGGAGTAGGAGAGATAGGAAAAAGACAACATTGACTAGGAGCTACAAAAGGCAGAAAAGTGTGGAGAGCCATGATCGCTCGCTCTTGAAGGAGTCACAGCATATACTAGAAGAAGGATCTTGTGTAAATGGTTGGCAGAACAGGGAGTAGGAGAGATAGGAAAAAGACAACATTGACTAGGAGCTAGAAAGGCAGAAAAGTGTGGAGAGCCATGATCGCTCGCTCTTGAAGGTGTCACAGCACATAGACGAAGGATCTTGTGTAAATGGTTGGCAGAACAGGGAGTGGGAGAGATAGGAAAAAGACAACATTGACTAGGAGCTACAAAATGCAGAAAAGTGTGGAGAGCCATGATCGCTCGCTCTTGAAGCAGTCACAGCATATAGTATTGAAGGATCTTGTGTAAATGGTTGGCAGAACAGGGAGTAGGAGAGATAGGAAAAAGACAACATTGACTAGGAGCTACAAAAGGCAGAAAAGTGTGGAGAGCCATGATCGCTCGCTCTTGAAGGAGTCACAGCACATAGAAGACGAAGGATCTTGTGTAAATGGTTAGCAGAACAGGGAGTCGGAGAGATAGCGAAAAGACAACATTGACTAGGAGCTACAAAAGGCAGAAATGTGTGGAGAGCCATGATCGCTCGCTCTTGAAGGTGTCACAGCACATAGAAGAAGGATCTTGTGTAAATGGTTGGCAGAACAGGGAGTGGGAGAGATAGGAAAAAGACAACATTGACTAGGAGCTACAAAATGCAGAAAAGTGTGGAGAGCCATGATCGCTCGCTCTTGAAGCAGTCACAGCATATAGTATTGAAGGATCTTGTGTAAATGGTTGGCAGAACAGGGAGTAGGAGAGATAGGAAAAAGACAACATTGACTAGGAGCTACAAAAGGCAGAAAAGTGTGGAGAGCCATGATCGCTCGCTCTTGAAGGAGTCACAGCACATAGAAGACGAAGGATCTTGTGTAAATGGTTAGCAGAACAGGGAGTCGGAGAGATAGCGAAAAGATAAACTTTACTCAGAGTTACAAAAGACAAGAAATTGGGGAGAGTCATGATTGCTCAGTGCCTGAAGGTATCATGGTACATAGAAGACGAAGGATCTTGTGTAAATGGTTGGCGCAAGAGGGGTTAGGACTGATAGCAAAAAGACAACAATTTACTAAGAGCTACAAATGACAGAAAACTTTGGAGAGCCATGATCGCTCACATCTTGAAGGAGCCACGTCACATAGAAAAAGGAGTATAATCTTGTGTAAATGTTTGTCAGAATAGGGATTAGGAGACATAGCAAAAAGACAAAACTTTAATAAGAGCTACAAAAGACCGGAAATTGTTGAGAGACATTATCTCGCACATCTTTAATTTGTCGAGGCACCTAGAAGAATATTATGAGATTTCTTAAACTTTTCATATACGGTTTTTTTCCTAACTCACCTCCTAAATTATTTAGTCAGTGGCCTCCGTTACCTCTACCCGCTTCTTTGTTGAACTGCCCTCTAAAACAAGTGAAATGCGAAGGAAAAGCTCACATAATCTTGGAAACATATGGCCACATTTCATGCCAGTTATCTCGCTGGCGTTTATTAGACGTTATCTTCAATGGGATGTCGGGTTTGATAGAGTAGAAGGTAATGGCGTTGACGCGCACACCAAAATAATTTGAAAGATTAACGGAGAAATGAATGATTCGATTGCTTTACCCGTTCGTGGGATATTACGGAAATAATAGGGTAGACTGAGATCTTTAGACTTGGTTGCCAACCAGCCACTGATCTTGAAACTTAAACTATTTACATTTGGAAAATTCTACTCATATTTTTTGTTATCACAACGTTTCTGCCGTTGTGCATTTCGGTCTTCATCAGATGTATATCAATCTGGATAACCTACAGAAAATTCTGAATTGAAACCTTTTATAAATATACGAGGGCGTACTGTTCTCGATCCACTTCCCATGTCCATGGATATCTCGTTTAGTCCTTATTTTTAGTCCTGCTCAGTTATTGCTGACTTTATCAGCATGTCCATTGTAAGGCGACATTAAAAACAATAGTCTACAAACAGCAGTCATTCAGTTAGGTGCCATACGTGATATACGCCTAGGCGATCATGTATCTTTCGATTCCTGACTGACAAAGCAGATTTTTTTCCTATTTTAGTTTGCCATTTCTTTCTGCGGTAGACCAGTTGCCATCCAGGTTATAGAACCAGATCTATCCTGCTATTTACCCATAGGTGTTGGGGAGAGAAGAAGAGTATTCTAACTTTTTCCCAGGGTGTTAGCACGTAAGTGAATGTAATGGATTCGACTGGAATTCGAACTCGGCTCTCCGATTCCTCAATCCGAGTCGCTATCCATTACTCCTCCGGGAAAATCTAGAAGAGGATTCATACCTTTCCCAAGGGTATTAGCACGTAAGTGAATGTAATGGATTCGACTGGAATTCGAACTCGGCTCTCCGATTCCTCAATCCGATCCGCTATCCATTACTCCTCTGGGAAAATCTAGAAGAGGATTCATACCTTTCCCAAGGGTATTAGCACGTAAGTGAATGTAATGGATTCGACTGGAATTCGAACTCGGCTCTCCGATTCCTCAATCCGAGCCGCTATCCATTACGCCTCCGGGAATATCTAGAAGAGGATTCATACCTTTCCCAAGGGTATTAGCACGTAAGTGAATGTAATGTATTCGACTGGAATACGAACTCGGCTCTCCGATTCCTCAATCCGAGCCGCTATCCATTACTCCTCCGGGAAAATCTAGAAGAGGATTCATACCTTTCCCAAGGGTATTAGCACGTAAGTGAATGTAATGTATTCGACTGGAATACGAACTCGGCTCTCCGATTCCTCAATCCGAGCCGCTATCCATTACTCCTCCGGGAAAATCTAGAAGAGGATTCATACCTTTGCCAAGGGTATTAGCACGTAAGTGAATGTAATGTATTCGACTGGAATACGAACTCGGCTCTCCGATTCCTCAATCCGAGCCGCTATCCATTACTCCTCCGGGAAAATCTAGAATTGGATTCATACCTTTCCCAAGGGTATTAGCACGTAAGTGAATGTAATGGATTCGACTGGAATTCGAACTCGGCTCTCCGATTCCTCAGTCCAAGCCGCTATCCATTACTCCTCCGGGAAAATCTAGAAGAGGATTCATACCTTTGCCAAGGGTATTAGCACGTACGTGAATGTAATGGATTCGACTGGAATTCGAACTCAGCTCTCCGATTCCTCAATCCGAGCCGCTATCCATTACTCCCCCGGGAAAATCTAGAAGAGGATTCATACCTTTGCCAAGGTTATTAGCACGTAAGTGAATGTAATTGATTCGACTGGAATTCGAACTCGGCTTTCCGATTCCTCAATCCCAGCTGCTATCCATCACTTCTCCGGGAAAATCTAGAAAAGAATTCATACCATTCCCAAGGGTATTAGTACGTAAGTGAATGTAATGTATTCGACTGGAATTCGAACTCGGCTCTCCGATTCCTCAATCCGAGCCGCTATCCATTACTCCTCCGGGAGAATCTAGAAGAGGATTCATACCTTTCGCAAGGGTATTAGCACGTAAGTGAATGTAATGGATTCGACTGGAATTCGAACTCGGCTCTCCGATTCCTCAATCCGAGCCACTATCAATTACGCCTCCGGGAATATCTAGAAGAGGATTCATACCTTTCCCAAGGGTATTAGCACGTACGTGAATGTAATGTATTCGACTGGAATACGAACTCGGCTCTCCGATTCCTCAATCCGAGCCGCTATCCATTACTCCTCCGGGAAAATCTAGAAGAGGATTCATACCTTTCCCAAGGGTATTAGCACGTAAGTGAATGTAATGTATTCGACTGGAATACGAACTCGGCTCTCCGATTCCTCAATCCGAGCCGTTATCCATTACTCCTCCGGGAAAATCTAGAATTGGATTCATACCTTTCCCAAGGGTATTAGCACGTAAGTGAATGTAATGTATTCGACTGGAATACGAACTCGGCTCTCCGATTCCTCAATCCGAGCCGCTATCCATTACTCCTCCGGGAAAATCTAGAATTGGATTCATACCTTTCCCAAGGGTATTAGCACGTAAGTGAATGTAATGGATTCGACTGGAATTCGAACTCGGCTCTCCGATTCCTCAGTCCAAGCCGCTATCCATTACTCCTCCGGGAAAATCTAGAAGAGGATTCATACCTTTGCCAAGGGTATTAGCACGTACGTGAATGTAATGGATTCGACTGGAATTCGAACTCAGCTCTCCGATTCCTCAATCCGAGCCGCTATCCATTACTCCCCCGGGAAAATCTAGAAGAGGATTCATACCTTTGCCAAGGTTATTAGCACGTAAGTGAATGTAATTGATTCGACTGGAATTCGAACTCGGCTTTCCGATTCCTCAATCCCAGCTGCTATCCATCA
Organism: Acanthosepion esculentum; assembly: GCA_964036315.1. Lineage (NCBI taxonomy): Eukaryota > Metazoa > Mollusca > Cephalopoda > Sepiida > Sepiidae > Acanthosepion > Acanthosepion esculentum. Next base: position 81,737,867 of record OZ038514.1, on the reverse strand, counting down.
CTTCTCCGGGAAAATCTAGAAAAGAATTCATACCATTCCCAAGGGTATTAGTACGTAAGTGAATGTAATGTATTCGACTGGAATTCGAACTCGGCTCTCCGATTTCTCAATCCGAGCCGCTATCCATTACTCCTCCGGGAGAATCTAGAAGAGGATTCATACCTTTCGCAAGGGTATTAGCACGTAAGTGAATGTAATGGATTCGACTGGAATTCGAACTCGGCTCTCCGATTCCTCAATCCGAGCCACTATCAATTACGCCTCCGGGAATATCTAGAAGAGGATTCATACCTTTCCCAAGGGTATTAGCACGTACGTGAATGTAATGTATTCGACTGGAATACGAACTCGGCTCTCCGATTCCTCAATCCGAGCCGCTATCCATTACTCCTCCGGGAAAATCTAGAAGAGGATTCATACCTTTCCCAAGGGTATTAGCACGTAAGTGAATGTAATGTATTCGACTGGAATACGAACTCGGCTCTCCGATTCCTCAATCCGAGCCGCTATCCATTACTCCTCCGGGAAAATCTAGAATTGGATTCATACCTTTCCCAAGGGTATTAGCACGTAAGTGAATGTAATGGATTCGACTGGAATTCGAACTCGGCTCTCCGATTCCTCAGTCCATGCCGCTATCCATTACTCCTCCGGGAATATCTAGAAGAGGATTCATACCTTTGCCAAGGTTATTAGCACGTAAGTGAATGTAATGGATTCGTCTGTAATTCGAACTCGGCTTTCTGATTCCTCAGTCCAAGCCGCTATCCATTACTCCTCCGGGAAAATCTAGAAAAGGATTCATACCATTCCCAAGGGTATTAGTACGTAAGTGAATGTAATGGATTCGACTGGAATTCGTACTCGGCTCTCCGATTCCTCAATCCGAGCCGCTATCCATTACTCCTCTAGGAAAATCAAGAAGAGTATTCACACCATTCCCAAGGGTATTAGTACGTAAGTGAATGTAATGGATTCGTCTGGAATTCGTACTCGGCTCTCAGATTCCTCAATCCGAGCCGCTTTCCATTACTCCAACAAAAAGAATAACAACAATAATAATAACAATAAATAAAAAAATATCCAGAAAAACTTGACCATCTTATATCGGGTTCCGCACTGTTAGCACCAAACTGAATATAAATCTCTGCATGATAAAGCGGACCAATATCATCACTGCAAAATACGCAATTATTACGGGAAGAAAAATTCAAGAACCATGTATGAACGTCCCACAGTCCCAATTATAGAGATAGGACCTCTATCTACTTTATGGGACTTTACAATACACACGGACAGAACAATCAAAGCTAATTGCCGATAGATTGTGATGAGAGACCACACAAATAGAATGTGCTTTCTTACACACATGGCAGCCCCTGCAGATTTGGATGCATCTTTGAAGAACTATCAAAATACAAGCACTTTGTAATAGAAATCTAAAAAGTTGACACAATAATTCCAGTTGGAGTTGGAGCCCTCAGATTGTTTTCAAAAGTTTCCAATTGACTAATTGAAGGGATTCCTGGTAGCCCATGCCTTAAATAAATACAAAAGATTGTACTCAAAAGTACAGCTCACATGTTACGATGAGCTTTCTCCATGTAAAATGTGTGTGATCTTAGTCTGTTCCGGTTTGATTTTTTTTACAAATATGATTATGGGAACGTGTCATGAAGCCATTTCTTACCTTAGGCTTCTTGTTGGGCCCTGAAAAGAAAAATGTGTCTGCAACAGAAAGAAAATAAATAAAAAAAAATAAATGAAATAAAACATCGACATATGTGTTGGAGAGGTGAATTAACAGGAGATAACTGACATCCATTAAAACATGGCACGTGGAACTAGAACAGTTTACCACAGTGAGAGAAATAAAGGGTCAGTTCGGCATTCCAATCACCTGAAGAAGGCCGGCGCGTACAACGGCCGAAACGTTGTGATAAATATGGCGACAAAGATGAGGACAATAGTCCGAATAATGTAAATAGTGTACATAATACCTCATCTCAGAAATATAAACAGATACTCTTATTGCTTGACGAATCCAGACAAGACTATGCTGAAAGGCATAAAGTCATCTAGGGATGTAGACAAACCCGCCCCCGTTATTACGGTGTCTATGAGGAATCGGCCTTGCGCCACATCTCTGTCCGTTAAATCTGCCTTGCGCGACATCCTTCTCCTTTAAATATGCCATGCGCCACATCCGTATTCGTTAAATCTGCCTTGAGCCACATCACTATCCGACATATGTGTTGGAGAGATGAATTAACAGGAGATAACTGATAACTGACATCCATTAAAACACGGCATGTGGAACTAGAAAGTCTACCCCAGTGATCGAAATAAAGTGTTTAGTTCGACATTCCAACCACCTGAAGAAGGCCAGAAATGTTGTGATAAATATGGCAACAAAAATTAGGGTAACAGTCCAAATAATGTAAAGATACTCTCGATGAGTCAAGAGTAAAATTGGAAAAGAAGTTACGAGCAAAACATTTTGCTTTATTAAGAGAAAATAACAACTCCCTAGATTCTGCAATGAAAGGAAGGATAAAAGACATACTCTTATTAAAAGTGCTACAACAAAACTGCTAGCAGATTTGATTACTGAGATAGAAACTTGTTGAAAATGCAATTATTGTTTCTTGTCAAAATAATAACTTAACCTCTTGGATTCTTTCCAATATATCCTTTCTTAAAAGAAATGCCTCTTTCTGAAGTCAACATATTTTGTTGATAAACAGAAAAAATTTAAAAATTCATGACCTTTGTGCAGACTGCAAGCTGAGCGGCCATGTTTGCATTGTAACAGCAGTATGAAAACAGGTGTGACCGAGCTCAAATTTCAATCACAGGAGAACAATAGTACCAAACATGAGCACGCATAATCGGAAAGCAGTATGACAAACCAAAATTTATGTTATGGCGAAAGAAATAATAAATTTTGACTTGCGCACGTACAGTACATTACATATTTCCACCAGTTCAGATCTTCACAGCTAAATTCCGTCATGCCAAGTACATAGGTTTCAATTATTGTCATTCACTTCCTATTTCATTGGTATGTAGAAAGTTCCATTCAGACTAATTTATGCTCAAGGAGCTATTTTGTGGAACAAACTCCCAAGATAGCGTTTACGGAATCACTACAAAACTTAAGAACTTCAAACTTAGGACTAAACAATATCTACTTGAAACAGCTTCATTCACTACCCTTCTACCTTGAAAATATATTAAAGTTTGTACTGGATGGACAGAAGTAAAAAAAAATGAGTTATTTAATGAATTCAAATATATTTAGAGCATTACTGCTTGGTTTAAAAGATAGAGATATAATATGAAAGAAATTATTCATCTATGTGCAATGTCCCTTCAGTACGTTGGCAATTAAGATTTATCTCATTGTTAATTATTCTAAACATTATTCTGTCATCACGCATTCAATCTGTACTGTAAGTATCAAATTTTCCAAAACCTGTAAGATGAAAGAAATACTAGGGTAAATGATTAATAATTGACAAGGCTTCATGTAAGACATCCAGACAACTATTACTACTTGGTGGAAATGCAAGAGAAATACGATGAAAGAAATACTATTCAAAAATGAATAATATTTGACAAGGCTTTATCTAAGAAATTCAGACAATTTAAGACTATTACTACTTGGTGGAAAAGCAAGAGAAATAAGATGAAGAAATACTAGTTAAAAATGAATAATAATTGTCAATGCTTCATCTATTAAATTCAGACAAATTAAGACTATTACTACTTGGTGGAAAAGCAAGAGAAATAAGATGAAATAAATACTAGTGAAAAATGAATAATAATTGCCAAGGCTTCATCTAAGAAATTCAGACAAATTAAGATTATTACTACTTGGTGGAAAAGCAAGTGAAATTAGATGAAGAAATACTAGTTAAAATGAATAATAATTGACAAAAAATTAAAATGGCTGATGTCTTGAAGATTTCGAAAACAAGCAACTGGATAATATATTTTTTCTTTAAGTATTTCAATAGAAAATACAAAATGTGTCAAGGTGTATTCGAATAGCGAAAGTAAATACTAAGAAATGATAAAAATGACTATGAATGCATGAAATCAGTACTAAAATGTTCTCTATTAGAATGTTTGGTTGGGTTTGGTTTATTTAACGATATATCAGCCCCTTATTGGTCAACTAATGCTGAGATGTATTTATCGTGAGAGCTTTGTTAATTTTATTTTTTACTATTAAAATCTATAGTTGGAATTGTTTTCATTAAAATCTTATTTTACTATTATAAGTTTTACTATAAACATGTATTTACATACCTACATAGAGTTTCGCCCCATTTTGTGAATTGCTCATAGCTGGGACTCTAATAGGTGTTACCACCCCGGGTTAAGGTGGACCTGGGGACAACGGCAGCTAAAGCGCGGTTCCACACTCTTCAAAACCTCCCGATCAGAGACCTTGCTGCCGGATATAGTTTATCATCATACCCAGGACAATCAGCAAATAATGATCTATGAAATAGGAAGATTCCGTTAGAATGAAAGAAAAGGCTTGTAAACTGTTATATAATATCAGTCCTCTTTAATGAGTGTGGACGTAGGATAAGAAAAAAAAAGCCGAAGACAAGCGAAAAGAAACGCTTCTTCTACAGAAAGAAAAATGCTTAGAAAATATTTATATTCCGACATAAAAAAACATCTGTGATGTTTGATATGCTGCTAAATAAAATCAGCTTTTTTCATTGGCTGGACAGAATTCGGAAGATCAGCATATCGTCTTTGATTCTGGGGATAGAAATACAAATCTGGATTTGGAAAGCCTGTTTAGAGGGAGGTTTAGAGAATAAGCAGGATTTGTAAGATCAGGAATCTTTGATCCCTTGATCCGTATACTGCGGTGGTGTTTCTGGGGCAAGAGTTTTCCTTCTCCTAGGCGCGTTGCCATCCAAGGTTATCGAACCCAGAAGAGGATTCATACTTTCCCTAAGGACTTTTCCTAAGCACGTAATGGATCCAACTGGAATTCAAACTCGGCTCTCTGATTCCTCAATCCGAGCTGCTGTCCATTACTCCACCGTGCCTCCCAAAAGATCAGGATATTAGTCTGCAATATCGTGATAATAATAGTTAAAAAATATCTGTCTGCTATTTTAATGGAATCATTGTTTGCAGAGTTATTTTTTATGTGATAATGCATGCAATTAATCGAACAGAGATAAAAAAAAAAAAACTAAAACAAAACAAAAAATAAGATAGAATAATGAAAACCGAAAACAGAATCCATTTATGATAATATAAATTTTCTACATTAATTTCCATCGTATGAGATGGCGGGATGTTATCTTAATTGCTTCAACCGAAGCCAGGATATTGGCTCGTGTATGTGAGTGACGGCAAATAGCTCCGCTCTACGGACAACTGATAGCGAATATGAGTTTTCCATACACATCCGCTGGAACTAAAGTAAAATATTAAGGCCAATTTCAGAACAATTATTGTACAGGTTGAGTACTTGGAACCGTTATACGAAATTCTTGGAACCGGAAGTGCTTCGATTTTCAGATTTTTTTTTGTTTTTGGTATGAAACTTAAACATAAACACGATATATCTTTATATTTCATGACGCAGTTTATACATATATATTGGTGATAGTTTTATATAAATAACATATACCCTGAAAATAGTTTTACAGAAAGTTTAATAAATTTTGTGTACAAACAGATGCAGGCAATGACGCTAGTCCTGTAATGCTCACGCGGATTTGTAAGTGGTGAAATTAAGATTTCACGTATAAATAACGTGTTGTACTTTCTCTACGTGTACAAAAAAATAATGATTACTTACAAAAAATATATAAATACAACACCAAATACTACTTCTACATCAGGTGTAAGAAACTGGAGGGAGAGGGTACATCATTGATGGCATCACTGTGAGAAGGAAACTTCGGTAAGCTATCAATCTCTACCAACGATTTCCTGTTTTGATTAAAATATTACAATACATACAAGTACTGTAGTCGAATAAAAAAATAAAACCTGGATTCTGATTACAGTTCAATGTAATGAAAACTCAAAAAAAGTCAGTCTTTTATTTGCAACGCCGCAACGCTAAAAAACCATAGGTAGCCATGCTGCTTTCTGAAATTTTCCATTTGTGGCAAGTTATGTTAGCACCTGAAAAAATTACAGGTATTGTAGTTGTTAATCTTATTTATTTGGATTAAATTATTGGCTTGGTCTAAATTATCTTATATTCTCTGGCTTGTGTAAGGTGTATATACAGGTTGAGAATTCTTGAAACCGGAAGTGTTTCGTTTTTCAGATTTTTCCGGATGTTGGAATACGGTCTATATAATTTTGATATTTCATCAATAAAATTGGGCAGCTTGGGAATGGAACACAAGAATAAATACGATATCCCTTTACATTTCATAACACGGATTATACATATACCCTGAAGGTAGTTTTATATCATATTTAATAAACTTGATGCACCTATTTGGATACAGTATCGATGACATCATTGCGAGAAGGAAAATATGGTAAACTATCAGTATCTACCAACGATGTTTTGATTAAAATCCTATAGAAGTAAAGTATTTGTATAAAAACAAAACATGGATCCTGATTACAGTTAAATGTAAAAAAAAAGCCAGAATTTTATTTGGAATGGTGCAGCACAATAATCCTGTTCTTCACTGCCTTAACCAAGTATTGAACTCACAACTCTTTGGGTCCTGTCACTGGATTTAACCAACAACTTTATCCACTGTGCCATGTGATACAAAAGTAGAGCCGTAAATATTTATTTATTATGCAGTGTTACATTAGAACATGCACATACCCGCTACAAAACTGTACATCTTGTTTCAACGTTAAGGATATATGGCACAGTGGGTAAAGGTGTCAGTTAGATCCTGATTTCAATTAAATGTAAAAAAAGGCCAGTATTTTATTTGGAATGGTGCGTCACAATAATCCTGTTTTCTGACATTTTCCATTTGTAGCAAGTCATGTCAGAAAAACTTCTGATTTGGAAGGTTTTCGGATTTGAGAATTTTGGATAAACGATACCGAACCCTTAATATAATCAGTCCTAACTGAACTCTGCTCGGTTGGTTCATTTAACGCCATATCATCACTTATCTTATGTCGTCAAATATAAACGTTATAGAACAAAAATCCAAATGAATTAATAGATAGATAAACATGTAAGTTCGATTTAATCTGATTGAAAATGTAAAAAAAATGGACCAGTCAAATACTAGAATCAAAACGTCACACGTCCGTCACGCAAAAGAAAAAAAAAATGGCGGGATCAAGCTCAAACTTTTATCACGTGACCACAATGATATCAACTCTAAGTACGCATGAGCAGAAGGCAGTGTGACAGAACTAAATATTTGCTATGGCGAAAGTGCGGATAGCTTCTTACTAATCGTTGTGTATATGTGTGTATATTGTTGCAGGTTGGATATACGTTGGTTTTTGTGTTCGGAAACACGCGTCTCCTAGAATGTTTATCTCACAACAAAATTGACGGATTCAGTATGTGAGCCCGAATAATAAAATAAAGAGGAACAGTTAAAACGAATAAATATACAAACAAATGATAATTTATTATTAAAAAGACAAAAAGTGACATTGTTGTGATCGACAAAGACAATGATATTGTATGTATGTGACAAAACAATGATCGTGTATGAAAAACATTTAATCACTAGTGAATTGTTCGTGGATGTAAAATGTGTGTTGAAGTCCAAAAGAAAATGAAGTGAAAGGTGCGTATGTGTGTGTGTGTGTGTGTGTGTGTGTGTGTGTGTGTGTGCATTCCATAATAGTGAAAACGTTTACCTCGTTCGATCTACAACTTACCGTTCTTGAGGAGTGATTCACAGGTTCAGCAAGCGTCACCTAGTGGCGTTTGTTTTTGTTAGGAAAGTAAGTGGGGTAACATCCAAAGTTCTTTACTAAACTGAAGGGATAACAAATCTAGAATGCTCACACAGAGAATAGGCGCATTGTAATTGCAAAATCATTTTAATGACTGTCATTTTTTTTTTCTACATTCATCGGGTTTTCATTTTTTGAATAAATTTTTTAAAACTTTTTATGATAACAGTACGGGAAACTTTCTTTCATGTAACAGTAGAATTGTAAAGGTAAAAATCTAAAATAACTCATGCAGTAAATTTAATAAATTCAGTTACGATATCAATTGAATATTTATTGACGGTCGGTAGTGTGTTTTCTTGGGATATTTTTACTTTTAATCACTTATAAAACTTATTTCTTTCTTGCATTCGAAAATAGAATGAATTGTATAAGTAAAACCTCCAGTTTACTCATGGAGAAAATATAACTAATTGCATGTGTGTCCGGATAATAAAATACAAAGAAACAACTAAAGCCAATATATATATATATATATATATATATATATATATATATATATATATATATATATATATAATATAATAATATTTTTAGTTTTTAAAAATATGATTCCTCCGCTACATAAGAGTTCTCATGTTTCAAAAGCGAGAGCCGAGACCCCTAACATAATTTTTTAAATATTAAGGAACACCGGATTATGTACCTAACGTGTTCTTTCCTATTTCACTGCACACCTGCATACATATATACATATATATATATATATATATATATATATATATATATATATATATATATATATATATATATATATATACCCAAGTTTAGGATTGGTATATACGGAGGGAATTCCAATAACCAACAATTACTATTCTTTAAAGAGTGCTCAATACAGAGTAGAGCAGATATAATTATTTATTTGAATATTACAACATAAATATGTTATAAAATCACTACAAAAATAGCCATTTTGTTTCAACACTTCTGGTGTCTTGTCAAGTGATGATATAGACTATAGAATAAATTGTTTTAAAAGTTTCAAATTAATTAACGATCCTTAGCTAGGAGTAAGCGCTGTTACATAAGCTAGAATGACCAATCAAAATACAAGTATAGGATGATTCGAAAAATTTGACAACTAAGCAAGGTTATCATAGATATTAAAAGATTTATAAAATTTGAAATTAAAATTAAAAGTAAAAAAATAAAAATTACCTATTTAGAAATCTAAATCAAATCTCTATTAAGTTTTAAATTGTAGAATTACCGAGGAGAAAAATATAAAAATATAAAAATAAAAATAAAAGATATATATGCTATTTAATTTGTATTTTCATTGAAATTATGTTGAAAGGGATGTTCGGAACCCCAGACAGAAATGTATACATTTTTAGTTTCATTTCAACATGTTAGTCGCCTCTCACGCGAAATCATTCGAACATACGCAGGTTAAGCGCTCAGACGTATTTAGATATATATACACACATACAAAATATCTACAGCACACGTACGCAAATGCACTTTCCTTACACATAGACATGAATACACACAGGCACATACAATATACATTCATTATGATCTAGACGGTCGGATGGCATAGCTAAAAGTGAAAATATTAAGCTAGTAAGTCATCGAAATCACGAAATATCAAATTAATCCAATGATATTTATTTATTCTCTATTTCTCTCTATCTTTCTCTCTCTCTCTCTTTATATATATATATATATATATATATATATATATATATATATATATATATATATATATATATATATAAAACAACCGATTTTAACAAAGAGTGACATTGTTGCGATCGACAAAACATGTATGTGACAAAACAATAATCCTGCACGAAAAACATTTAATAACCTTTGAATTGTTGGTGGATGTAAAATGTGTGTTGAAGTCGAAAAAAATGAAGAATAATGAAGTTGCATACGTAGGTATGAGTGTGCATTTGTGTGTGCGTTTCCCTATGGGAAACGCGTTGTCACAATAGACCTAAATCCTATCGTGTCCAAGGAAAATAGTTAAAAGAAAATCATATAAAATATTACAGTGTATCTACAGGTTCAGAAAGCGTCACCTAGTGGCGGTTTTTTGTTATGAAAGTAAGTAGGGTAACTCCAAAATACATAAATACATATATATATATATATATATATATATATATATATATATATATATATATATATATATAAAGAGAGCGAGAGAAAGATAGAGAGAAATAGAGAATAAATGCATATCATTGGATTAATGTGGTACTTCGTGATTTCGGTGACTTACTAGCTGTTAGTTCAAACCCTGGACTGTGTAGTAAAAAAATATTCATTGGAACATCTTCAAGTCTAGGGTCAAACTTTATTTTACCAAAATCGTCCTAATCCGCAATTAAGGCCTTCTATTACGCTCAAGCAAAAACATCACTCATTATCTCTCTAACTTGAGTGGCTCTTGAACGTTGCATTGGATGAAAATTTAGTACAGAACGAAAAAGTCTCCTGATATACTGACTCTCTGCTCTAACCTTAACTCGTCAATCCTTTCCTCCGATTTCTCGATTTCCGGTAACCTTCCTCTGTAGAAAAGATTTTAAAATCTACATGCATAGCCTTGCTAGGGAATTCTGTTTCGAATCTCCAGATTATTCGTATATATGTCTTCGCCTATCTCTTCTCAATTCAGTAAGTTATCTCTTCTTTCTCATACTGAGCGTACCGAGTTGACTGTGAGTTAGGAGCCCGAATTATTGCGTAGCGTCTTGAGAGGCCGCTCTGATCATCAGTTGCATAATATCGGCGTGCTTGCAGTGCCACTTAACGCATTGATGCGTGTCCCTGCATGCATCACTGGTGGGCAACCATGAGACTACATTATGTTGCAGTCCGCGCCAGTAACTTACTGATCATACCACGTTTGAAGGCCTTTTCCTTAACAACATACCTCAACATTAGCAAGTAAAAATATAAACCTAAACCAACTCAAAAAATCATGTAAACTCTTAAATTTCCTTCTCCAACAACAGTGGAATTCGTACCAATTTCTGCAGTGTGGAATCGTTCGTCTTTGATAAGTCTCCTGATATACTAACTCTTTGCAAGACTAACTCGTCAATCCGTTGATTTCTCGGTTCCTGGCTGCCTTCCTCTCCTTAGTAATGACTCTAAAACCCACATGCATGAGCTGCGATTTTATGTCAGCGATCATCTTCCGCTGGCTCGTGAACTCTCTTTGTAAGCTGCAGACCATTCGTATATATGTCTCCGTCTATCTTTCCTCAATTCAGAAAGCTATATCTTCTTTCTCTACCGTTCCCCTTCGTCTCAACACTGTTGTTTACTCGATAGCATTTCCGATAATATAGACAAGGCCATCCCTCTACATCCGTTTGCAAATATATTCGTGTACGGTGACTTTAACGCCCACCATACCACGTGGCTTAAACACTCTGTAACTGACCCTCGCTGGCATCCAAACCCTAAACTTTTCAATCACTCAATCCCTCGCGCGCAAGTGGTTGATATTCCTACGCATTTCATCAGTTTTACCTCCATCCCTGATTTTTGTCGCGGTCTGGAGCTCTGCTTTCTCGACAATTCTGATTATGGCGTATTGTCTATTAACATGTCCTTCCACTCGCCTTCCAACCAGGAACCTCCTACTAACAGAATATGTTTCTGTTATCAACGCGTAGACTGGGACGGGTTCCGTGATTTCCTTCGAATCGTTCTTTGCAATGTGGTTTTTAATCGTCCTGTACAACAATGTGCTTTTAGGGTCTTCTGGGCAAAAGCCGGCATCGTGGCTTTCAGCCCAGCAAGAAACTACCAAGTAAAATCGCTTTCATCTCCTTGCTACTCGCCTGCTTGAACTGCCAGTATAGCCCATAGGAATCAATTCTTCTGTCAGTACACGTCGCGACGTGTCTGCTTTCAACAGATGTCTCTTTGTCTCTGCTCGTAATGGATGCGAGTGTGTCCTCAATGAAGCAAAGTTACTGTTTGCTGATAGAATGAAGCAATGTATTGACCTCGCAGAATTGGTTCTCAATATCCTTGGCGGCTCTGCAAGTGTTTTTGCTGAACAAAAGCAAATCCTCAATCCTTCCTCCTAACATCAACTGCTGATAAGGCTGAATGCTTTGCTCATAAATTCTCTTCCAACTCACGACTCATCCGGAGTACCCACACCTGATTTTCTTCCTAGAACTGAGGCTCTATTGAGTGAAATGTGCATAACCCCGGCAATGGTATTGGACATCATCTCTAAATTAGACTCTCATAAAGCAAGTGATGGTGACGGGGTACCAGACGTAGTCCAATAGAAATGTGCCCCCTGAGAGGGACCCAATTCTCTCCAAACTATACATCTATTACCTCGCTGATTCTTGCTTTTCAGCCGGTTGGGAGTTCCCTTCTGACGTCCCTTCTGACCCATCTAACTACCGTCCTATCACTCTCCTACCACTCTTCGGCAAAATCTTCAAGGCTTTCAATGCCGGATTGGTTAAGCACCTTACCTTCTACGGTCTACTCTCTGACAAACAGTATGGCTTCCGCTTTGCCGGTTCTATTGCTGATGTCCTCAAGGTCATTACTGAATATGTACGCCAAGCTAGTGATAATAACTGCGAAACGCAAGCTGTTGCTCTAGTTATATCGCGAGGCGTTTGACAGGGTTTGTCATGCAGGCTTTCTACGTAAGGATTGTAATGGTTGTTGTACCGTATGGACAGCCTAGGTTATTGCGTCTGCATGTCAGGATGGGTGGTTTGGTTCAATTAGATGAAATGCCAAAAATGAATAATAGGACCCATGAGATCGCTGATAGATGTATTTGATATGCTTTTAGCGTGAATGCAATAGCTAACTGCCATCAAGACAGGTAACTGGAACTTTCTCTTCATAATGATGGTTTTTATAACATATTTCTTTTTCCCGCGTGTTGCATTAATTTGGACGTATTTCAGAATCTCTGTTCATTGTTCCCTTTCATTGCCCACTTGTTTTATATTCTTTTTTTTTCACCAACTGAAACTAATCTCTCTTCTTTTTTAGCTCGTTTTAATTTTTTGTTCTTTTTCATTTTTATCTTTCTCTTCTTTTTCTCTTCTTATTCTTTTTTATCTCTCTCTCTCTCTCTTGCTCGCTTTTCCTTTCTTTCCTATTCTTTTCTTTCTCTCTTCATCTTCTTTTCTCGTTCTTTATTTCCCCTTTTTTTTCTCTTCTGTTTCACGCCAGTCTCTTTTCTTATCTCTTTCATTTTTCCTCTTTGTTTTCTTTTCTTTTCTCTGTCTCTTTCTCTTTTTTTGGCCAGCCACTTTCTCTTCTTTTACTTTTCGCTTTTCTTTTCTCTTCATCTTTTTCTTTTCTTTTCTCTTTCTCTTCTCTTCTTTTAATTAGTCTTTCTCTTCTTTTTCTTTATTTTCTTTTCTCTTTCTTTTCTTTTTCGCTTCTTTTTCTCATTTTTCTTTCTCTTCTTTTTTCTCTAATTTTTCTCTCTTTTTCCTTTCTTTTATCTTCTCGTGTTTCTTTATTCCTCTTTTTCTTCTCTTTCCATTCTGTTATCTTCTTCTTTCTCGTTTTTATCTTCATCGCTTTCATTTCTATTCACTTTCTCTTGTTTTTCCTTTCCTTTATCTGTCTCTTTATCCTACCTTTAAATTTTGTTTTTCTTTCTTTTCTTTTCTTTTTCTTTCTTTTCTTTTCTTTTCTCTTCTCTAAACTTTATTTATATTTCTCTAATTTCCTTTGTCTTCTTTTTTTTTTTGCTTTCTTTATCTTCTTCTCTTTTCTTTTTTCTTTCTTTTACTTTCCTCTGATATGATTTCTCGTTTTCTTTCTTCTCTGCTTTTCCCTTTCTCTTCTTTTCTTTTCTCTTTCTCTTTCTCTCTTTTCCTTTACTCTTTCTCTTCTTTTTTCTTTTCTTTACTCTTTCTCTTCTTTTTTCTTTTCTCTTTCTCGTCTTTTTATTTTCTTTTTTCTCTTTCCCTTCTTTTCTTTTTTACTCTTTTTCATCTTTTTCTTTTCTTTTTCTCTTCTTTCTTCTCTTCTTTTCCCTTTTTCTACTTTTTATTCGATTTTAGTTTCACTTTCTTTTTCAGTTTTTCTTTCTTTTTTTTAAAAATTTTTCATGGTTTCTTTTGTCTTTCATCTTAATTTTTCTTATTTTTTATATCATTTCTTTTTCTTATTTATGCTTACTTTTCTCTTTCTCTTCGCCAACTGCCTCTTTTTTCTTTTCATTTCTTTCCCTCTTCTCTTTCCGTCTTTTATCTTCCACTTTATCTTTTAAAATTCTCTCTCTCTCTCTCTCTCTTTCTTTCTCTCTCTCTCTCTACTTTTTTTCATTTTATTTTACTTTTTCTTTATTTTACCTTCAGTTTTTCTTTTCTCTTTCACTTTTTCCTTCATTTATTTTTCGATTTTTTCCTCGTTCCACTTTTTAATACTTTCTATCATTCACCTTTCGATTAATTTATCCTTTTCCTTCATTTTGGGTTCATTTTTCTTTTTCTTTTCTTTTCCCTTCCATTTTTTTTTAATCTTGTAATTTATTTCTTTACTTACCTTTTCTTTTTCTTGTATTTTTCCTTTTCTTTTTTTCTTTTTTTCTATTGTCTTTGCCTTCTTTTTTTCCGTTCTACTAATTCTCCCCGCTACCCACGTTATTTTCCTTTTCTTTTCTGGTTTCACTACTTTGTCCTTTCTTTTAATTTTCTTAGTTTTTTTTTACTTTCTGGTTTCTTGGTTTTCTTCGTCTTTTACTTTTCGAGTCATGTTTGTTTTACTTCTTCTTCCTTTTCATCTCTCTCATTCTTTACCAGTCTTTTTCTTTCTCTTCACTTTTTCTTTGCTCTTCTTCTTTATCTAAACATCCTATCCTTTTCAAACTCATTTACCGCTATCTTATTTGCCCCTTTTCTTTCAACCTTTCTTTCTTTATTTATTCTTTCCTTCTTTCTTTCTATCTTTATTCGTTCTTTCTATCATTCTTTCTTTCATTCTTTCTTTCTTTCATTCTTTCTTTCTTTCTTTCTTTCATTCATTTTTCTTTCTTTATTTCTCTCATTCTTTCTTTATTCTTTCTTTCTTTCTATCTTTATTCTTTCTTTCTATCTTTATTCTTTCTTTCTATCTATCTTTCATTCTTTCTTTCTTTCTTTCTTTTTTCTTTCTTTTTCCGTCTATTTCCTATCTATATATCTATGTATTTCTATCTATCTATCTATCTATCTATCTATCTATCTATCTATCTATCTATCTATCTATCTATCTATCTATCTATTTGGACTATAATTTCTGTGGGTTGCAGTTCGACTCTTCAGATAAGTTATCTGTGTGTCCATTCTTTGATATAACTTATCAAAAAGTCTACCCAGGACTGATCGTCCTGTTGTAAAGTTCTTTCACTCGTAGTTTCCTGCCATTTTTAACTCATTCTGAAATTTCTAATGAACATCACGTTTGTTTTTAATATGAGTAGATAGGCTTTCCTATCGCCCGGCCCAGGCACATCCCCCTTCTCTTGAACAGGAGGATAGGTTCATACGAAGATATGAAGAGACATAGATAGATAGATAGATAGATAGATAGATAGATAGATAGATATGAACAGACTGAGATAGATAGATAGATAGATAGATATGAACAGACTGAGATAGATAGATAGATAGATAGATAGATATGAACAGACTGAGATAGATAGATATGAACAGACTGAGATAGATAGATAGATAGATAGATAGATAGATAGATAGATATGAACAGACTGAGATAGATAGATAGATAGATAGATAGATAGATAGATATGAACAGACTGAGATAGATAGATAGATAGATATGAACAGACTGAGATAGATAGATATGAACAGACTGAGATAGATAGATAGATAGATAGATATGAACAGACTGAGATAGATAGATAGATAGATAGATATGAACAGACTGAGATAGATAGATAGATATGAACAGACTGAGATAGATAGATAGATAGATAGATAGATAGATAGATAGATAGATAGATAGATAGATAGATATTTCCTGGTTCTTTTTCCTTTTCTCAGGCCTTAATAATGATGCTGTGATGAATTTTACATGTGTGGCTGATGGAAAGGAAATTCCAAGTTAAACCGCATTCATATCCTTGCTCCTCACCAGCACGCTCAGCCGCTATAGCCCACAGGAATCACTTCTTCCAGGTGTACCAGATCGACACATCTGATTGCACCTGACATCTCTTTATCTCTGCTCGTAATCAGTGCAAGCGTGTTCTTAAAGAAGCGATGTCGCTGCTGATTGAATGAACCAACGTACAGCATCTGACAAGTTCGGGTTCTCTAGAGATCATTGGCGGCCCTGCATGAGTGTGCTGAACAACAGAAACATCTCAACCCCTCTTCTATTCAATCAGTTCGAATTCCTGACATCTACAACTGTTACGGTTGAATGCTTTGCTCGGAAATTCTCTTCCAACTAAATACTCGACACATTTGGAGAACCTACATGTGATTTCCTCAATACGACTAAGGTTCTCCTGAGTGATATGCGCATGAGCCTGTCACTCGACCCATAAGTCATTTCTAAATCAGACTCCCATAAGGGAAGCGGGAGTGATGGGATCCAAGCCATCGTCCTAAATGAATGTTTCTCAAGTTCTGGCTCCAGTTCTCTCCAAACTCTACAACTATTTCCAGCTTGTTGGAAGGGCTGCTCTGTAGTTCCTGTTTTTAAGAACTCTGAAGAACCTTCTGACCCCTCTATCTACCTAGTAGTCTCCTACCGCTTTTCGGCAAAGTATTCGAGGTTTTAATCAATGCTAAAGAGGTTAAGCATCTTAAATCTCACGAGCTACTCTTTGGCAAACAATTTGGCTGCCGTATTGCCAGGTCTACCGCCGATGCGCTAGAGGACATCACTACATATATATATATATATATATATATATATATATATATATATATATATATATATATATATATATATGTATATATATATATATATATGTATGTATATATATATATATATATATATATATATATATATATATATATATATTTATATTATAATATATATATATATATTCATATTATAATATATATATATATATATATTTATATTATAATATATATATATATATTTATATTATAATATATATATATATTTATATTATAATATATATATATATATTTATATTATAATATATATATATATGTGTATATATATATATATATATATATATATTATAATATTTAAAAAAAAATATAATTCCTTCTTCACATAAGAGTTCTCAAAAGCGAGAGCCGAGACCCTCAATATAATTTTTGAAATTAAGTTGAATTAAGGTTTCTGGTCTCGCTTCCTCGTCAAGCGAGAATTTGGGAATAAGCTTTCTTGTGGTTTGCGCGTGTTTATAAGTATGGTCTCTTGCAACATTAGTTACTCTGGAAACGGCTAGGGTCGACCATATTGGTTAGGTGGTCGAACAGTTAAGAATTAATTTTTATCTACAGACCAGTCTCCTTCGAAAAGTTTATGTCAGGTTATGTCGGGGTCCCTATTTTAAGTCTGATTTTTTTCTAAATTTTCTTTTCATTTTCTTTTTTCATTCACAATTTTCTATGTCAGTCTATTCCTATCTATCTATCTATCTATCTATCTATCTATCTATCTATCTATCTATCTATCTATCTATCTAAGCCTGTTCAGATCTATCCATCTATCTCAATCTCTGCTCATCTAGCTATGTATCTAAGTCCGTTCATATCTATCTATCTCAGTCTATCTATCTATGTCTGTTTATATCTATCTATCTATCTATCTATCTATCTAAGTCTGTTCATATCTATCTATCTCAGTCTATTATCTATCTATGTATCTAAGTCTGTTGACATCTATCTATCTATCTATCTATCTATCTATCTATCTATCTATCTATCTATCTATCTATCTCAATCTCTGCTCATCTATCTATCTATCTATCTATATATATATCAGTCAATACTGATTTCTTGTTCCACTACTTTATCGCTATTATATTTTTCTCGTTTTCTTTACTCATATCTCATTTTTTTTCACTTTTATTTTTCTCATTCGCAGTTTTTCATTCACAAGTAATGTTCTTCTTCCTTCGCTGCTCTTTCAATTGTTCGTTGTTTTTTTTTAATTTTTTCAATACTTTTGTATTTCGTTAATTTTCTATTTTTTAAAAAATACTTTTCTTTTTTCATATTTACTTTTTTTAAAATTTTTTCTTTGACATTTTTAAAATGTTTTTTTGTTATCTTTATCACCATGTTTATTTTTCCTTCCCTTTTTTACCTTCCAGTCGTTTATTCCTTCATCACTCATTTCGCTAAACCTACCATGGAGCAGCTGTGAATTCAGGTAAACGAAATGCAGTAGAAACAACTAAAATTTAAAAAATGATCTAATATGTCAAGATCCGTCATTATTACAAACAAAAACTTAGTTTTGAGCAGATGTACTGAGAATGATAATGAAATTAAAATATTTTCTCGCATTTACACAGATTTAGTAAAGTTACATCTGACAAAGCGGAAATACAAAGCGGAAACAGAAATCGAAAAAGAGATTTTAATAACAGCATTCCATCAATGGGCGACACAACTTCGTACAGTAAATCCAGAACTGTGTCAGGTGAAAAAAGTAGCAAAGGATTGGATGAAAAACTTGAAAAGGGCATTACAGAATATTTTGGACAGCAATAACAAACGGGAAGTACATACAATTTGGTGAAATGTGAGGCATCAATTCAACATTACAACTAATATGTAAACTGATCCCCCACTTTATGGTCTCGATAATTTCTATACATTTATATTCCAGAGAATGTAAATAAATCTAAAAGACATGCCTGTGTAGCTAATCAGTATTTCAGTGATTGATTGATTCGTTTTCTATGGCTTATCAACAATCAAGAAATTATGTGGAAATAAAGTGGAGGATCAATTCTACATTACAACTAATATATAAAATGATCCCTCACTTTGTGACCACGATAGTTTCTATACATTTATATTCCAGAGAATGTAAATAAATCTAAAAGACATGCCTGAGTAGCTAATCAGTATTTCAGTGATTGATTGATTCGTTTTCTACGGCTTATCAACAATCAAGAAATGATGTGGAAATAAAGTGGGGGATCAATTCTGCATAAAAACTAATATATAAAATGATCCCTCACCCAAATCCAAGTTTTCTGCTTTCTGTTATACTCTAAAACGGTGCGGAATGTTTAAAAAACAATGAAAGATTTAGAAAACAGTTTCAAAAATTCATCCGCCAAAATAAATATAATTTTAAAACTTAAAATATAATTATGGTTTACTTGTAATTGTATGCATGAATCTCAATGAATAATTATTGACCGATTTTATCATTGTGACATTTTTCATTATATCAAGTATTAAGAATATATTTACTTGGGTCTGCAAATTGGAGAAGATAGTTATTAATGATAATGTTCTGACTTTTAATCTGCATTTATCTCCCTTTAACCCTCTCTGATTACTTTCCATCGACATCTGCCGAAAACATCGACTGGGTGGGAAATCCTCTTGAAAATTCAAGCTGTTTAGATGAGTGATCGCGCCTTAAAAATGAAACACAAGGGGACTTTTTTGGATATACAACCAGAAATAATATCCAAGTGTCACTTCAAAAGCATTATCCATTCGTTTATAGTTCTCTACGACATATTGCTATGAACAAGGAATTTTAGTTTTGAAAAATATCAAATTTCTTTCTTTCTTTCTTTCTTTCTTTCTTTGATATTTCCTCTTTTTTGCTGTCTTTTTGCATGACGTATTTTCTTTTTCAAGTAATCTTTCTTGCTTGTTTTCTTATATTTTCCTCTCTCTTTTCCTTTATGTCTTTCTTTCTTTCTTTTTCTCATAATATGCACTTTGTTTCTTTCTTTCATATTTTTTCTTTTTCACTTTCTTTTTACGTCTTATTTTCTTTCAGTTTTTCTTTTTCATATTATCTTTCTAGCTTTCTTCCTTATATTTCCTCTTTCTTTCTTTCTTTCTTTCTTTTGACCATTCGCCCCAAGCCATCGATTCTCCATTTAAAAAAAGTGTGACTATCATCTGTTCCCTAACATGAAAAAAACTCTTCCCAGGAAGCCAGTATCACACTGATGATGACGTTATATCTTCCTGACCAACAGGATGAACATTAATAAGAAGAGCTGAAATTAATTCATGCAAGATTTCACAGATTCAAAAGCATTATCCATTCTCTTTGCTGTGAACAAGGAATTTCAGTTCTAACAAATATCAAAAAAACAAATAAGGGAATGGTTTCTTTGTGTTGATGAAGAGGCGAGAGTTTGTTTATATGAAATTAACCCTGATAAAATTGAGATTACCCGTCAAAAACAAGCTGATATATTTCATTGAATTTGTGTACTTTAATCATATTAGAAGATACTTGTGTTACATATTATATTTAAGGCAGTATTAGTCGTAGATTTTATGCATTTTTTTAATTTAATCACATAGAATTTGGTGGGATGCGTGCAAATTTCCATTCGGAAAATGCGGCCCAGAGAAAAAAAAAGGTTAAGAAGTACTGTGTTAGAGTACCTCTCCCTGATTGAACCTGTCTTCCGGATTATAGACTTACTCACCACGCTTAGCTCGCTGCAACATAACGCATAAGTGGGGTTGAATCTGAGGAGATAAACCGCCGTTTAACAACTTTTATTTTTGTGATACCGGGGTTGCACTTATCCTATTCACCCGATCAATGTCTAAAGGGGTAGCCGGTATATTCGTTAAACTCAGGTTTTGAATTGTCCTTCTCTCAGGTTGGTTGTCACTCAAGGCGAGGGATTCATACATTTTCTAAGATTATCTACAATTTATTGAATGTCGCTAACTCGACTTGAATTCGAACTCGTCTCTCCGATTCCTCGATCTATTACACCACCTTGCCTTTATAGTGTACGAGAATAATACCTGGGCATACAATCACACAGTGATCTCATTTGTAATCGATTTAATCATTGTTATATAATTCATACACACACCCAAAATTGTTAATCAGTCACTTATGTGCCATGCGTAATACACGATTAGGCGATCATGTATCTTTCGATACATAATTGACGAGGCAGATATTTTCATGCAGTAGGTTGCCATTTTTTTCTGTGTTAAACCAGTAGCCATCCATGTCTATAGAACATGGTCTGTCCTGCTATTTCACCAAAAAGGGGAAGGAGAAGAGGATTCATACCTTTCCCAAGCACCTAAGTGAATGTAATGGATTCGACTGGAATTAGAACTCGGCTCTTGGATTCCTCAATCCGAGTCGCTATCCATTACTCCTCCGGGAAAATCTAGAAGAGGATTCATACCTTTCCCAAGGGTATTAGCACGTAAGTGAATGTAATGAATTCGACTGGAATTCGAACTCGGCTCTCCGATTCCTCAATCCGAGCCGCTAACCATTACTCCTCCGGGAAAATCTAGAAGAGGATTCATACCTTTCGCAAGGGTATTAGCACGTAAGTGAATGTAATGGATTCGACTGGAATTCGAACTCGGCTCTCCGATTCCTCAATCCGAGCAGCTATCCATTACTCCTCCGGGAAAATCTAGAAGAGGATTCATACCTTTCACCAAGGGTATTAGCACGTAAGTGAATGTAATGGATTCGACTGGAATTCGAACTCGGCTCTCTGATTCGTCAATCCGAGCCGCTATCCATTACTCCTCCGGGAAAATCTAGAAGAGGATTCATACCTTTCCCAAGGGTATTAGCACGTAAGTGAATGTAATGGATTCGACTGGAATTCGAACTCGGCTCTCCGATTCCTCAATCCGAGCCGCTATCCATTACTCCTCCGGGAAAATCTAGAAGAGGATTCATACCTTTCACCAAGGGTATTAGCACGTAAGTGAATGTAATGGATTCGACTGGAATTCGAACTCGGCTCTCTGATTCCTCAATCCGAGCCGCTATCCATTACTCCTCCGGGAAAATCTAGAAGAGGATTCATACCTTTCCCAAGGGTATTAGCACGTAAGTGAATGTAATGGATTCGACTGGAATTCGAACTCGGCTCTCCGATTCCTCAATCCGAGCCGCTATCCATTACTCCTCCGGGAAAATCTAGAAGAGGATCCATACCTTTCCCAAGGGTATTAGCACGTAAGTGAATGTAATGGATTCGACTGGAATTCGAACTCGGCTCTCCGATTCCTCAATCCGAGCCGCTATCCATTACTCCTCCGGGAAAATCTCGAAGAGGATCCATACCTTTCCCAAGGGTATTAGCACGTAAGTAAATGTAATGGATTCGAGTGGAATTCGAACTCGGCTCTCCCATTCCTCAATCCGAGCCGCTATCCATTACTCCTCCGGGAAAATCTAGAAGAGGATCCATACCTTTCCCAAGGGTATTAGCACGTAAGTGAATGTATTGGATTCGACTGGAATTCGAACTCGGCTCTTGGATTCCTCAATCCGAGCCGCTATCCATTACTCCTCCGGGAAAATCTAGAAGAGGATTCATACCTTTCCCAAGGGTATTAGCACGTAAGTGAATGTAATGGATTCGACTGGAATTCGAACTCGGCTCTCCGATTCCTCAATCCGAGCCGGTATCCATTACTCCTCCGGGAAAATCTAGAAGAGGATCCATACATTTCCCAAGGGTATTAGCACGTAAGTGAATGTATTGGATTCGACTGGAATTCGAACTCGGCTCTTGGATTCCTCAATCCGAGCCGCTATCCATTACTCCTCCGGGAAAATCTAGAAGAGGATTCATACCTTTCCCAAGGGTATTAGCACGTAAGTGAATGTAATGGATTCGACTGGAATTAGAACTCGGCTCTTGGATTCCTCAATCCGAGTCGCTATCCATTACTCCTCCGGGAAAATCTAGAAGAGGATTCATACCTTTCCCAAGGGTATTAGCACGTAAGTGAATGTAATGGAATCGACTGGAATTCGAACTCGGCTCTCCGATTCCTCAATCCGAGCCACTAACCATTACTCCCCCGGGAAAATCTAGAAGAGGATTCATACCTTTCGCAAGGGTATTAGCACGTAAGTGAATGTAATGGATTCGACTGGAATTCGAACTCGGCTCTCCGATTCCTCAATCCGAGCCGCTATCCATTACTCCTCCGGGAAAATCTAGAAGAGGATTCATACCTTTCACCAAGGGTATTAGCACGTAAGTGAATGTAATGGATTCGACTGGAATTCGAACTCGGCTCTCTGATTCCTCAATCCGAGCCGCTATCCATTACTCCTCCGGGAAAATCTAGAAGAGGATTCATACCTTTCCCAAGGGTATTAGCACGTAAGTAAATGTAATGGATTCGAGTGGAATACGAACTCGGCTCTCCCATTCCTCAATCCGAGCCGCTATCCATTACTCCTCCGGGAAAATCTAGAAAAGGATCCATACCTTTCCCAAGGGTATTAGCACGTAAGTGAATGTATTGGATTCGACTGGAATTCGAACTCGGCTCTTGGATTCCTCAATCCGAGCCGCTATCCATTTCTCCTCCGGGAAAATCTAGAAGAGGATTCATACCTTTCCCAAGGGTATTAGCACGTAAGTGAATGTAATGGATTCGACTGGAATTCGAACTCGGCTCTCCGATTCCTCAATCCGAGCCGCTATCCATTACTCCTCCGGGAAAATCTAGAAGAGGATCCATACCTTTCCCAAGGGTATGAGCACGTAAGTGAATGTATTGGATTCGACTGGAATTCGAACTCGGCTCTTGGATTCCTCAATCCGAGCCGCTATCCATTACTCCCCCGGGAAAATCTAGAAGAGGATTCATACCTTTCCCAAGGGTATTAGCACGTAAGTGAATGTAATGGATTCGACTGGAAATAGAACTCGGCTCTCCGATTCCTCAATCCGAGCCGCTATCCATTACTCCTCCGGGAAAATCTAGAAGAGGATTCATACCTTTCCCAAGGGTATTAGCACGTAGGTGAATGTAATGGATTCGACTGGAATTCGAACTCGGCTCTCCGATTCCTCAATCCGAGCCGCTATCCATTACTCCTCCGGGAAAATCTAGAAGAGGATCCATACCTTTCCCAAGGGTATTAGCACGTAAGTGAATGTATTGGATTCGACTGGAATTCGAACTCGGCTCTTGGATTCCTCAATCCGAGCCGCTATCCATTACTCCTCCGGGAAAATCTAGAAGAGGATTCATACCTTTCCCAAGGGTATTAGCACGTAAGTGAATGTAATGGATTCTACTGGAATTCGAACTCGGCTCTCCGATTCCTCAATCCGAGCCGCTATCCATTACTCCTCCGGGAAAATCTAGAAGAGGATCCATACCTTTCCCAAGGGTATTAGCACGTAAGTGAATGTATTGGATTCGACTGGAATTCGAACTCGGCTCTTGGATTCCTCAATCCGAGCCGCTATCCATTATCCTCCGGGAAAATCTAGAAGAGGATTCATACCTTTCCCAAGGGTATTAGCACGTAAGTGAATGTAATGGATTCGACTGGAATTCGAACTCGGCTCTCCGATTCCTCAATCCGAGCCGCTATCCATTACTCCTCCGGGAAAATCTAGAAGAGGATTCATACCTTTCCCAAGGGTAATAGCACGTAAGTGAATGTAATGGATTCGACTGGAATTCGAACTCGGCTCTCCGATTCCTCAATCCGAGCCACTAACCATTACTCCCCCGGGAAAATCTAGAAGAGGATTCATACCTTTCGCAAGGGTATTAGCACGTAAGTGAATGTAATGGATTCGACTGGAATTCGAACTCGGCTCTCCGATTCCTCAATCCGAGCCGCTATCCATTACTCCTCCGGGAAAATCTAGAAGAGGATTCATACCTTTCACCAAGGGTATTAGCACGTAAGTGAATGTAATGGATTCGACTGGAATTCGAACTCGGCTCTCTGATTCCTCAATCCGAGCCGCTATCCATTACTCCTCCGGGAAAATCTAGAAGAGGATTCATACCTTTCCCAAGGGTATTAGCACGTAAGTAAATGTAATGGATTCGAGTGGAATACGAACTCGGCTCTCCCATTCCTCAATCCGAGCCGCTATCCATTACTCCTCCGGGAAAATCTAGAAAAGGATCCATACCTTTCCCAAGGGTATTAGCACGTAAGTGAATGTATTGGATTCGACTGGAATTCGAACTCGGCTCTTGGATTCCTCAATCCGAGCCGCTATCCATTTCTCCTCCGGGAAAATCTAGAAGAGGATTCATACCTTTCCCAAGGGTATTAGCACGTAAGTGAATGTAATGGATTCGACTGGAATTCGAACTCGGCTCTCCGATTCCTCAATCCGAGCCGCTATCCATTACTCCTCCGGGAAAATCTAGAAGAGGATCCATACCTTTCCCAAGGGTATGAGCACGTAAGTGAATGTATTGGATTCGACTGGAATTCGAACTCGGCTCTTGGATTCCTCAATCCGAGCCGCTATCCATTACTCCCCCGGGAAAATCTAGAAGAGGATTCATACCTTTCCCAAGGGTATTAGCACGTAAGTGAATGTAATGGATTCGACTGGAAATAGAACTCGGCTCTCCGATTCCTCAATCCGAGCCGCTATCCATTACTCCTCCGGGAAAATCTAGAAGAGGATTCATACCTTTCCCAAGGGTATTAGCACGTAGGTGAATGTAATGGATTCGACTGGAATTCGAACTCGGCTCTCCGATTCCTCAATCCGAGCCGCTATCCATTACTCCTCCGGGAAAATCTAGAAGAGGATCCATACCTTTCCCAAGGGTATTAGCACGTAAGTGAATGTATTGGATTCGACTGGAATTCGAACTCGGCTCTTGGATTCCTCAATCCGAGCCGCTATCCATTACTCCTCCGGGAAAATCTAGAAGAGGATTCATACCTTTCCCAAGGGTATTAGCACGTAAGTGAATGTAATGGATTCGACTGGAATTCGAACTCGGCTCTCCGATTCCTCAATCCGAGCCGCTATCCATTACTCCTCCGGGAAAATCTAGAAGAGGATTCATACCTTTCCCAAGGGTATTAGCACGTAAGTGAATGTAATGGATTCGACTGGAATTCGAACTCGGCTCTCCGATTCCTCAATCCGAGCCGCTATCCATTACTCCTCCGGGAAAATCTAGAAGAGGATCCATACCTTTCCCAAGGGTATTAGCACGTAAGTGAATGTAATGGATTCGACTGGAATTCGAACTCGGCTCTCCGATTCCTCAATCCGAGCCGCTATCCATTACTCCTCCGGGAAAATCTCGAAGAGGATCCATACCTTTCCCAAGGGTATTAGCACGTAAGTAAATGTAATGGATTCGAGTGGAATTCGAACTCGGCTCTCCCATTCCTCAATCCGAGCCGCTATCCATTACTCCTCCGGGAAAATCTAGAAGAGGATCCATACCTTTCCCAAGGGTATTAGCACGTAAGTGAATGTATTGGATTCGACTGGAATTCGAACTCGGCTCTTGGATTCCTCAATCCGAGCCGCTATCCATTACTCCTCCGGGAAAATCTAGAAGAGGATTCATACCTTTCCCAAGGGTATTAGCACGTAAGTGAATGTAATGGATTCGACTGGAATTCGAACTCGGCTCTCCGATTCCTCAATCCGAGCCGGTATCCATTACTCCTCCGGGAAAATCTAGAAGAGGATCCATACATTTCCCAAGGGTATTAGCACGTAAGTGAATGTATTGGATTCGACTGGAATTCGAACTCGGCTCTTGGATTCCTCAATCCGAGCCGCTATCCATTACTCCTCCGGGAAAATCTAGAAGAGGATTCATACCTTTCCCAAGGGTATTAGCACGTAAGTGAATGTAATGGATTCGACTGGAATTAGAACTCGGCTCTTGGATTCCTCAATCCGAGTCGCTATCCATTACTCCTCCGGGAAAATCTAGAAGAGGATTCATACCTTTCCCAAGGGTATTAGCACGTAAGTGAATGTAATGGAATCGACTGGAATTCGAACTCGGCTCTCCGATTCCTCAATCCGAGCCACTAACCATTACTCCCCCGGGAAAATCTAGAAGAGGATTCATACCTTTCGCAAGGGTATTAGCACGTAAGTGAATGTAATGGATTCGACTGGAATTCGAACTCGGCTCTCCGATTCCTCAATCCGAGCCGCTATCCATTACTCCTCCGGGAAAATCTAGAAGAGGATTCATACCTTTCACCAAGGGTATTAGCACGTAAGTGAATGTAATGGATTCGACTGGAATTCGAACTCGGCTCTCTGATTCCTCAATCCGAGCCGCTATCCATTACTCCTCCGGGAAAATCTAGAAGAGGATTCATACCTTTCCCAAGGGTATTAGCACGTAAGTAAATGTAATGGATTCGAGTGGAATACGAACTCGGCTCTCCCATTCCTCAATCCGAGCCGCTATCCATTACTCCTCCGGGAAAATCTAGAAAAGGATCCATACCTTTCCCAAGGGTATTAGCACGTAAGTGAATGTATTGGATTCGACTGGAATTCGAACTCGGCTCTTGGATTCCTCAATCCGAGCCGCTATCCATTTCTCCTCCGGGAAAATCTAGAAGAGGATTCATACCTTTCCCAAGGGTATTAGCACGTAAGTGAATGTAATGGATTCGACTGGAATTCGAACTCGGCTCTCCGATTCCTCAATCCGAGCCGCTATCCATTACTCCTCCGGGAAAATCTAGAAGAGGATCCATACCTTTCCCAAGGGTATGAGCACGTAAGTGAATGTATTGGATTCGACTGGAATTCGAACTCGGCTCTTGGATTCCTCAATCCGAGCCGCTATCCATTACTCCCCCGGGAAAATCTAGAAGAGGATTCATACCTTTCCCAAGGGTATTAGCACGTAAGTGAATGTAATGGATTCGACTGGAAATAGAACTCGGCTCTCCGATTCCTCAATCCGAGCCGCTATCCATTACTCCTCCGGGAAAATCTAGAAGAGGATTCATACCTTTCCCAAGGGTATTAGCACGTAGGTGAATGTAATGGATTCGACTGGAATTCGAACTCGGCTCTCCGATTCCTCAATCCGAGCCGCTATCCATTACTCCTCCGGGAAAATCTAGAAGAGGATCCATACCTTTCCCAAGGGTATTAGCACGTAAGTGAATGTATTGGATTCGACTGGAATTCGAACTCGGCTCTTGGATTCCTCAATCCGAGCCGCTATCCATTACTCCTCCGGGAAAATCTAGAAGAGGATTCATACCTTTCCCAAGGGTATTAGCACGTAAGTGAATGTAATGGATTCTACTGGAATTCGAACTCGGCTCTCCGATTCCTCAATCCGAGCCGCTATCCATTACTCCTCCGGGAAAATCTAGAAGAGGATCCATACCTTTCCCAAGGGTATTAGCACGTAAGTGAATGTATTGGATTCGACTGGAATTCGAACTCGGCTCTTGGATTCCTCAATCCGAGCCGCTATCCATTATCCTCCGGGAAAATCTAGAAGAGGATTCATACCTTTCCCAAGGGTATTAGCACGTAAGTGAATGTAATGGATTCGACTGGAATTCGAACTCGGCTCTCCGATTCCTCAATCCGAGCCGCTATCCATTACTCCTCCGGGAAAATCTAGAAGAGGATTCATACCTTTCCCAAGGGTAATAGCACGTAAGTGAATGTAATGGATTCGACTGGAATTCGAACTCGGCTCTCCGATTCCTCAATCCGAGCCACTAACCATTACTCCCCCGGGAAAATCTAGAAGAGGATTCATACCTTTCGCAAGGGTATTAGCACGTAAGTGAATGTAATGGATTCGACTGGAATTCGAACTCGGCTCTCCGATTCCTCAATCCGAGCCGCTATCCATTACTCCTCCGGGAAAATCTAGAAGAGGATTCATACCTTTCACCAAGGGTATTAGCACGTAAGTGAATGTAATGGATTCGACTGGAATTCGAACTCGGCTCTCTGATTCCTCAATCCGAGCCGCTATCCATTACTCCTCCGGGAAAATCTAGAAGAGGATTCATACCTTTCCCAAGGGTATTAGCACGTAAGTAAATGTAATGGATTCGAGTGGAATACGAACTCGGCTCTCCCATTCCTCAATCCGAGCCGCTATCCATTACTCCTCCGGGAAAATCTAGAAAAGGATCCATACCTTTCCCAAGGGTATTAGCACGTAAGTGAATGTATTGGATTCGACTGGAATTCGAACTCGGCTCTTGGATTCCTCAATCCGAGCCGCTATCCATTTCTCCTCCGGGAAAATCTAGAAGAGGATTCATACCTTTCCCAAGGGTATTAGCACGTAAGTGAATGTAATGGATTCGACTGGAATTCGAACTCGGCTCTCCGATTCCTCAATCCGAGCCGCTATCCATTACTCCTCCGGGAAAATCTAGAAGAGGATCCATACCTTTCCCAAGGGTATGAGCACGTAAGTGAATGTATTGGATTCGACTGGAATTCGAACTCGGCTCTTGGATTCCTCAATCCGAGCCGCTATCCATTACTCCCCCGGGAAAATCTAGAAGAGGATTCATACCTTTCCCAAGGGTATTAGCACGTAAGTGAATGTAATGGATTCGACTGGAAATAGAACTCGGCTCTCCGATTCCTCAATCCGAGCCGCTATCCATTACTCCTCCGGGAAAATCTAGAAGAGGATTCATACCTTTCCCAAGGGTATTAGCACGTAGGTGAATGTAATGGATTCGACTGGAATTCGAACTCGGCTCTCCGATTCCTCAATCCGAGCCGCTATCCATTACTCCTCCGGGAAAATCTAGAAGAGGATCCATACCTTTCCCAAGGGTATTAGCACGTAAGTGAATGTATTGGATTCGACTGGAATTCGAACTCGGCTCTTGGATTCCTCAATCCGAGCCGCTATCCATTACTCCTCCGGGAAAATCTAGAAGAGGATTCATACCTTTCCCAAGGGTATTAGCACGTAAGTGAATGTAATGGATTCGACTGGAATTCGAACTCGGCTCTCCGATTCCTCAATCCGAGCCGCTATCCATTACTCCTCCGGGAAAATCTAGAAGAGGATCCATACCTTTCCCAAGGGTATTAGCACGTAAGTGAATGTATTGGATTCGACTGGAATTCGAACTCGGCTCTTGGATTCCTCAATCCGAGCCGCTATCCATTATCCTCCGGGAAAATCTAGAAGAGGATTCATACCTTTCCCAAGGGTATTAGCACGTAAGTGAATGTAATGGATTCGACTGGAATTCGAACTCGGCTCTCCGATTCCTCAATCCGAGCCGCTATCCATTACTCCTCCGGGAAAATCTAGAAGAGGATTCATACCTTTCCCAAGGGTAATAGCACGTAAGTGAATGTAATGGATTCGACTGGAATTCGAACTCGGCTCTCCGATTCCTCAATCCGAGCCGCTATCCATTACTCCTCCAGGAAAATCTAGAAGAGGATTCATACCTTTCCCAAGGGTATTAGCACGTAAGTGAATGTAATGGATACGACTGGAATTAGAACTCGGCTCTTGGATTCCTCAATCCGAGCCGCTATCCATTACTCCTCCGGGAAAATCTAGAAGAGGATTCATACCTTTCCCAAGGGTATTAGCACGTAAGTGAATGTAATGGATTCGACTGGAATTAGAACACGGCTCTTGGATTCCTCAATCCGAGCCGCTATCCATTACTCCTCCGGGAAAATCTAGAAGAGGATTCATACTTTCCCAAGGGTATTAGCACGTAAGTGAATGTAATGGATTCGACTGGAATTCGAACTCGGCTCTCCCATTCCTCAATCCGAGCCGCTATCCATTACTCTTCCGGGAAAATCTAGAAGAGGATCCATACCTTTCCCAAGGGTATTAGCACGTAAGTGAATGTAATGGATTCGACTGGAATTCGAACTCGGCTCTCCGATTCCTCAATCCGAGCCGCTATCCATTACTCCTCCGGGAAAATCTAGAAGAGGATCCATACCTTTCCCAAGGGTATTAGCACGTAAGTGAATGTAATGGATTCGACTGGAATTAGAACTCGGCTCTTGGATTCCTCAATCCGAGCCGCTATCCATTACTCCTCCGGGAAAATCTAGAAGAGGATTCATACCTTTCCCAAGGGTATTAGCACGTAAGTGAATGTAATGGATTCGACTGGAATTCGAACTCGGCTCTCCGATTCCTCAATCCGAGCCGCTATCCATTACTCCTCCGGGAAAATCTAGAAGAGGATCCATACCTTTCCCAAGGGTATTAGCACGTAAGTGAATGTAATGGATTCGACTGGAATTAGAACTCGGCTCTTGGATTCCTCAATCCGAGCCCCTATCCATTACTCCTCCGGAAAAATCTAGAAGAGGGTTCATAACTTTCCCAAGGGTATTAGCACGTAAGTGAATGTAATGGATTCGACTGGAATTCGAACTGGGCTCTCCCATTCCTCAATCCCAGCCGCTATCGATTACTCCTCCGGGAAAATCTAGAAGAGGATCCATACCTTTCCCAAGGGTATTAGCACGTAAGTGAATGTATTGGATTCGACTGGAATTCGAACTCGGCTCTTGGATTCCTCAATCCGAGCCGCTATCCATTACTCCTCCGGGAAAATCTAGAAGAGGATTCATACCTTTCCCAAGGGTATTAGCACGTAAGTGAATGTAATGGATCCGACTGGAATTCGAACTCGGCTCTTGGATTCCTCAATCCGAGCCGATATCCATTACTCCTCCGGGAAAATCTAGAAGAGGATTCATACCTTTCCCAAGGGTATTAGCACGTAAGTGAATGTAATGGATTCGACTGGAATTCGAACTCGGCTCTCCGATTCCTCAATCCGAGCCGCTATCCATTACTCCTCCGGGAAAATCTAGAAGAGGATTCATACCTATCCCAAGGGTAATAGCACGTAAGTGAATGTAATGGATTCGACTGGAATTCGAACTCGGCTCTCCGATTCCTCAATCCGAGCCGCTATCCATTACTCCTCCGGGAAAATGTAGAAGAGGATTCATACCTTTTCAAAGGGTATTAGCACGTAAGTGAATGTAATGGATTCGACAGGAATTAGAACTCGGCCCTTGGATTCCTCAATCCGAGCCGCTATCCATTACTCCTCCGGGAAAATCTAGAAGAGGATTCATACCTTTCCCCAGGGTATTAGCACGTAAGTGAATGTAATGGATTCGACTGGAATTCGAACTCGGCTCTCCGATTCCTCAATCCGAGCCGCTATCCATTACTCCTCCGGGAAAATCTAGAAGAGGATTCATACCTTTCCCAAGGGTAATAGCACGTAAGTGAATGTAATGGATTCGACTGGAATTCAAACTCGGCTCTCCGATTCCTCAATCCGAGCCGCTATCCATTACTCCTCCGGGAAAATCTAGAAGAGGATTCATACCTTTCCCAAGGGTATTAGCACGTAAGTGAATGTAATGGATTCGACTGGAATTAGAACTCGGCTCTTGGATTCCTCAATCCGAGCCGCTATCCATTACTCCTCCGGGAAAATCTAGAAGAGGATTCATACCTTTCCCAAGGGTATTAGCACGTAAGTGAATGTAATGGATTCGACTGGAATTAGAACTCGGCTCTTGGATTCCTCAATCCGAGCCGCTATCAATTACTCCTCCGGGAAAATCTAGAAGAGGATTCATACCTTTCCCAAGGGTATTAGCACGTAAGTGAATGTAATGGATTCGACAGGAATCCGAACTCGGCTCTCCGATTCCTCAATCCGAGCCGCTATCCATTACTCCTCCGGGAAAATCTAGAAGAGGATCCATACCTTTCCCAAGGGTATTAGCACGTAAGTGAATGTAATGGATTCGACTGGAATTAGAACTCGGCTCTTGGATTCCTCAATCCGAGCCACTATCCATTACTCCTCCGGGAAAATCTAGAAGAGGGTTCATAACTTTCCCAAGGGTATTAGCACGTAAGTGAATGTAATGGATTCGACTGGAATTCGAACTCGGCTCTCCCATTCCTCAATCCCAGCCGCTATCGATTACTCCTCCGGGAAAATCTAGAAGAGGATCCATACCTTTCCCAAGGGTATTAGCACGTAAGTGAATGTATTGGATTCGACTGGAATTCGAACTCGGCTCTTGGATTCCTCAATCCGAGCCGCTATCCATTACTCCTCCGGGAAAATCTAGAAGAGGATTCATACCTTTCCCAAGGGTATTAGCACGTAAGTGAATGTAATGGATTCGACTGGAATTCGAACTCGGCTCTTGGATTCCTCAATCCGAGCCGCTATCCATTACTCCTCCGGGAAAATCTAGAAGAGGATTCATACCTTTTCAAAGGGTATTAGCACGTAAGTGAATGTAATGGATTCGACAGGAATTAGAACTCGGCCCTTGGATTCCTCAATCCGAGCCGCTATCCATTACTCCTCCGGGAAAATCTAGAAGAGGATTCATACCTTTCCCAAGGGTATTAGCACGTAAGTGAATGTAAATGATTCGACTGGAATTCGAACTCGGCTCTTGGATTCCTCAATCCGAGCCGATATCCATTACTCCTCCGGGAAAATCTAGAAGAGGATTCATACCTTTCCCAAGGGTATTAGCACGTAAGTGAATGTAATGGATTCGACTGGAATTCGAACTCGGCTCTCCCATTCCTCAATCCGAGCCGCTATCCATTACTCCTCCGGAAAAATCTAGAAGAGGATCCATACCTTTCCCAAGGGTATTAGCACGGAAGTGAATGTATTGGATTCGACTGGAATTCGAACTCGGCTCTTGGATTCCTCATTCCGAGCCGCTATCCATTACTCCTCCGGGAAAATCTAGAAGAGGATTCATACCTTTCCCAAGGGTATTAGCACGTAAGTGAATGTAATGGATTCGACTGGAATTCGAACTCGGCTCTCCCACTCCTCAATCCGAGCCGCTATCCATTACTCCTCCGGGAAAATCTAGAAGAGGATCCATACCTTTCCCAAGGGTATTAGCACGTAAGTGAATGTATTGGATTCGACTGGAGTTCGAACTCGGCTCTTGGATTCCTCAATCCGTGCCGCTATCCATTACTCCTCCGGGAAAATCTAGAAGAGGATTCATACCTTTCCCAAGGGTATTAGCACGTAAGTGAATGTAATGGATTCGACTGGAATTCGAACTCGGCTCTTGGATTCCTCAATCCGAGCCGCTATCCATTACTCCTCCGGGAAAATCTAGAAGAGGATTCATACCTTTCCCAAGGGTATTAGCACGTAAGTGAATGTAATGGATTCGACTGGTTTTAGAACTCGGCTCTTGGATTCCTCAATCCGAGCCGCTATTCATTACTCCTCCGGGAAAATCTAGAAGAGGATTCATACCTTTCCCAAGGTTATTAGCACGTAAGTGAATGTAATGCATTCGACTGGAATTAGAACTCGGCTCTTGGATTCCTCAATCCGAGGCGCTATCCATTACTCCTCCGGGAAAATCTAGAAGAGGATTCATACCTTTCACAAGGGTATTAGCACGTAAGTGAATGTAATGGATTCGACTGGAATTCGAACTCGGCTCTCCGATTCCTCAATCCGAGCCGCTATCCATTACTCCTCCGGGAAAATCTAGAAGAGGATTCATACCTTTCCCAAGGGTATTAGCACGTAAGTGAATGTAATGGATTCGACTGGAATTCGAACTCGGCTCTCCCATTCCTCAATGCGAGTCGCTATCCATTACTCCTCCGGGAAAATCTAGAAGAGGATCCATACCTTTCCCAAGGGTATTAGCACGTAAGTGAATGTATTGGATTCGACTGGAATTCGAACTCGGCTCTTGGATTCCTCAATCCGAGCCGCTATCCATTACTCCTCCGGGCAAATCTAGAAGAGGATTCATACCTTTCCCAAGGGTATTAGCACGTAAGTGAATGTAATGGATTCGACTGGAATTCGAACTCGGCTCTCCGATTCCTCAATCCGAGCCGCTATCCATTACTCCTCCGGGAAAATCTAGAAGAGGATTAATACCTTTCCCAAGGGTATTAGCACGTAAGTGAATGTAATGGATTCGACTGGAATTAGAACTCGGCTCTTGGATTCCTCAATCCGAGCCGCTATCCATTACTCCTCCGGGAAAATCTAGAAGAGGATTCATACCTTTCCCAAGGGTATTAGCACGTAAGTGAATGTAATGGATTCGACTGGAATTCGAACTCGGCTCTCCGATTCCTCAATCCGAGCCGCTATCCATTACTCCTCCGGGAAAATCTAGAAGAGGATCCATACCTTTCCCAAGGGTATGAGCACGTAAGTGAATGTATTGGATTCGACTGGAATTCGAACTCGGCTCTTGGATTCTTCAATCCGAGCCGCTATCCATTACTCCTCCGGGAAAATCTAGAAGAGGATTCATACCTTTCCCAAGGGTATTAGCACGTAAGTGAATGTAATGGATTCGACTGGAAATAGAACTCGGCTCTCCGATTCCTCAATCCGAGCCGCTATCCATTACTCCTCCGGGAAAATCTAGAAGAGGATTCATACCTTTCCCAAGGGTATTAGCACGTAGGTGAATGTAATGGATTCGACTGGAATTCGAACTCGGCTCTCCGATTCCTCAATCCGAGCCGCTATCCATTACTCCTCCGGGAAAATCTAGAAGAGGATCCATACCTTTCCCAAGGGTATTAGCACGTAAGTGAATGTATTGGATTCGACTGGAATTCGAACTCGGCTCTTGGATTCCTCAATCCGAGCCGCTATCCATTACTCCTCCGGGAAAATCTAGAAGAGGATTCATACCTTTCCCAAGGGTATTAGCACGTAAGTGAATGTAATGGATTCGACAGGAATTCGAACTCGGCTCTCCGATTCCTCAATCCGAGCCGCTATCCATTACTCCTCCGGGAAAATCTAGAAGAGGATCCATACCTTTCCCAAGGGTAATAGCACGTAAGTGAATGTAATGGATTCGACTGGAATTCGAACTCGGCTCTCCGATTCCTCAATCCGAGCCGCTATCCATTACTCCTCCAGGAAAGTCTAGAAGAGGATTCATACCTTTCCCAAGGGTATTAGCACGTAAGTGAATGTAATGGATTCGACTGGAATTAGAACTCGGCTCTTGGATTCCTCAATCCGAGCCGCTATCCATTTCTCCTACGGGAAAATCTAGAAGAGGATTCATACCTTTCCCAAGGGTATTAGCACGTAAGTGAATGTAATGGATTCGACTGGAATTCGAACTCGGCTCTCCGATTCCTCAATCCGAGCCGCTATCCATTACTCCTCCGGGAAAATCTAGAAGAGGATCCATACCTTTCCCAAGGTTATTAGCACGTAAGTGAATGTAATGGATTCGACTGGAATTAGAACTCGGCTCTTGGATTCCTCAATCCGAGCCCCTATCCATTACTCCTCCGGGAAAATCTAGAAGAGGGTTCATAACTTTCCCAAGGGTATTAGCACGTAAGTGAATGTAATGGATTCGACTGGAATTCGAACTCGGCTCTTGGATTCCTCAATCCGAGCCGCTGTCCATTACTCCTCCGGGAAAATCTAGAAGAGGATTCATACCTTTCCCAAGGGTATTAGCACGTAAGTGAATGTAATGGATTCGACTGGAATTCGAACTCGGCTCTCCCATTCCGCAATCCGAGCCGCTATCCATTACTCCTCCGGGAAAATCTAGAAGAGGATTCATACCTTTCCCAAGGTTATTAGCACGTAAGTGAATGTAATGGATTCGACTGGAATTCGAACTCGGCTCTCCGATTCCTCAATCCGAGCCGCTATCCATTACTCCTCCGGGAAAATGTAGAAGAGGATTCATACCTTTTCAAAGGGTATTAGCACGTAAGTGAATGTAATGGATTCGACAGGAATTTTAACTCGGCCCTTGGATTCCTCAATCCGAGCCGCTATCCATTACTCCTCCGGGAAAATCTAGAAGAGGATTCATACCTTTCCCAAGGGTATTAGCACGGAAGTGAATGTAATGGATTCGACTGGAATTCGAACTCGGCTCTCCGATTCCTCAATCCGAGCCGCTATCCATTACTCCTCCGGGAAAATCTAGAAGAGGATTCATACCTTTCCCAAGGGTATTAGCACGTAAGTGAATGTAATGGATTCGACTGGAATTAGAACTCGGCTCTTGGATTCCTCAATCCGAGCCGCTATCCATTACTCCTCCGGGAAAATCTAGAAGAGGATTCATACCTTTCCCAAGGGTATTAGCACGTAAGTGAATGTAATGGATTCAACTGGAATTAGAACTCGGCTCTTGGATTCCTCAATCCGAGCCGCTATCCATTACTCCTCCGGGAAAATCTAGAAGAGGATTCATACCTTTCCCAAGGGTATTAGCACGTAAGTGAATGTAATGGATTCGACAGGAATTCGAACTCGGCCCTCCGATTCCTCAATCCGAGCCGCTATCCATTACTCCTCCAGGAAAATCTAGAAGAGGATCCATACCTTTTCCAAGGTTATTAGCACGTAAGTGAATGTAATGGATTCGACTGGAATTAGAACTCGGCTCTTGGATTCCTCAATCCGAGCCCCTATCCATTACTCCTCCGGGAAAATCTAGAAGAGGGTTCATAACTTTCCCAAGGGTATTAGCACGTAAGTGAATGTAATGGATTCGACTGGAATTCGAACTCGGCTCTCCCATTCCTCAATCCCAGCCGCTATCGATTACTCCTCCGGGAAAATCTAGAAGAGGATCCATACCTTTCCCAAGGGTATTAGCACGTAAGTGAATGTATTGGATTCGACTGGAATTCGAACTCGGCTCTTGGATTCCTCAATCCGAGCCGCTATCCATTACTCCTCCGGGAAAATCTAGAAGAGGATTCATACCTTTCCCAAGGGTATTAGCACGTAAGTGAATGTAATGGATTCGACTGGAATTCGAACTCGGCTCTTGGATTCCTCAATCCGAGCCGCTATCCATTACTCCTCCGGGAAAATCTAGAAGAGGATTCATACCTTTTCAAAGGGTATTAGCACGTAAGTGAATGTAATGGATTCGACAGGAATTAGAACTCGGCCCTTGGATTCCTCAATCCGAGCCGCTATCCATTACTCCTCCGGGAAAATCTAGAAGAGGATTCATACCTTTCCCAAGGGTATTAGCACGTAAGTGAATGTAATGGATTCGACTGGAATTCGAACTCGGCTCTTGGATTCCTCAATCCGAGCCGATATCCATTACTCCTCCGGGAAAATCTAGAAGAGGATTCATACCTTTCCCAAGGGTATTAGCACGTAAGTGAATGTAATGGATTCGACTGTAATTCGAACTCGGCTCTCCCATTCCTCAATCCGAGCCGCTATCCATTACTCCTCCGGAAAAATCTAGAAGAGGATCCATACCTTTCCCAAGGGTATTAGCACGGAAGTGAATGTATTTGATTCGACTGGAATTCGAACTCGGCTCTTGGATTCCTCATTCCGAGCCGCTATCCATTACTCCTCCGGGAAAATCTAGAAGAGGATTCATACCATTCCCAAGGGTATTAGCACGTAAGTGAATGTAATGGATTCGACTGGAATTCGAACTCGGCTCTCCCACTCCTCAATCCGAGCCGCTATCCATTACTCCTCCGGGAAAATCTAGAAGAGGATTCATACTTTTCCCAAGGGTATTAGCACGTAAGTGAATGTAATGAATTCGACTGGAATTAGAACTCGGCTCTTGGATTCCTCAATCCGAGCCGCTATCCATTACTCCTCCGGGAAAATCTAGAAGAGGATTCATACCTTTCCCAAGGGTATTAGCACGTAAGTGAATGTAATGGATTCGACTGGTTTTAGAACTCGGCTCTTGGATTCCTCAATCCGAGCCGCTATTCATTACTCCTCCGGGAAAATCTAGAAGAGGATTCATACCTTTCCCAAGGGTATTAGCACGTAAGTGAATGTAATGGATTCGACTGGAATTAGAACTCGGCTCTTGGATTCCTCAATCCGAGGCGCTATCCATTACTCCTCCGGGAAAATCTAGAAGAGGATTCATACCTTTCACAAGGGTATTAGCACGTAAGTGAATGTAATGGATTCGACTGGAATTCGAACTCGGCTCTCCGATTCCTCAATCCGAGCCGCTATCCATTACTCCTCCGGGAAAATCTAGAAGAGGATTCATACCTTTCCCAAGGGTATTAGCATGTAAGTGAATGTAATGGATTCGACTGGAATTCGAACTCGGCTCTCCGATTCCTCAATCCGAGCCGCTATCCATTACTCCTCCGGGAAAATCTAGAAGAGGATTCATACCTTTCCCAAGGTTATTAGCACGTAAGTGAATGTAATGGATTCGACTGGAATTAGAACTCGGCTCTTGGTTTCCTCAATCCGAGCCGCTATCCATTACTCCTCCGGGAAAATCTAGAAGAGGATTCATACCTTTCCCAATGGTATTAGCACGTAAGTGAATGTAATGGTTTCGACTGGAATTCGAACTCGGCTCTCCGATTCCTCAATCCGAGCCGCTATCCATTACTCCTCCGGGAAAATCTAGAAGAGGATTCATACCTTTCCCAAGGGTATTAGCACGTAAGTGAATGTATTGGATTCGACTGGAATTCGAACTCGGCTCTTGGATTCCTCAATCCGTGCCGCTATCCATTACTCCTCCGGGAAAATCTAGAAGAGGATTCATACCTTTCCCAAGGGTATTAGCACGTAAGTGAATGTAATGGATTCGACTGGAATTCGAACTCGGCTCTTGGATTCCTCAATCCGAGCCGCTATCCATTACTCCTCCGGGAAAATCTAGAAGAGGATTCATACCTTTCCCAAGGTTATTAGCACGTAAGTGAATGTAATGAATTCGACTGGAATTAGAACTCGGCTCTTGGATTCCTCAATCCGAGCCGCTATCCATTACTCCTCCGGGAAAATCTAGAAGAGGATTCATACCTTTCCCAAGGGTATTAGCACGTAAGTGAATGTAATGGATTCGACTGGTTTTAGAACTCGGCTCTTGGATTTCTCAATCCGAGCCGCTATTCATTACTCCTCCGGGAAAATCTAGAAGAGGATTCATACCTTTCCCAAGGGTATTAGCACGTAAGTGAATGTAATGGATTCGACTGGAATTAGAACTCGGCTCTTGGATTCCTCAATCCGAGGCGCTATCCATTACTCCTCCGGGAAAATCTAGAAGAGGATTCATAACTTTCACAAGGGTATTAGCACGTAAGTGAATGTAATGGATTCGACAGGAATTCGAACTCGGCTCTCCGATTCCTCAATCCGAGCCGCTATCCATTACTCCTCCGGGAAAATCTAGAAGAGGATTCATACCTT
Source organism: Acanthosepion esculentum (assembly GCA_964036315.1). Lineage (NCBI taxonomy): Eukaryota > Metazoa > Mollusca > Cephalopoda > Sepiida > Sepiidae > Acanthosepion > Acanthosepion esculentum. Next base: position 81,697,745 of record OZ038514.1, on the reverse strand, counting down.
TCCCAAGGGTATTAGCACGTAAGTGAATGTAATGGATTCGACTGGAATTCGAACTCGGCTCTCCCATTCCTCAATCCGAGCCGCTATCCATTACTCCTCCGGGAAAATCTAGAAGAGGATCCATACCTTTCCCAAGGGTATTAGCACGTAAGTGAATGTATTGGATTCGACTGGAATTCGAACTCGGCTCTTGGATTCCTCAATCCGAGCCGCTATCCATTACTCCTCCGGGAAAATCTAGAAGAGGATTCATACCTTTCCCAAGGGTATTAGCACGTAAGTGAATGTAATGGATTCGACTGGAATTAGAACTCGGCTCTTGGATTCCTCAATCCGCGCCGCTATCCATTACTCCTCCGGGAAAATCTAGAAGAGGATTCATACCTTTCCCAAGGGTATTAGCACGTAAGTGAATGTAATGGATTCGACTGGAATCCGAACTCGGATCTTGGATTCCTCAATCCGAGCCGCTATCCATTACTCCTCCGGGAAAATCTAGAAGAGGATCCATACCTTTCCCAAGGGTATTAGCACGGAAGTGAATGTATTGGATTCGACTGGAATTCGAACTTGGCTCTTGGATTCCTCAATCCGAGCCGCTATCCATTATTCCTCCGGGTATATCTAGAAGAGGATTCATACCTTTCCCAAGGGTATTAGCACGTAAGTGAATGTAATGGATTCGACTGGAATTCGAACTCGGCTCTCCCATACCTCAATCCGAGCCGCTATCCATTACTCCTCCGGGAAAATCTAGAAGAGGATTCATACCTTTCCCAAGGGTATTAGCACGTAAGTGAATGTAATGGATTCGACTGGTTTTAGAACTCGGCTCTTGGATTCCTCAATCCGAGCCGCTATTCATTACTCCTCCGGGAAAATCTAGAAGAGGATTCATACCTTTCCCAAGGGTATTAGCACGTAAGTGAATGTAATGGATTCGACTGGAATTAGAACTCGGCTCTTGGATTCCTCAATCCGAGGCGCTATCCATTACTCCTCCGGGAAAATCTAGAAGAGGATTCATAACTTTCACAAGGGTATTAGCACGTAAGTGAATGTAATGGATTCGACAGGAATTCGAACTCGGCTCTCGGATTCCTCAATCCGAGCCGCTATCCATTACTCCTCCGGGAAAATCTAGAAGAGGATTCATACCTTTCCCAAGGGTATTAGCACGTAAGTGAATGTAATGGATTCGACTGGAATTAGAACTCGGCTCTTGGATTCCTCAATCCGAGACGCTATCCATTTCTCCTACGGGAAAATCTAGAAGAGGATTCATACCTTTCCCAAGGGTATTAGCACGTAAGTGAATGTAATGGATTCGACTGGAATTCGAACTCGGCTCTCCGATTCCTCAATCCGAGCCGCTATCCATTACTCCTCCGGGAAAATCTAGAAGAGGATCCATACCTTTCCCAAGGTTATTAGCACGTAAGTGAATGTAATGGATTCGACTGGAATTAGAACTCGGCTCTTGGATTCCTCAATCCGAGCCCCTATCCATTACTCCTCCGGGAAAATCTAGAAGAGGGTTCATAACTTTCCCAAGGGTATTAGCACGTAAGTGAATGTAATGGATTCGACTGGAATTCGAACTCGGCTCTTGGATTCCTCAATCCGAGCCGCTGTCCATTACTCCTCCGGGAAAATCTAGAAGAGGATTCATACCTTTCCCAAGGGTATTAGCACGTAAGTGAATGTAATGGATTCGACTGGAATTCGAACTCGGCTCTCCCATTCCGCAATCCGAGCCGCTATCCATTACTCCTCCGGGAAAATCTAGAAGAGGATTCATACCTTTCCCAAGGTTATTAGCACGTAAGTGAATGTAATGGATTCGACTGGAATTCGAACTCGGCTCTCCGATTCCTCAATCCGAGCCGCTATCCATTACTCCTCCGGGAAAATGTAGAAGAGGATTCATACCTTTTCAAAGGGTATTAGCACGTAAGTGAATGTAATGGATTCGACAGGAATTTTAACTCGGCCCTTGGATTCCTCAATCCGAGCCGCTATCCATTACTCCTCCGGGAAAATCTAGAAGAGGATTCATACCTTTCCCAAGGGTATTAGCACGGAAGTGAATGTAATGGATTCGACTGGAATTCGAACTCGGCTCTCCGATTCCTCAATCCGAGCCGCTATCCATTACTCCTCCGGGAAAATCTAGAAGAGGATTCATACCTTTCCCAAGGGTATTAGCACGTAAGTGAATGTAATGGATTCGACTGGAATTAGAACTCGGCTCTTGGATTCCTCAATCCGAGCCGCTATCCATTACTCCTCCGGGAAAATCTAGAAGAGGATTCATACCTTTCCCAAGGGTATTAGCACGTAAGTGAATGTAATGGATTCAACTGGAATTAGAACTCGGCTCTTGGATTCCTCAATCCGAGCCGCTATCCATTACTCCTCCGGGAAAATCTAGAAGAGGATTCATACCTTTCCCAAGGGTATTAGCACGTAAGTGAATGTAATGGATTCGACAGGAATTCGAACTCGGCCCTCCGATTCCTCAATCCGAGCCGCTATCCATTACTCCTCCAGGAAAATCTAGAAGAGGATCCATACCTTTTCCAAGGTTATTAGCACGTAAGTGAATGTAATGGATTCGACTGGAATTAGAACTCGGCTCTTGGATTCCTCAATCCGAGCCCCTATCCATTACTCCTCCGGGAAAATCTAGAAGAGGGTTCATAACTTTCCCAAGGGTATTAGCACGTAAGTGAATGTAATGGATTCGACTGGAATTCGAACTCGGCTCTCCCATTCCTCAATCCCAGCCGCTATCGATTACTCCTCCGGGAAAATCTAGAAGAGGATCCATACCTTTCCCAAGGGTATTAGCACGTAAGTGAATGTATTGGATTCGACTGGAATTCGAACTCGGCTCTTGGATTCCTCAATCCGAGCCGCTATCCATTACTCCTCCGGGAAAATCTAGAAGAGGATTCATACCTTTCCCAAGGGTATTAGCACGTAAGTGAATGTAATGGATTCGACTGGAATTCGAACTCGGCTCTTGGATTCCTCAATCCGAGCCGCTATCCATTACTCCTCCGGGAAAATCTAGAAGAGGATTCATACCTTTTCAAAGGGTATTAGCACGTAAGTGAATGTAATGGATTCGACAGGAATTAGAACTCGGCCCTTGGATTCCTCAATCCGAGCCGCTATCCATTACTCCTCCGGGAAAATCTAGAAGAGGATTCATACCTTTCCCAAGGGTATTAGCACGTAAGTGAATGTAATGGATTCGACTGGAATTCGAACTCGGCTCTTGGATTCCTCAATCCGAGCCGATATCCATTACTCCTCCGGGAAAATCTAGAAGAGGATTCATACCTTTCCCAAGGGTATTAGCACGTAAGTGAATGTAATGGATTCGACTGTAATTCGAACTCGGCTCTCCCATTCCTCAATCCGAGCCGCTATCCATTACTCCTCCGGAAAAATCTAGAAGAGGATCCATACCTTTCCCAAGGGTATTAGCACGGAAGTGAATGTATTTGATTCGACTGGAATTCGAACTCGGCTCTTGGATTCCTCATTCCGAGCCGCTATCCATTACTCCTCCGGGAAAATCTAGAAGAGGATTCATACCTTTCCCAAGGGTATTAGCACGTAAGTGAATGTAATGGATTCGACTGGAATTCGAACTCGGCTCTCCCACTCCTCAATCCGAGCCGCTATCCATTACTCCTCCGGGAAAATCTAGAAGAGGATTCATACTTTTCCCAAGGGTATTAGCACGTAAGTGAATGTAATGAATTCGACTGGAATTAGAACTCGGCTCTTGGATTCCTCAATCCGAGCCGCTATCCATTACTCCTCCGGGAAAATCTAGAAGAGGATTCATACCTTTCCCAAGGGTATTAGCACGTAAGTGAATGTAATGGATTCGACTGGTTTTAGAACTCGGCTCTTGGATTCCTCAATCCGAGCCGCTATTCATTACTCCTCCGGGAAAATCTAGAAGAGGATTCATACCTTTCCCAAGGGTATTAGCACGTAAGTGAATGTAATGGATTCGACTGGAATTAGAACTCGGCTCTTGGATTCCTCAATCCGAGGCGCTATCCATTACTCCTCCGGGAAAATCTAGAAGAGGATTCATACCTTTCACAAGGGTATTAGCACGTAAGTGAATGTAATGGATTCGACTGGAATTCGAACTCGGCTCTCCGATTCCTCAATCCGAGCCGCTATCCATTACTCCTCCGGGAAAATCTAGAAGAGGATTCATACCTTTCCCAAGGGTATTAGCATGTAAGTGAATGTAATGGATTCGACTGGAATTCGAACTCGGCTCTCCGATTCCTCAATCCGAGCCGCTATCCATTACTCCTCCGGGAAAATCTAGAAGAGGATTCATACCTTTCCCAAGGTTATTAGCACGTAAGTGAATGTAATGGATTCGACTGGAATTAGAACTCGGCTCTTGGTTTCCTCAATCCGAGCCGCTATCCATTACTCCTCCGGGAAAATCTAGAAGAGGATTCATACCTTTCCCAATGGTATTAGCACGTAAGTGAATGTAATGGATTCGACTGGAATTCGAACTCGGCTCTCCGATTCCTCAATCCGAGCCGCTATCCATTACTCCTCCGGGAAAATCTAGAAGAGGATTCATACCTTTCCCAAGGGTATTAGCACGTAAGTGAATGTATTGGATTCGACTGGAATTCGAACTCGGCTCTTGGATTCCTCAATCCGTGCCGCTATCCATTACTCCTCCGGGAAAATCTAGAAGAGGATTCATACCTTTCCCAAGGGTATTAGCACGTAAGTGAATGTAATGGATTCGACTGGAATTCGAACTCGGCTCTTGGATTCCTCAATCCGAGCCGCTATCCATTACTCCTCCGGGAAAATCTAGAAGAGGATTCATACCTTTCCCAAGGTTATTAGCACGTAAGTGAATGTAATGAATTCGACTGGAATTAGAACTCGGCTCTTGGATTCCTCAATCCGAGCCGCTATCCATTACTCCTCCGGGAAAATCTAGAAGAGGATTCATACCTTTCCCAAGGGTATTAGCACGTAAGTGAATGTAATGGATTCGACTGGTTTTAGAACTCGGCTCTTGGATTTCTCAATCCGAGCCGCTATTCATTACTCCTCCGGGAAAATCTAGAAGAGGATTCATACCTTTCCCAAGGGTATTAGCACGTAAGTGAATGTAATGGATTCGACTGGAATTAGAACTCGGCTCTTGGATTCCTCAATCCGAGGCGCTATCCATTACTCCTCCGGGAAAATCTAGAAGAGGATTCATAACTTTCACAAGGGTATTAGCACGTAAGTGAATGTAATGGATTCGACAGGAATTCGAACTCGGCTCTCCGATTCCTCAATCCGAGCCGCTATCCATTACTCCTCCGGGAAAATCTAGAAGAGGATTCATACCTTTCCCAAGGGTATTAGCACGTAAGTGAATGTAATGGATTCGACTGGAATTCGAACTCGGCTCTCCCATTCCTCAATCCGAGCCGCTATCCATTACTCCTCCGGGAAAATCTAGAAGAGGATCCATACCTTTCCCAAGGGTATTAGCACGTAAGTGAATGTATTGGATTCGACTGGAATTCGAACTCGGCTCTTGGATTCCTCAATCCGAGCCGCTATCCATTACTCCTCCGGGAAAATCTAGAAGAGGATTCATACCTTTCCCAAGGGTATTAGCACGTAAGTGAATGTAATGGATTCGACTGGAATTAGAACTCGGCTCTTGGATTCCTCAATCCGCGCCGCTATCCATTACTCCTCCGGGAAAATCTAGAAGAGGATTCATACCTTTCCCAAGGGTATTAGCACGTAAGTGAATGTAATGGATTCGACTGGAATCCGAACTCGGATCTTGGATTCCTCAATCCGAGCCGCTATCCATTACTCCTCCGGGAAAATCTAGAAGAGGATCCATACCTTTCCCAAGGGTATTAGCACGGAAGTGAATGTATTGGATTCGACTGGAATTCGAACTTGGCTCTTGGATTCCTCAATCCGAGCCGCTATCCATTATTCCTCCGGGTATATCTAGAAGAGGATTCATACCTTTCCCAAGGGTATTAGCACGTAAGTGAATGTAATGGATTCGACTGGAATTCGAACTCGGCTCTCCCATACCTCAATCCGAGCCGCTATCCATTACTCCTCCGGGAAAATCTAGAAGAGGATTCATACCTTTCCCAAGGGTATTAGCACGTAAGTGAATGTAATGGATTCGACTGGTTTTAGAACTCGGCTCTTGGATTCCTCAATCCGAGCCGCTATTCATTACTCCTCCGGGAAAATCTAGAAGAGGATTCATACCTTTCCCAAGGGTATTAGCACGTAAGTGAATGTAATGGATTCGACTGGAATTAGAACTCGGCTCTTGGATTCCTCAATCCGAGGCGCTATCCATTACTCCTCCGGGAAAATCTAGAAGAGGATTCATAACTTTCACAAGGCTATTAGCACGTAAGTGAATGTAATGGATTCGACAGGAATTCGAACTCGGCTCTCCGATTCCTCAATCCGAGCCGCTATCCATTACTCCTCCGGGAAAATCTAGAAGAGGATTCATACCTTTCCCAAGGGTATTAGCACGTAAGTGAATGTAATGGATTCGACTGGAATTAGAACTCGGCTCTTGGATTCCTCAATCCGAGGCGCTATCCATTACTCCTCCGGGAAAATCTAGAAGAGGATTCATAACTTTCACAAGGGTATTAGCACGTAAGTGAATGTAATGGATTCGACAGGAATTCGAACTCGGCTCTCCGATTCCTCAATCCGAGCCGCTATCCATTACTCCTCCGGGAAAATCTAGAAGAGGATTCATACCTTTCCCAAGGGTATTAGCACGTAAGTGAATGTAATGGATTCGACTGGAATTCGAACTCGGCTCTCCCATTCCTCAATCCGAGCCGCTATCCATTACTCCTCCGGGAAAATCTAGAAGAGGATCCATACCTTTCCCAAGGGTATTAGCACGTAAGTGAATGTATTGGATTCGACTGGAATTCGAACTCGGCTCTTGGATTCCTCAATCCGAGCCGCTATCCATTACTCCTCCGGGAAAATCTAGAAGAGGATTCATACCTTTCCCAAGGGTATTAGCACGTAAGTGAATGTAATGGATTCGACTGGAATTAGAACTCGGCTCTTGGATTCCTCAATCCGCGCCGCTATCCATTACTCCTCCGGGAAAATCTAGAAGAGGATTCATACCTTTCCCAAGGGTATTAGCACGTAAGTGAATGTAATGGATTCGACTGGAATCCGAACTCGGATCTTGGATTCCTCAATCCGAGCCGCTATCCATTACTCCTCCGGGAAAATCTAGAGGAGGATCCATACCTTTCCCAAGGGTATTAGCACGGAAGTGAATGTATTGGATTCGACTGGAATTCGAACTTGGCTCTTGGATTCCTCAATCCGAGCCGCTATCCATTACTCCTCCGGGTATATCTAGAAGAGGATTCATACCTTTCCCAAGGGTATTAGCACGTAAGTGAATGTAATGGATTCGACTGGAATTCGAACTCGGCTCTCCCATACCTCAATCCGAGCCGCTATCCATTACTCCTCCGGGAAAATCTAGAAGAGGATTCATACCTTTCCCAAGGGTATTAGCACGTAAGTGAATGTAATGGATTCGACTGGTTTTAGAACTCGGCTCTTGGATTCCTCAATCCGAGCCGCTATTCATTACTCCTCCGGGAAAATCTAGAAGAGGATTCATACCTTTCCCAAGGGTATTAGCACGTAAGTGAATGTAATGGATTCGACTGGAATTAGAACTCGGCTCTTGGATTCCTCAATCCGAGGCGCTATCCATTACTCCTCCGGGAAAATCTAGAAGAGGATTCATAACTTTCACAAGGGTATTAGCACGTAAGTGAATGTAATGGATTCGACAGGAATTCGAACTCGGCTCTCCGATTCCTCAATCCGAGCCGCTATCCATTACTCCTCCGGGAAAATCTAGAAGAGGATTCATACCTTTCCCAAGGGTATTAGCACGTAAGTGAATGTAATGGATTCGACTGGAATTCGAACTCGGCTCTCCCATTCCTCAATCCGAGCCGCTATCCATTACTCCTCCGGGAAAATCTAGAAGAGGATCCATACCTTTCCCAAGGGTATTAGCACGTAAGTGAATGTATTGGATTCGACTGGAATTCGAACTCGGCTCTTGGATTCCTCAATCCGAGCCGCTATCCATTACTCCTCCGGGAAAATCTAGAAGAGGATTCATACCTTTCCCAAGGTTATTAGCACGTAAGTGAATGTAATGGATTCGACTGGAATTAGAACTCGGCTCTTGGATTCCTCAATCCGCGCCGCTATCCATTACTCCTCCGGGAAAATCTAGAAGAGGATTCATACCTTTCCCAAGGGTATTAGCACGTAAGTGAATGTAATGGATTCGACTGGAATCCGAACTCGGCTCTTGGATTCCTCAATCCGAGCCGCTATCCATTACTCCTCCGGGAAAATCTAGAAGAGGATCCATACCTTTCCCAAGGGTATTAGCACGGAAGTGAATGTATTGGATTCGACTGGAATTCGAACTTGGCTCTTGGATTCCTCAATCCGAGCCGCTATCCATTACTCCTCCGGGTATATCTAGAAGAGGATTCATACCTTTCCCAAGGGTATTAGCACGTAAGTGAATGTAATGGATTCGACTGGAATTCGAACTCGGCTCTCCCATACCTCAATCCGAGCCGCTATCAATTACTCCTCCGGGAAAATCTAGAAGAGGATCCATACCTTTCGCAAGGGTATTAGCACGGAAGTGAATGTATTGGATTCGACTGGAATTCGAACTTGGCTCTTGGATTCCTCATTCCGAGCCGCTATCCATTACTCCTCCGGGAAAATCTAGAAGAGGATCCATACCTTTCCCAAGGGTATTAGCACGTAAGTGAATGTAATGGATTCGACTGGAATTCGAACTCGGCTCTCCGATTCCTCAATCCGAGCCGCTATCCATTACTCCTCCGGGAAAATCTAGAAGAGTATTCATAACTTTCCCAAGGGTAATAGCACGTAAGTGAATGTAATGGATTCAACTGGAATTCGAACTCGGCTCTCCGATTCCTCAATCCGAGCCGCTATCCATTACCCCTCCGGGAAAATCTAGAAGAGGATTCATACCTTTCCCAAGGGTATTAGCACGTAAGTGAATGTAATGGATTCGACTGGAATTCGAACTCGGCTCTCCCATTCCTCAATCCGAGCCGCTATCCATTACTCCTCCGGGAAAATCTAGAAGAGGATCCATACCTTTCCCAAGGGTATTAGCACGTAAGTGAATGTATTGGATTCGACTGGAATTCGAACTCGGCTCTTGGATTCCTCAATCCGAGCCGCTATCCATTACTCCTCCGGGAAAATCTAGAAGAGGATTCATACCTTTCCCAAGGGTATTAGCACGTAAGTGAATGTAATGGATTCGACTGGAATTAGAACTCGGCTCTTGGATTCCTCAATCCGAGCCGCTATCCATTACTCCTCCGGGAAAATCTAGAAGAGGATTCATACCTTTCCCAAGGGTATTAGCACGTAAGTGAATGTAATGGATTCGACTGGAATCCGAACTCGGCTCTTGGATTCCTCAATCCGAGCCGCTATCCATTACTCCTCCGGGAAAATCTAGAAGAGGATCCATACCTTTCCCAAGGGTATTAGCATGTAAGTGAATGTATTGGATTCGACTGGAATTCGAACTTGGCTCTTGGATTCCTCAATCCGAGCCGCTATCCATTACTCCTCCGGGTATATCTAGAAGAGGATTCATACCTTTCCCAAGGGTATTAGCACGTAAGTGAATGTAATGGATTCGACTGGAATTCGAACTCGGCTCTCCCATACCTCAATCCGAGCCGCTATCAATTACTCCTCCGGGAAAATCTAGAAGAGGATCCATACCTTTCCCAAGGGTATTAGCACGGAAGTGAATGTATTGGATTCGACTGGAATTCGAACTTGGCTCTTGGATTCCTCATTCCGAGCCGCTATCCATTACTCCTCCGGGAAAATCTAGAAGAGGATCCATACCTTTCCCAAGGGTATTAGCACGTAAGTGAATGTAATGGATTCGACTGGAATTCGAACTCGGCTCTCCGATTCCTCAATCCGAGCCGCTATCCATTACTCCTCCGGGAAAATCTAGAAGAGTATTCATAACTTTCCCAAGGGTAATAGCACGTAAGTGAATGTAATGGATTCAACTGGAATTCGAACCCGGCTCTCCGATTCCTCAATCCGAGCCGCTATCCATTACCCCTCCGGGAAAATCTAGAAGAGGATTCATACCTTTCCCAAGGGTATTAGCACGTAAGTGAATGTAATGGATTCGACTGGAATTCGAACTCGGCTCTCCCATTCCTCAATCCGAGCCGCTATCCATTACTCCTCCGGGAAAATCTAGAAGAGGATCCATACCTTTCCCAAGGGTATTAGCACGTAAGTGAATGTATTGGATTCGACTGGAATTCGAACTCGGCTCTTGGATTCCTCAATCCGAGCCGCTATCCATTACTCCTCCGGGAAAATCTAGAAGAGGATTCATACCTTTCCCAAGGGTATTAGCACGTAAGTGAATGTAATGGATTCGACTGGAATTAGAACTCGGCTCTTGGATTCCTCAATCCGAGCCGCTATCCATTACTCCTCCGGGAAAATCTAGAAGAGGATTCATACCTTTCCCAAGGGTATTAGCACGTAAGTGAATGTAATGGATTCGACTGGAATCCGAACTCGGCTCTTGGATTCCTCAATCCGAGCCGCTATCCATTACTCCTCCGGGAAAATCTAGAAGAGGATCCATACCTTTCCCAAGGGTATTAGCATGTAAGTGAATGTATTGGATTCGACTGGAATTCGAACTTGGCTCTTGGATTCCTCATTCCGAGCCGCTATCCATTACTCCTCCGGGAATATCTAGAAGAGGATTCATACCTTTCCCAAGGGTATTAGCACGTAAGTGAATGTAATGGATTCGACTGGAATTCGAACTCGGCTCTCCCATACCTCAATCCGAGCCGCTATCAATTACTCCTCCGGGAAAATCTAGAAGAGGATCCATACCTTTCCCAAGGGTATTAGCACGGAAGTGAATGTATTGGATTCGACTGGAATTCGAACTTGGCTCTTGGATTCCTCATTCCGAGCCGCTATCCATTACTCCTCCGGGAAAATCTAGAAGAGGATCCATACCTTTCCCAAGGGTATTAGCACGTAAGTGAATGTATTGGATTCGACTGGAATTCGAACTCGGTTCTTGGATTCCTCAATCCGAGCCGCTATTCATTACTCCTCCGGGAAAATCTAGAAGAGTATTCATAACTTTCCCAAGGGTAATAGCACGTAAGTGAATGTAATGGATTCGACTGGAATTCGAACTCGGCTCTCCGATTCCTCAATCCGAGCCGCTATCCATTACTTCTCCGGGAAAATCTAGAAGAGGATCCATACCTTTCCCAAGGGTATTAGCACGTAAGTGAATGTAATGGATTCGACTGGAATTCGAACTCGGCTCTCCGATTCCTCAATCCGAGCCGCTATCCATTACTCCTCCGGGAAAAACTAGAAGAGGATTCATACCTTTCCCAAGTTATATTAGCACGTAAGTGAATGTAATGGATTCGACTGGAATTCGAAATCGGCTCTCCGATACCTCAATCCGAGCCGCTATCCATTACTCCTCCGGGAAAATCTAGAAGAGGATCCATACCTTTCCCAAGGGTATTAGCACGTAAGTGAATGTATTGGATTCGACTGGAATTCGAACTCGGCTCTTGGATTCCTCAATCCGAGCCGCTATCCATTACTCCTCCGGGTATATCTAGAAGAGGATTCATACCTTCCCCAAGGGTATTAGCACGTAAGTGAATGTAATGGATTCGACTGGAATTCGAACTCGGCTCTCCCATACCTCAATCCGAGCCGCTATCAATTACTCCTCCGGGAAAATCTAGAAGAGGATCCATACCTTTCCCAAGGGTATTAGCACGGAAGTGAATGTATTGGATTCGACTGGAATTCGAACTTGGCTCTTGGATTCCTCATTCCGAGCCGCTATCCATTACTCCTCCGGGAAAATCTAGAAGAGGATCCATACCTTTCCCAAGGGTATTAGCACGTAAGTGAATGTAATGGATTCGACTGGAATTCGAACTCGGCTCTCCGATTCCTCAATCCGAGCCGCTATCCATTACTCCTCCGGGAAAATCTAGAAGAGTATTCATAACTTTCCCAAGGGTAATAGCACGTAAGTGAATGTAATGGATTCAACTGGAATTCGAACTCGGCTCTCCGATTCCTCAATCCGAGCCGCTATCCATTACCCCTCCGGGAAAATCTAGAAGAGGATTCATACCTTTCCCAACGGTATTAGCACGTAAGTGAATGTAATGGATTCGACTGGAATTCGAACTCGGCTCTCCCATTCCTCAATCCGAGCCGCTATCCATTACTCCTCCGGGAAAATCTAGAAGAGGATCCATACCTTTCCCAAGGGTATTAGCACGTAAGTGAATGTATTGGATTCGACTGGAATTCGAACTCGGCTCTTGGATTCCTCAATCCGAGCCGCTATCCATTACTCCTCCGGGAAAATCTAGAAGAGGATCCATACCTTTCCCAAGGGTATTAGCACGTAAGTGAATGTATTGGATTCGACTGGAATTCGAACTCGGTTCTTGGATTCCTCAATCCGAGCCGCTATTCATTACTCCTCCGGGAAAATCTAGAAGAGTATTCATAACTTTCCCAAGGGTAATAGCACGTAAGTGAATGTAATGGATTCGACTGGAATTCGAACTCGGCTCTCCGATTCCTCAATCCGAGCCGCTATCCATTACTTCTCCGGGAAAATCTAGAAGAGGATCCATACCTTTCCCAAGGGTATTAGCACGTAAGTGAATGTAATGGATTCGACTGGAATTCGAACTCGGCTCTCCGATTCCTCAATCCGAGCCGCTATCCATTACTCCTCCGGGAAAATCTAGAAGAGGATTCATACCTTTCCCAAGGGTATTAGCACGTAAGTGAATGTAATGGATTCGACTGGAATTCGAAATCGGCTCTCCGATACCTCAATCCGAGCCGCTATCCATTACTCCTCCGGGAAAATCTAGAAGAGGATCCATACCTTTCCCAAGGGTATTAGCACGTAAGTGAATGTATTGGATTCGACTGGAATTCGAACTCGGCACTTGGATTCCTCAATCCGAGCCGCTATCCATTACTCCTCCGGGAAAATCTAGAAGAGGATTCATACCTTTCCCAAGGGTATTAGCACGTAAGTGAATGTAATGGATTCGACTGGAATCCGAACTCGGCTCTTGGATTCCTCAATCCGAGCCGCTATCCATTACTCCTCCGGGAAAATCTAGAAGAGGATCCATACCTTTCCCAAGGGTATTAGCACGGAAGTGAATGTATTGGATTCGACTGGAATTCGAACTTGGCTCTTGGATTCCTCATTCCGAGCCGCTATCCATTACTCCTCCGGGAATATCTAGAAGAGGATTCATACCTTTCCCAAGGTTATTAGCACGTAAGTGAATGTAATGGATTCGACTGGAATTCGAACTCGGCTCTCCCATACCTCAATCCGAGCCGCTATCAATTACTCCTCCGGGAAAATCTAGAAGAGGATCCATACCTTTCCCAAGGGTATTAGCACGGAAGTGAATGTATTGGATTCGACTGGAATTCGAACTTGGCTCTTGGATTCCTCATTCCGAGCCGCTATCCATTACTCCTCCGGGAAAATCTAGAAGAGGATTCATACCTTTCCCAAGGGTATTAGCACGTAAGTGAATGTAATGGATTCGACTGGAATTCGAACTCGGCTCTCCCATTCCTCAATCCCAGCCGCTATCGATTACTCCTCCGGGAAAATCTAGAAGAGGATCCATACCTTTCCCAAGGGTATTAGCACGTAAGTGAATGTATTGGATTCGACTGGAATTCGAACTCGGCTCTTGGATTCCTCAATCCGAGCCGCTATCCATTACTCCTCCGGGAAAATCTAGAAGAGGATTCATACCTTTCCCAAGGGTATTAGCACGTAAGTGAATGTAATGGATTCGACTGGAATTCGAAGTCGGCTCTTGGATTCCTCAATCCGAGCCGCTATCCATTACTCCTCCGGGAAAATCTAGAAGAGGATTCATACCTTTCCCAAGGGTATTAGCACGTAAGTGAATGTAATGGATTCGACTGGAATTAGAACTCGGCTCTTGGATTCCTCAATCCGAGCCGCTATCCATTACTCCTCCGGGAATATCTAGAAGAGGATTCATACCTTTCCCAAGGGTATTAGCACGTAAGTGAATGTAATGGATTCGACTGGAATTAGAACTCGGCACTTGGATTCCTCAATCCGAGCCGCTATCCATTACTCCTCCGGGAAAATCTAGTAGAGGATTCATACCTTTCCCAAGTGTATTAGCACGTAAGTGAATGTAATGGATTCGACTGGAATTCGAACTCGGCTCTCCGATTCCTCAATCCGAGCCGCTATCCATTACTCCTCCGGGAAAATCTAGAAGAGGATCCATACCTTTCCCAAGGGTATTAGCACGTAAGTGAATGTAATGGATTCGACTGGAATTAGAACTCGGCTCTTGGATTCCTCAATCCGAGCCGCTATCCATTACTCCTCCGGGAAAATCTAGAAGAGGGTTCATAACTTTCCCAAGGGTATTAGCACGTAAGTGAATGTAATGGATTCGACTGGAATACGAACTCGGCTCTCCATTTCCTCAATCCCAGACGCTATCCATTACTCCTCCGGGAAAATCTAGAAGAGGATTCATACCTTTCCCAAGGGTATTAGCACGTAAGTGACTGTAATGGATTCGACTGGAATTCGAACTCGGCTCTCCGATTCCTCAATCCGAGCCGCTATCCATTACTCCTCCGGGAAAATCTAGAAGAGGATTCATACCTTTCCCAAGGTTATTAGCACGTAAGTGAATGCAATGGATTCGACTGGAATTCGAACTCGGCTCTCCGATTCCTCAATCCGAGCCGCTATCCATTACTCCTCCGGGAAAATCTAGAAGAGGATTCATACCTTTCCCAAGGTTATTAGCACGTAAGTGAATGTAATGGATTCGACTGGAATTCGAACTCGGCTCTCCGATTCCTCAATCCGAGCCGCTATCCATCACTCCTCCGGGAAAATCTAGAAGAGGATTCATACCTTTCCCAAGGGTATTAGCACGTAAGTTAATGCAATGGATTCGACTGGAATTCGAACTCGGCTCTCCGATTCCTCAATCCGAGCCGCTATCCATTACTCCTCCGGGAAAATCTAGAAGAGGATTCATACCTTTCCCAAAGGTATTAGCACGTAAGTGAATGTAATGGATTCGACTGGAATTCGAACTCGGCTCTCCGATTCCTCAATCAGAGCCGCTATCCACAATGCAAAAGGAATGATTCTTATAGATTAAAAAAGTTTCGGCTTTTAAACAACTACAAATGATAAAACTTACAAAAACAAACCAGTTAATCAATCTTAATCTATTTAGATAAACAATATTTTCGTTATAACTATGGCTATTGAGGAATCCTTACTAGCCGAAGACAGCAGCAGTATAAAACTCATGTCTCATTGGGTCATCTCCAATCCGTTATTTTGTCATTCCTATGTTGAACCAATAGAGGATACTTCTTTAGGTTCG
Source organism: Acanthosepion esculentum (assembly GCA_964036315.1). NCBI lineage: Eukaryota > Metazoa > Mollusca > Cephalopoda > Sepiida > Sepiidae > Acanthosepion > Acanthosepion esculentum. Next base: position 81,682,041 of record OZ038514.1, on the reverse strand, counting down.
TTTCTGTTGCTAAAGAGTCTCGCGTCAATTCGGCTTAAGAGCAGATCTTGTCAGAGCAAAAGATAATCACCAGACAAGAAGTCTGTTGGTGATACGCCGACAGATGTCCTTTATCTCATCTACAGTGTGAGGCCTTCTGTAATAGAAATCTTGTCAGGCTTGGCATATTTTCTTGCTGACTCTCTGTTTATAGAAAATAACAGAGAGAGATCTTGCTTGCACGGGTAAGCCTGTCAGTATATCAAAATTGCAAAGTATTAAATACTTTTTGCTTTCTATGAGAAATTATTATTTCATTATTATCTATGGTATCCAAAAGCTAAACAAAGTATTAAGAAACAGGCAGATTTCGTTAGAAACAAAGAAAAGTGTGATGAACTTCTATGTAATATCAATCCTCCTATATGGCAGTGAATGCTGGACAATCTCCTCATGTCTTCCAAAGGCTAAACAAAGTATTAAGAAACAGGAAGATTTCGTTAGAAACAAAGAAAAGTGTGATGAACTTCTATGTAATATCAATCCTCCTATATGGCAGTGAATGCTGGACAATCTCCTCATGTCTTCCAAAAGCTAAACAAAGTATTAAGAAACAGGAAGATTTCGTTAGAAACAAAGAAAAGAGTGATGAAGTTCTATGTAATATCAATCCTCCTATATGGCAGTGAATGCTGGACAATCTCCTCATGTCTTCCAAAAGCTAAACAAAGTATTAAGAAACAGGAAGATTTCGTTAGAAACAAAGAAAAGAGGGATGAACTTCTATGTAATATCAATCCTCCTATATGGCAGTGAATGCTGGTCAATCTCCTCATGTCTTCCAAAAGCTAAAAAAAGTATTAAGAAACAGGAAGATTTCGTTAGAAACAAAGAAAAGAGTGATGAACTTCTATGTAATATCAATCCTCCTATATGGCAGTGAATGCTGGACAATCTCCTCATGTCTTCCAAAGGCTAAACAAAGTATGAAGAAACAGGAAGATTTCGTTAGAAACAAAGAAAAGTGTGATGAACTTCTATGTAATATCAATCCTCCTATATGGCAGTGAATGCTGGACAATCTCCTCATGTCTTCCAAAAGCTAAACAAAGTATTAAGAAACAGGAAGATTTCGTTAGAAACAAAGAAAAGAGTGATGAACTTCTATGTAATATCAATCCTCCTATATGGCAGTGAATGCTGGACAATCTCCTCATGTCTTCCAAAGGCTAAAAAAAGTATTAAGAAACAGGAAGATTTCGTTAGAAACAAAGAAAAGTGTGATGAACTTCTATGTAATATCAATCCTCCTATATGGCAGTGAATGCTGGACAATCTCCTCATGTCTTCCAAAAGCTAAACAAAGTATTAAGAAACAGGAAGATTTCGTTAGAAACAAAGAAAAGTGTGATGAACTTCTATGTAATATCAATCCTCCTATATTGCAGTGAATGCTGGACAATCTCCTCATGTCTTCCAAAAGCTAAACAAAGTATTAAGAAACAGGAAGATTTCCTTAGAAACAAAGAAAAGAGTGATGAACTTCTATGTAATATCAATCCTCCTATATGGCAGTGAATGCTGGACAATCTCCTCATGTCTTCCAAAAGCTAAACAAAGTATTAAGAAACAGGAAGATTTCGTTAGAAACAAAGAAAAGAGTGATGAACTTCTATGTAATATCAATCCTCCTATATGGCAGTGAATGCTGGACAATCTCCTCATGTCTTCCAAAAGCTAAACAAAGTATTAAGAAACAGGAAGATTTCCTTAGAAACAAAGAAAAGAGTGATGAACTTCTATGTAATATCAATCCTCCTATATGGCAGTGAATGCTGGACAATCTCCTCATGTCTACCAAAAGCTAAACAATATTAAGAAACAGGAAGATTTGGTTAGAAAAAAAGAAAAGAGTGATGAACTTCTCTGTAATATCAATCCTCCTATATGGCAGTGAATGCTGGAAAAATTACTGATGTCTTACAAAAGCTAAACAAAGTATTAAGAAACTGGAAGATTTCATTAGAAAGAAAGAAAAGAGTGATGAACTCCGATGTAATATCAATCCTCCTATATGGCAGTGATGGCTGGGTAATCTCCACATGTCTCCCAAAGCTCAACAAAGAATTAAGGAACAGGAAGATTTCGTTAGAAAGAAAGAAATGAGTGATGAACATCTGTGTAATATCAATCCTCCTATATGGCAGTGAATGCTGGACAATCTCCTCATGTCTACCAAAAGCTAAACAAAATATTAAGAAACAGGAAGATTTGGTTAGAAACAAAGAAAAGAATGATGAACTTCTATGTAATATCAATCATCCTATATGGCAGTGAATGCTGGACAAACTGCTCATGTCTTCCAAAAGCTAAACAAAGTATTAAGAAACAGGAAGATTTGGTAAGAAAGAAAGAAATGAGTGATGATCTTCTATGTAATATCAATCCTCCTATATGGCTGTGAATGCTGGACAAACTGCTCATGTCTTCCAAAAGAACAAGATACAAGAATGTATGAAGAAACAGGAAGATTTCGTTAGAGACAAAGAAAAGAGTGATGAACTTCTATGTAAAATCAATCCTCCTATATGGCAGTGAATGCTGGAGAAACTGCTCATGTCTTCCAAAAGCTAAACAAAGTATTAAGGAACAGGAAGATTTCGTTAGAAACAAAGAAAAAACTGATGAACTTCTATGTAATATCAATCCTCCTATATGGCAGTGAATGCTGGACAATCTCCTCATGCCTTCCAAAAGCTAAACAAAGTATTAAGAAACAGGAAGATTTCGTTAGAAAGAAAGAAAAGAGTGATGAACTTCTATGTAATATCAATCCTCCTATATGGCAGTGAATGCTGGACAATCTCCTCATGTCTTCCAAAAGCGAAACAAAGTATTAAGAAACAGGAAGACTTCGTAAGAAACAAAGAAAAGAGTAATGAACTTCTATGTAATATCAATCGTCCTATATGGCAGTGAATGCTGGACAATCTCCTCATGTCTTCCAAAAGCTAAACAAAGTATTAAGAAACAGGAAGATTTCATTAGAAACAAAGAAAAGAGTGATGAACTTCTATGTAATATCAATCCTCCTATATGGCAGTGAATGCTGGACAATCTCCTCATGTCTTCCAAAAGCTAAACAAAGTATTAAGGAACAGGAAGATTTCGTTAGAAACAAAGTAAAGAGTGATGAATTCTATGTAATATCAATCCTCCTATATGGCAGTGAATGCTGGACAATCTCCTCATGTCTTCCAAAAGCTAAACAAAGTATTAAGGAACAGGAAGATTTCGTTAGAAAGAAAGAAATGAGTGATGAACATCTGTGTAATATCAATCCTCCTATATGGGAGTGAATACTGGACAATCTCCTCAATTCTTCCAAAATCTAAACAAAGTAAGAAGAAACAGGAAGATTTCGTTACAGTCAAAGAAAAGAGTGATGAACTTCTATGTAATATCAATCCTCCTATATGGCAGTGAATGATGGACAATCTCCTCATGTCTTCCGAAAGCTAAACAAAGTATTAAGAAACAGGAAGATTTCGTTAGAAACAAAGAAAAGAGTGATGAACTTCTATGTAATATCAATCCTCCTATATGGCAGTTAATGATGGAAAATCTCCTCATGTCTTACAAAAGCTAAACAAAGTATTAAGAAACAGGAAGATTTCGTTAGAGACAAAGAAAAGAGTGATGAACTTCTATGTAATATCAATCCTCCTATATGGCAGTGAATGCTGGACAATCTCCTCATGTCTTACAAAACCTAAACAAAGTATTAAGGAACAGGAAGATTTGGTTAGAAACAAAGTAAAGAGTGATGAATTCTATGTAATATCAATCCCCCTATATGTCAGTGAATGCTGGACAATCTCCTCATTTCTTCCTAAAGCTAAAGAATGTATGAAGAAACAGGAAGATTTCGTTAGAGACAAAGAAAAGAGTGATGAACTTCTATGTAAAATCAATCCTCCTATATGGCAGTGAATGCTGGAGAAACTGCTCATGTCTTCCAAAAGCTAAACAAAGTATTAAGGAACAGGAAGATTTCGTTAGAAACAAAGAAAAAACTGATGAACTTCTATGTAATATCAATCCTCCTATATGGCAGTGAATGCTGGACAATCTCCTCATGCCTTCCAAAAGCTAAACAAAGTATTAAGAAACAGGAAGATTTCGTTAGAAAGAAAGAAAAGAGTGATGAACTTCTATGTAATATCAATCCTCCTATATGGCAGTGAATGCTGGACAATCTCCTCATGTCTTCCAAAAGCGAAACAAAGTATTAAGAAACAGGAAGACTTCGTAAGAAACAAAGAAAAGAGTAATGAACTTCTATGTAATATCAATCGTCCTATATGGCAGTGAATGCTGGACAATCTCCTCATGTCTTCCAAAAGCTAAACAAAGTATTAAGAAACAGGAAGATTTCATTAGAAACAAAGAAAAGAGTGATGAACTTCTATGTAATATCAATCCTCCTATATGGCAGTGAATGCTGGACAATCTCCTCATGTCTTCCAAAAGCTAAACAAAGTATTAAGGAACAGGAAGATTTCGTTAGAAACAAAGAAAAGAGTGATGAACTTCTATGTAATATCAATCCTCCTATATGGCAGTGAATGCTGGACAATCTCCTCATGTCTTCCAAAAGCTAAACAAAGTATTAAGAAACAGGAAGATTTCGTTAGAAACAAAGAAAAGAATGATGAACTTCTATGTAATATCAATCCTCCTATATGGCAGTGAATGCTGGACAATCTCCACATGTCTTCCAAATGCTAAACAAAGTATTAACGAACAGGAAGATTTCGTTAGAAACAAAGAAAAGTGTGATGAACTTCTATGTAATATCAATCCTCCTATATGGCAGTGAATGCTGGACAATCTCCTCATGTCTTCCAAAAGCTAAACAAAGTATTAAGAAACACGAAGATTTCGTTAGAAACAAAGAAAAGTGTGATGAACTTCTATGTAATATCAATCCTCCTATATGGCAGTGAATGCTGGACAATCTCCTCATTTCTTCCAAAAGCTAAACAAAGTATTAAGAAACAGGAAGATTTCGTTAGAAACAAAGAAAAGAGTGATGAAATTCTATGTAATATCAATCCTCCTATATGGCAGTGAATGCTGGACAATCTCCTCATGTCTTCCAAAAGCTAAACAAAGTATTAAGGAACAGGAAGATTTCGTTAGAAACAAAGAAAAGAGTGATGAACTTCTATGTAATATCAATCCTCCTATATGGCAGTGAATGCTGGACAATCTCCTCATGTCTTCCAAAAGCTAAACAAAGTATTAAGAAACAGGAAGATTTCCTTAGAAACAAAGAAAAGAGTGATGAACTTCTATGTAATATCAATCCTCCTATATGGCAGTGAATGCTGGACAATCTCCTCATGTCTACCAAAAGCTAAACAATATTAAGAAACAGGAAGATTTGGTTAGAAAAAAAGAAAAGAGTGATGAACTTCTCTGTAATATCAATCCTCCTATATGGCAGTGAATGCTGGAAAAATTACTGATGTCTTACAAAAGCTAAACAAAGTATTAAGAAACTGGAAGATTTCATTAGAAAGAAAGAAAAGAGTGATGAACTCCGATGTAATATCAATCCTCCTATATGGCAGTGATGGCTGGACAATCTCCACATGTCTCCCAAAGCTCAACAAAGAATTAAGGAACAGGAAGATTTCGTTAGAAAGAAAGAAATGAGTGATGAACATCTGTGTAATATCAATCCTCCTATATGGCAGTGAATGCTGGACAATCTCCTCATGTCTACCAAAAGCTAAACAAAATATTAAGAAACAGGAAGATTTGGTTAGAAACAAAGAAAAGAATGATGAACTTCTATGTAATATCAATCATCCTATATGGCAGTGAATGCTGGACAAACTGCTCATGTCTTCCAAAAGCTAAACAAAGTATTAAGAAACAGGAAGATTTGGTAAGAAAGAAAGAAATGAGTGATGATCTTCTATGTAATATTAATCCTCCTATATGGCTGTGAATGCTGGACAAACTGCTCATGTCTTCCAAAAGAACAAGATACAAGAATGTATGAAGAAACAGGAAGATTTCGTTAGAGACAAAGAAAAGAGTGATGAACTTCTATGTAAAATCAATCCTCCTATATGGCAGTGAATGCTGGAGAAACTGCTCATGTCTTCCAAAAGCTAAACAAAGTATTAAGGAACAGGAAGATTTCGTTAGAAACAAAGAAAAAACTGATGAACTTCTATGTAATATCAATCCTCCTATATGGCAGTGAATGCTGGACAATCTCCTCATGCCTTCCAAAAGCTAAACAAAGTATTAAGAAACAGGAAGATTTCGTTAGAAAGAAAGAAAAGAGTGATGAACTTCTATGTAATATCAATCCTCCTATATGGCAGTGAATGCTGGCCAATCTCCTCATGTCTTCCAAAAGCGAAACAAAGTATTAAGAAACAGGAAGACTTCGTAAGAAACAAAGAAAAGAGTAATGAACTTCTATGTAATATCAATCGTCCTATATGGCAGTGAATGCTGGACAATCTCCTCATGTCTTCCAAAAGCTAAACAAAGTATTAAGAAACAGGAAGATTTCATTAGAAACAAAGAAAAGAGTGATGAACTTCTATGTAATATCAATCCTCCTATATGGCAGTGAATGCTGGACAATCTCCTCATGTCTTCCAAAAGCTAAACAAAGTATTAAGGAACAGGAAGATTTCGTTAGAAACAAAGTAAAGAGTGATGAATTCTATGTAATATCAATCCTCCTATATGGCAGTGAATGCTGGACAATCTCCTCATGTCTTCCAAAAGCTAAACAAAGTATTAAGGAACAGGAAGATTTCGTTAGAAAGAAAGAAATGAGTGATGAACATCTGTGTAATATCAATCCTCCTATATGGGAGTGAATACTGGACAATCTCCTCAATTCTTCCAAAATCTAAACAAAGTAAGAAGAAACAGGAAGATTTCGTTACAGACAAAGAAAAGAGTGATGAACTTCTATGTAATATCAATCCTCCTATATGGCAGTGAATGATGGACAATCTCCTCATGTCTTCCGAAAGCTAAACAAAGTATTAAGAAACAGGAAGATTTCGTTAGAAACAAAGAAAAGAGTGATGAACTTCTATGTAATATCAATCCTCCTATATGGCAGTTAATGATGGAAAATCTCCTCATGTCTTACAAAAGCTAAACAAAGTATTAAGAAACAGGAAGATTTCGTTAGAGACAAAGAAAAGAGTGATGAACTTCTATGTAATATCAATCCTCCTATATGGCAGTGAATGCTGGACAATCTCCTCATGTCTTACAAAACCTAAACAAAGTATTAAGGAACAGGAAGATTTGGTTAGAAACAAAGTAAAGAGTGATGAATTCTATGTAATATCAATCCCCCTATATGTCAGTGAATGCTGGACAATCTCCTCATTTCTTCCTAAAGCTAAAGAATGTATGAAGAAACAGGATGATTTCGTTAGAGACAAAGAAAAGAGTGATGAACTTCTATGTAAAATCAATCCTCCTATATGGCAGTGAATGCTGGAGAAACTGCTCATGTCTTCCAAAAGCTAAACAAAGTATTAAGGAACAGGAAGATTTGGTTAGAAACAAAGAAAAAACTGATGAACTTCTATGTAATATCAATCCTCCTATATGGCAGTGAATGCTGGACAATCTCCTCATGCCTTCCAAAAGCTAAACAAAGTATTAAGAAACAGGAAGATTTCGTTAGAAAGAAAGAAAAGAGTGATGAACTTCTATGTAATATCAATCCTCCTATATGGCAGTGAATGCTGGACAATCTCCTCATGTCTTCCAAAAGCGAAACAAAGTATTAAGAAACAGGAAGACTTCGTAAGAAACAAAGAAAAGAGTAATGAACTTCTATGTAATATCAATCGTCCTATATGGCAGTGAATGCTGGACAATCTCCTCATGTCTTCCAAAAGCTAAACAAAGTATTAAGAAACAGGAAGATTTCATTAGAAACAAAGAAAAGAGTGATGAACTTCTATGTAATATCAATCCTCCTATATGGCAGTGAATGCTGGACAATCTCCTCATGTCTTCCAAAAGCTAAACAAAGTATTAAGGAACAGGAAGATTTCGTTAGAAACAAAGAAAAGAGTGATGAACTTCTATGTAATATCAATCCTCCTATATGGCAGTGAATGCTGGACAATCTCCTCATGTCTTCCAAAAGCTAAACAAAGTATTAAGAAACAGGAAGATTTCGTTAGAAACAAAGAAAAGAATGATGAACTTCTATGTAATATCAATCCTCCTATATGGCAGTGAATGCTGGACAATCTCCACATGTCTTCCAAATGCTAAACAAAGTATTAACGAACAGGAAGATTTCGTTAGAAACAAAGAAAAGTGTGATGAACTTCTATGTAATATCAATCCTCCTATATGGCAGTGAATGCTGGACAATCTCCTCATGTCTTCCAAAAGCTAAACAAAGTATTAAGAAACACGAAGATTTCGTTAGAAACAAAGAAAAGTGTGATGAACTTCTATGTAATATCAATCCTCCTATATGGCAGTGAATGCTGGACAATCTCCTCATTTCTTCCAAAAGCTAAACAAAGTATTAAGAAACAGGAAGATTTCGTTAGAAACAAAGAAAAGAGTGATGAAATTCTATGTAATATCAATCCTCCTATATGGCAGTGAATGCTGGACAATCTCCTCATGTCTTCCAAAAGCTAAACAAAGTATTAAGGAACAGGAAGATTTCGTTAGAAACAAAGAAAAGAGTGATGAACTTCTATGTAATATCAATCCTCCTATATGGCAGTGAATGCTGGACAATCTCCTCATGTCTTCCAAAAGCTAAACAAAGTATTAAGAAACAGGAAGATTTCCTTAGAAACAAAGAAAAGAGTGATGAACTTCTATGTAATATCAATCCTCCTATATGGCAGTGAATGCTGGACAATCTCCTCATGTCTACCAAAAGCTAAACAATATTAAGAAACAGGAAGATTTGGTTAGAAAAAAAGAAAAGAGTGATGAACTTCTCTGTAATATCAATCCTCCTATATGGCAGTGAATGCTGGAAAAATTACTGATGTCTTACAAAAGCTAAACAAAGTATTAAGAAACTGGAAGATTTCATTAGAAAGAAAGAAAAGAGTGATGAACTCCGATGTAATATCAATCCTCCTATATGGCAGTGATGGCTGGACAATCTCCACATGTCTCCCAAAGCTCAACAAAGAATTAAGGAACAGGAAGATTTCGTTAGAAAGAAAGAAATGAGTGATGAACATCTGTGTAATATCAATCCTCCTATATGGCAGTGAATGCTGGACAATCTCCTCATGTCTACCAAAAGCTAAACAAAATATTAAGAAACAGGAAGATTTGGTTAGAAACAAAGAAAAGAATGATGAACTTCTATGTAATATCAATCATCCTATATGGCAGTGAATGCTGGACAAACTGCTCATGTCTTCCAAAAGCTAAACAAAGTATTAAGAAACAGGAAGATTTGGTAAGAAAGAAAGAAATGAGTGATGATCTTCTATGTAATATTAATCCTCCTATATGGCTGTGAATGCTGGACAAACTGCTCATGTCTTCCAAAAGAACAAGATACAAGAATGTATGAAGAAACAGGAAGATTTCGTTAGAGACAAAGAAAAGAGTGATGAACTTCTATGTAAAATCAATCCTCCTATATGGCAGTGAATGCTGGAGAAACTGCTCATGTCTTCCAAAAGCTAAACAAAGTATTAAGGAACAGGAAGATTTCGTTAGAAACAAAGAAAAAACTGATGAACTTCTATGTAATATCAATCCTCCTATATGGCAGTGAATGCTGGACAATCTCCTCATGCCTTCCAAAAGCTAAACAAAGTATTAAGAAACAGGAAGATTTCGTTAGAAAGAAAGAAAAGAGTGATGAACTTCTATGTAATATCAATCCTCCTATATGGCAGTGAATGCTGGCCAATCTCCTCATGTCTTCCAAAAGCGAAACAAAGTATTAAGAAACAGGAAGACTTCGTAAGAAACAAAGAAAAGAGTAATGAACTTCTATGTAATATCAATCGTCCTATATGGCAGTGAATGCTGGACAATCTCCTCATGTCTTCCAAAAGCTAAACAAAGTATTAAGAAACAGGAAGATTTCATTAGAAACAAAGAAAAGAGTGATGAACTTCTATGTAATATCAATCCTCCTATATGGCAGTGAATGCTGGACAATCTCCTCATGTCTTCCAAAAGCTAAACAAAGTATTAAGGAACAGGAAGATTTCGTTAGAAACAAAGTAAAGAGTGATGAATTCTATGTAATATCAATCCTCCTATATGGCAGTGAATGCTGGACAATCTCCTCATGTCTTCCAAAAGCTAAACAAAGTATTAAGGAACAGGAAGATTTCGTTAGAAAGAAAGAAATGAGTGATGAACATCTGTGTAATATCAATCCTCCTATATGGGAGTGAATACTGGACAATCTCCTCAATTCTTCCAAAATCTAAACAAAGTAAGAAGAAACAGGAAGATTTCGTTACAGACAAAGAAAAGAGTGATGAACTTCTATGTAATATCAATCCTCCTATATGGCAGTGAATGATGGACAATCTCCTCATGTCTTCCGAAAGCTAAACAAAGTATTAAGAAACAGGAAGATTTCGTTAGAAACAAAGAAAAGAGTGATGAACTTCTATGTAATATCAATCCTCCTATATGGCAGTTAATGATGGAAAATCTCCTCATGTCTTACAAAAGCTAAACAAAGTATTAAGAAACAGGAAGATTTCGTTAGAGACAAAGAAAAGAGTGATGAACTTCTATGTAATATCAATCCTCCTATATGGCAGTGAATGCTGGACAATCTCCTCATGTCTTACAAAACCTAAACAAAGTATTAAGGAACAGGAAGATTTGGTTAGAAACAAAGTAAAGAGTGATGAATTCTATGTAATATCAATCCCCCTATATGTCAGTGAATGCTGGACAATCTCCTCATTTCTTCCTAAAGCTAAAGAATGTATGAAGAAACAGGATGATTTCGTTAGAGACAAAGAAAAGAGTGATGAACTTCTATGTAAAATCAATCCTCCTATATGGCAGTGAATGCTGGAGAAACTGCTCATGTCTTCCAAAAGCTAAACAAAGTATTAAGGAACAGGAAGATTTGGTTAGAAACAAAGAAAAAACTGATGAACTTCTATGTAATATCAATCCTCCTATATGGCAGTGAATGCTGGACAATCTCCTCATGCCTTCCAAAAGCTAAACAAAGTATTAAGAAACAGGAAGATTTCGTTAGAAAGAAAGAAAAGAGTGATGAACTTCTATGTAATATCAATCCTCCTATATGGCAGTGAATGCTGGACAATCTCCTCATGTCTTCCAAAAGCGAAACAAAGTATTAAGAAACAGGAAGACTTCGTAAGAAACAAAGAAAAGAGTAATGAACTTCTATGTAATATCAATCGTCCTATATGGCAGTGAATGCTGGACAATCTCCTCATGTCTTCCAAAAGCTAAACAAAGTATTAAGAAACAGGAAGATTTCATTAGAAACAAAGAAAAGAGTGATGAACTTCTATGTAATATCAATCCTCCTATATGGCAGTGAATGCTGGACAATCTCCTCATGTCTTCCAAAAGCTAAACAAAGTATTAAGGAACAGGAAGATTTCGTTAGAAACAAAGAAAAGAGTGATGAACTTCTATGTAATATCAATCCTCCTATATGGCAGTGAATGCTGGACAATCTCCTCATGTCTTCCAAAAGCTAAACAAAGTATTAAGAAACAGGAAGATTTCGTTAGAAACAAAGAAAAGAATGATGAACTTCTATGTAATATCAATCCTCCTATATGGCAGTGAATGCTGGACAATCTCCACATGTCTTCCAAATGCTAAACAAAGTATTAACGAACAGGAAGATTTCGTTAGAAACAAAGAAAAGTGTGATGAACTTCTATGTAATATCAATCCTCCTATATGGCAGTGAATGCTGGACAATCTCCTCATGTCTTCCAAAAGCTAAACAAAGTATTAAGAAACACGAAGATTTCGTTAGAAACAAAGAAAAGTGTGATGAACTTCTATGTAATATCAATCCTCCTATATGGCAGTGAATGCTGGACAATCTCCTCATTTCTTCCAAAAGCTAAACAAAGTATTAAGAAACAGGAAGATTTCGTTAGAAACAAAGAAAAGAGTGATGAAATTCTATGTAATATCAATCCTCCTATATGGCAGTGAATGCTGGACAATCTCCTCATGTCTTCCAAAAGCTAAACAAAGTATTAAGGAACAGGAAGATTTCGTTAGAAACAAAGAAAAGAGTGATGAACTTCTATGTAATATCAATCCTCCTATATGGCAGTGAATGCTGGACAATCTCCTCATTTCTTCCAAAAGCTAAACAAAGTATTAAGGAACAGGAAGATTTCGTTAGAAACAAAGAAAAGAGTGATGAAATTCTATGTAATATCAATCCTCCTATATGGCAGTGAATGCTGGACAATCTCCTCATGTCTTCCAAAAGCTAAACAAAGTATTAAGGAACAGGAATATTTCGTTAGAAACAAAGAAAAGAGTGATGAACTTCTATGTAATATCAATCCTCCTATATGGCAGTGAATGCTGGACAATCTCCTCATTTCTTCCAAAAGCTAAACAAAGTATTAAGGAACAGGAAGATTTCGTTAGAAACAAAGAAAAGAGTGATGAAATTCTATGTAATATCAATCCTCCTATATGGCAGTGAATGCTGGACAATCTCCTCATGTCTTCAAAAGGCTAAACAAAGTATTAAGAAACAGGAAGATTTCGTTAGAAACAAAGAAAAGAATGATGAACTTCTATGTAATATCAATCCTCCTATATGGCAGTGAATGCTGGACAATCTCCTCATGTCTTCCAAATGCTAAACAAAGTATTAACGAACAGGAAGATTTCGTTAGAAACAAAGAAAAGTGTGATGAACTTCTATGTAATATCAATCCTCCTATATGGCAGTGAATGCTGGACAATCTCCTCATGTCTTCCAAAAGCTAAACAAAGTATTAAGAAACAGGAAGATTTCGTTAGAAACAAAGAAAAGTGTGATGAACTTCTATGTAATATCAATCCTCCTATATGGCAGTGAATGCTGGACAATCTCCTCATTTCTTCCAAAAGCTAAACAAAGTATTAAGAAACAGGAAGATTTCGTTAGAAACAAAGAAAAGTCTGATGAACTTCTATGTAATATCAATCCTCCTATATGGCAGTGAATGCTGGACAATCTCCTCATGTCTTCCAAAAGCTAAACAAAGTATTAAGAAACAGGAAGATTTCGTTAGAAACAAAGAAAAGAGTGATGAACTTCTATGTAATATCAATCCTCCTATATGGCAGTGAATGCTGGACAATCTCCTCATGTCTTCCAAAAGCTAAACAAAGTATTAAGAAACAGGAAGATTTGGTTAGAAACAAAGAAAAGAGTGATGAACTTCTATGTAATATCAATCCTCCTATATGGCAGTGAATGCTGGACAATCTCCTCATTTCTTCCAAAAGCTAAACAAAGTATTAAGAAACAGGAAGATTTCGTTAGAAACAAAGAAAAGTGTGATGAACTTCTATGTAATATCAATCCTCCTATATGGCAGTGAATGCTGGACAATCTCCTCATGTCTTCCAAAAGCTAAACAAAGTATTATGAAACAGGAAGATTTCGTTAGAAACAAAGAAAAGAGTGATGAACTTCTATGTAATATCAATCCTCCTATATGGCAGTGAATGCTGGACAATCTCCTCATTTCTTCCAAAAGCTAAACAAAGTATTAAGAAACAGGAAGATTTCGTTAGAAACAAAGAAAAGAGTGATGAACTTCTATGTAATATCAATCCTCCTATATGGCAGTGAATGCTGGACAATCTCCTGATGTCTTCCAAAAGCTAAACAAAGTATTAAGAAACAGGAAGTTTTCGTTAGAAACAAAGAAAAGAGTGATGAACTTCTATGTAATATCAATCCTCCTATATGGCAGTGAATGCTGGACAATCTCCTCATGTCTTCCAAAAGCTAAACAAAGTATTAAGAAACAGGAAGATTTCGTTAGAAACAAAGAAAAGTGTGATGAACTTCTATGTAATATCAATCCTCCTATATGGCAGTGAATGCTGGACAATCTCCTCATTTCTTCCAAAAGCTAAACAAAGTATTAAGAAACAGGAAGATTTCGTTAGAAACAAAGAAAAGTGTGATGAACTTCTATGTAATATCAATCCTCCTATATGGCAGTGAATGCTGGACAATCTCCTCATGTCTTCCAAAAGCTAAACAAAGTATTAAGAAACAGGAAGATTTCGTTAGAAACAAAGAAAAGAGTGATGAACTTCTATGTAATATCAATCCTCCTATATGGCAGTGAATGATGGACAATCTCCTCATGTCTTCCGAAAGCTAAACAAAGTATTAAGAAACAGGAAGATTTCGTTAGAAACAAAGAAAAGAGTGATGAACTTCTATGTAATATCAATCCTCCTATATGGCAGTTAATGATGGAAAATCTCCTCATGTCTTACAAAAGCTAAACAAAGTATTAAGAAACAGGAAGATTTCGTTAGAGACAAAGAAAAGAGTGATGAACTTCTATGTAATATCAATCCTCCTATATGGCAGTGAATGCTGGACAATCTCCTCATGTCTTACAAAACCTAAACAAAGTATTAAGGAACAGGAAGATTTGGTTAGAAACAAAGTAAAGAGTGATGAATTCTATGTAATATCAATCCCCCTATATGTCAGTGAATGCTGGACAATCTCCTCATTTCTTCCTAAAGCTAAAGAATGTATGAAGAAACAGGATGATTTCGTTAGAGACAAAGAAAAGAGTGATGAACTTCTATGTAAAATCAATCCTCCTATATGGCAGTGAATGCTGGAGAAACTGCTCATGTCTTCCAAAAGCTAAACAAAGTATTAAGGAACAGGAAGATTTGGTTAGAAACAAAGAAAAAACTGATGAACTTCTATGTAATATCAATCCTCCTATATGGCAGTGAATGCTGGACAATCTCCTCATGCCTTCCAAAAGCTAAACAAAGTATTAAGAAACAGGAAGATTTCGTTAGAAAGAAAGAAAAGAGTGATGAACTTCTATGTAATATCAATCCTCCTATATGGCAGTGAATGCTGGACAATCTCCTCATGTCTTCCAAAAGCGAAACAAAGTATTAAGAAACAGGAAGACTTCGTAAGAAACAAAGAAAAGAGTAATGAACTTCTATGTAATATCAATCGTCCTATATGGCAGTGAATGCTGGACAATCTCCTCATGTCTTCCAAAAGCTAAACAAAGTATTAAGAAACAGGAAGATTTCATTAGAAACAAAGAAAAGAGTGATGAACTTCTATGTAATATCAATCCTCCTATATGGCAGTGAATGCTGGACAATCTCCTCATGTCTTCCAAAAGCTAAACAAAGTATTAAGGAACAGGAAGATTTCGTTAGAAACAAAGAAAAGAGTGATGAACTTCTATGTAATATCAATCCTCCTATATGGCAGTGAATGCTGGACAATCTCCTCATGTCTTCCAAAAGCTAAACAAAGTATTAAGAAACAGGAAGATTTCGTTAGAAACAAAGAAAAGAATGATGAACTTCTATGTAATATCAATCCTCCTATATGGCAGTGAATGCTGGACAATCTCCACATGTCTTCCAAATGCTAAACAAAGTATTAACGAACAGGAAGATTTCGTTAGAAACAAAGAAAAGTGTGATGAACTTCTATGTAATATCAATCCTCCTATATGGCAGTGAATGCTGGACAATCTCCTCATGTCTTCCAAAAGCTAAACAAAGTATTAAGAAACACGAAGATTTCGTTAGAAACAAAGAAAAGTGTGATGAACTTCTATGTAATATCAATCCTCCTATATGGCAGTGAATGCTGGACAATCTCCTCATTTCTTCCAAAAGCTAAACAAAGTATTAAGAAACAGGAAGATTTCGTTAGAAACAAAGAAAAGAGTGATGAAATTCTATGTAATATCAATCCTCCTATATGGCAGTGAATGCTGGACAATCTCCTCATGTCTTCCAAAAGCTAAACAAAGTATTAAGGAACAGGAAGATTTCGTTAGAAACAAAGAAAAGAGTGATGAACTTCTATGTAATATCAATCCTCCTATATGGCAGTGAATGCTGGACAATCTCCTCATTTCTTCCAAAAGCTAAACAAAGTATTAAGGAACAGGAAGATTTCGTTAGAAACAAAGAAAAGAGTGATGAAATTCTATGTAATATCAATCCTCCTATATGGCAGTGAATGCTGGACAATCTCCTCATGTCTTCCAAAAGCTAAACAAAGTATTAAGGAACAGGAATATTTCGTTAGAAACAAAGAAAAGAGTGATGAACTTCTATGTAATATCAATCCTCCTATATGGCAGTGAATGCTGGACAATCTCCTCATTTCTTCCAAAAGCTAAACAAAGTATTAAGGAACAGGAAGATTTCGTTAGAAACAAAGAAAAGAGTGATGAAATTCTATGTAATATCAATCCTCCTATATGGCAGTGAATGCTGGACAATCTCCTCATGTCTTCAAAAGGCTAAACAAAGTATTAAGAAACAGGAAGATTTCGTTAGAAACAAAGAAAAGAATGATGAACTTCTATGTAATATCAATCCTCCTATATGGCAGTGAATGCTGGACAATCTCCTCATGTCTTCCAAATGCTAAACAAAGTATTAACGAACAGGAAGATTTCGTTAGAAACAAAGAAAAGTGTGATGAACTTCTATGTAATATCAATCCTCCTATATGGCAGTGAATGCTGGACAATCTCCTCATGTCTTCCAAAAGCTAAACAAAGTATTAAGAAACAGGAAGATTTCGTTAGAAACAAAGAAAAGTGTGATGAACTTCTATGTAATATCAATCCTCCTATATGGCAGTGAATGCTGGACAATCTCCTCATTTCTTCCAAAAGCTAAACAAAGTATTAAGAAACAGGAAGATTTCGTTAGAAACAAAGAAAAGTCTGATGAACTTCTATGTAATATCAATCCTCCTATATGGCAGTGAATGCTGGACAATCTCCTCATGTCTTCCAAAAGCTAAACAAAGTATTAAGAAACAGGAAGATTTCGTTAGAAACAAAGAAAAGAGTGATGAACTTCTATGTAATATCAATCCTCCTATATGGCAGTGAATGCTGGACAATCTCCTCATGTCTTCCAAAAGCTAAACAAAGTATTAAGAAACAGGAAGATTTGGTTAGAAACAAAGAAAAGAGTGATGAACTTCTATGTAATATCAATCCTCCTATATGGCAGTGAATGCTGGACAATCTCCTCATTTCTTCCAAAAGCTAAACAAAGTATTAAGAAACAGGAAGATTTCGTTAGAAACAAAGAAAAGTGTGATGAACTTCTATGTAATATCAATCCTCCTATATGGCAGTGAATGCTGGACAATCTCCTCATGTCTTCCAAAAGCTAAACAAAGTATTATGAAACAGGAAGATTTCGTTAGAAACAAAGAAAAGAGTGATGAACTTCTATGTAATATCAATCCTCCTATATGGCAGTGAATGCTGGACAATCTCCTCATTTCTTCCAAAAGCTAAACAAAGTATTAAGAAACAGGAAGATTTCGTTAGAAACAAAGAAAAGAGTGATGAACTTCTATGTAATATCAATCCTCCTATATGGCAGTGAATGCTGGACAATCTCCTGATGTCTTCCAAAAGCTAAACAAAGTATTAAGAAACAGGAAGTTTTCGTTAGAAACAAAGAAAAGAGTGATGAACTTCTATGTAATATCAATCCTCCTATATGGCAGTGAATGCTGGACAATCTCCTCATGTCTTCCAAAAGCTAAACAAAGTATTAAGAAACAGGAAGATTTCGTTAGAAACAAAGAAAAGTGTGATGAACTTCTATGTAATATCAATCCTCCTATATGGCAGTGAATGCTGGACAATCTCCTCATTTCTTCCAAAAGCTAAACAAAGTATTAAGAAACAGGAAGATTTCGTTAGAAACAAAGAAAAGTGTGATGAACTTCTATGTAATATCAATCCTCCTATATGGCAGTGAATGCTGGACAATCTCCTCATGTCTTCCAAAAGCTAAACAAAGTATTAAGAAACAGGAAGATTTCGTTAGAAACAAAGAAAAGAGTGATGAACTTCTATGTAATATCAATCCTCCTATATGGCAGTGAATGCTGGACAATCTCCTCATGTCTTCCAAAAGCTAAACAAAGTATTAAGAAACAGGAAGATTTCGTTAGAAAGAAAGAAAAGAGTGATGAACTTCTATGTAATATCAATCCTCCTATATGGCAATGAATGCTGGACAATCTCCTCATGTCTTCCAAAAGCTAAACAAAGTATTAAGAAACAGGAAGATTTCGTTAGAAACAAAGAAAAGTGTGATGAACTTCTATGTAATATCAATCCTCCTATATGGCAGTGAATGCTGGACAATCTCCTCATGTCTTCCAAAAGCTAAACAAAGTATTAAGAAACAGGAAGATTTCGTTAGAAACGAAGAAAAGAGTGATGAACTTCTATGTAATATCAATCCTCCTATATGGCAGTGAATGCTGGACAATCTCCTCATGTCTTCCAAAAGCTAAACAAAGTATTAAGAAACAGGAAGATTTCGTTAGAAACAAAGAAAAGTGTGATGAACTTCTATGTAATATCAATCCTCCTATATGGCAGTGAATGCTGGACAATCTCCTCATGTCTTCCAAAAGCTAAACAAAGTATTAAGAAACAGGAAGATTTCGTTAGAAAGAAAGAAAAGAGTGATGAACTTCTATGTAATATCAATCCTCCTATATGGCAGTGAATGCTGGACAATCTCCTCATGTCTTCCAAAAGCTAAACAAAGTATTAAGAAACAGGAAGATTTCGTTAGAAAGAAAGAAAAGAGTGATGAACTTCTATGTAATATCAATCCTCCTATATGGCAGTGAATGCTGGACAATCTCCTCATGTCTTCCAAAAGCTAAACAAAGTATTAAGAAACAGGAAGATTTCGTTAGAAACAAAGAAAAGAGTGATGAACTTCTATGTAATATCAATCCTCCTATATGGCAGTGAATGCTGGACAATCTCCTCATGTCTTCCAAAAGCTAAACAAAGTATTAAGAAACAGGAAGATTTCGTTAGAAAGAAAGAAAAGAGTGATGAACTTCTATGTAATATCAATCCTCCTATATGGCAGTGAATGCTGGACAATCTCCTCATGTCTTCCAAAAGCTAAACAAAGTATTAAGAAACAGGAAGATTTCGTTAGAAACAAAGAAAAGAGTGATGAACTTCTATGTAATATCAATCCTCCTATATGGCAGTGAATGCTGGACAATCTCCTCATGTCTTCCAAAAGCTAAACAAAGTATTAAGAAACAGGAAGATTTCGTTAGAAACAAAGAAAAGTGTGATGAACTTCTATGTAATATCTTTCCTCCTATATGGCAGTGAATGCTGGACAATCTCCTCATTTCTTCCAAAAGCTAAACAAAGTATTAAGAAACAGGAAGATTTCGTTAGAAACAAAGAAAAGTCTGATGAACTTCTATGTAATATCAATCCTCCTATATGGCAGTGAATGCTGGACAATCTCCTCATGTCTTCCAAAAGCTAAACAAAGTATTAAGAAACAGGAAGATTTCCTTAGAAACAAAGAAAAGAGTGATGAACTTCTATGTAATATCAATCCTCCTATATGGCAGTGAATGCTGGACAATCTCCTCATTTCTTCCAAAAGCTAAACAAAGTATTAAGAAACAGGAAGATTTCGTTAGAAACAAAGAAAAGTGTGATGAACTTCTATGTAATATCAATCCTCCTATATGGCAGTGAATGCTGGACAATCTCCTCATGTCTTCCAAAAGCTAAACAAAGTATTAAGAAACTGGAAGATTTCCTTAGAAACAAAGAAAAGAGTGATGAACTTCTATGTAATATCAATCCTCCTATATGGCAGTGAATGCTGGACAATCTCCTCATGTCTACCAAAAGCTAAACAATATTAAGAAACAGGAAGATTTGGTTAGAAAAAAAGAAAAGAGTGATGAACTTCTCTGTAATATCAATCCTCCTATATGGCAGTGAATGCTGGAAAAATTACTGATGTCTTACAAAAGCTAAACAAAGTATTAAGAAACTGGAAGATTTCATTAGAAAGAAAGAAAAGAGTGATGAACTCCGATGTAATATCAATCCTCCTATATGGCAGTGATGGCTGGACAATCTCCACATGTCTCCCAAAGCTCAACAAAGAATTAAGGAACAGGAAGATTTCGTTAGAAAGAAAGAAATGAGTGATGAACATCTGTGTAATATCAATCCTCCTATATGGCAGTGAATGCTGGACAATCTCCTCATGTCTACCAAAAGCTAAACAAAATATTAAGAAACAGGAAGATTTGGTTAGAAACAAAGAAAAGAATGATGAACTTCTATGTAATATCAATCATCCTATATGGCAGTGAATGCTGGACAAACTGCTCATGTCTTCCAAAAGCTAAACAAAGTATTAAGAAACAGGAAGATTTGGTAAGAAAGAAAGAAATGAGTGATGATCTTCTATGTAATATCAATCCTCCTATATGGCTGTGAATGCTGGACAAACTGCTCATGTCTTCCAAAAGAACAAGATACAAGAATGTATGAAGAAACAGGAAGATTTCGTTAGAGACAAAGAAAAGAGTGATGAACTTCTATGTAAAATCAATCCTCCTATATGGCAGTGAATGTTGGAGAAACTGCTCATGTCTTCCAAAAGCTAAACAAAGTATTAAGGAACAGGAAGATTTCGTTAGAAACAAAGAAAAAACTGATGAACTTCTATGTAATATCAATCCTCCTATATGGCAGTGAATGCTGGACAATCTCCTCATGCCTTCCAAAAGCTAAACAAAGTATTAAGAAACAGGAAGATTTCGTTAGAAAGAAAGAAAAGAGTGATGAACTTCTATGTAATATCAATCCTCCTATATGGCAGTGAATGCTGGACAATCTCCTCATGTCTTCCAAAAGCGAAACAAAGTATTAAGAAACAGGAAGACTTCGTAAGAAACAAAGAAAAGAGTAATGAACTTCTATGTAATATCAATCGTCCTATATGGCAGTGAATGCTGGACAATCTCCTCATGTCTTCCAAAAGCTAAACAAAGTATTAAGAAACAGGAAGATTTCATTAGAAACAAAGAAAAGAGTGATGAACTTCTATGTAATATCAATCCTCCTATATGGCAGTGAATGCTGGACAATCTCCTCATGTCTTCCAAAAGCTAAACAAAGTATTAAGGAACAGGAAGATTTCGTTAGAAACAAAGAAAAGAGTGATGAACTTCTATGTAATATCAATCCTCCTATATGGCAGTGAATGCTGGACAATCTCCTCATGTCTTCCAAAATCTAAACAAAGTATTAAGAAACAGGAAGATTTCGTTAGAAACAAAGAAAAGAGTGATGAAATTCTATGTAATATCAATCCTCCTATATGGCAGTGAATGCTGGACAATCTCCTCATGTCTTCAAAAGGCTAAACAAAGTATTAAGAAACAGGAAGATTTCGTTAGAAACAAAGAAAAGAATGATGAACTTCTATGTAATATCAATCCTCCTATATGGCAGTGAATGCTGGACAATCTCCACATGTCTTCCAAATGCTAAACAAATTATTAACGAACAGGAAGATTTCGTTAGAAAGAAAGAAAAGAGTGATGAACCTCTATGTAATATCAATCCTCCTATATGGCAGTGAATGCAGGACAATCTCCTCATGTCTTATAAAAAACTAAACAAAGTATTAAGAAACTGGAAGATTTCGTTAGAAAGAAAGAAAAGAGTGATGAACTTCTATGTAATATCAATCCCTCTATATTGCTGTAAATGCTGGACAACCTCCTCATGTCTTCCAAATCTAAACAAAGTATTAAGAAACAGGAAGATTTCGTTAGAAACTAAGAAAGGAGTGATGAACTTCTCTGTAATATCAATTCTCCTATATGGCAGTGAATGCTGGACAATCTCCACATGTCTTCCAAAAGCTAAACAAAGTATTTAGAAACAGGAAGATTTCGTTAGAAACAAAGAAAAGAGTGATGAAATTCTATGTAATATCAATCCTCCTATATGGCAGTGAATGCTGGACAATCTCCTCAATTCTTCCAAAATCTAAACAAAGTAAGAAGAAACAGGAAGATTTCGTTAGAAAGAAAGAAATGTGTGATGAACTTCTATGTAATATCAATCCTCCTATATGGCAGTGAATGCAGGACAATCTCCTCATGTCTTCCAAAAGCTAAACAAAGTATTAAGAAACTGGAAGATTTCGTTAGAAAGAAAGAAAAGAGTGATGAACATCTATGTAATATCAATCCTCCTATATGGCAGTGAATGCTGGACAATCTCCTCATGTCTTACAAAAGCTAAACAAAGTATTAAGTAACAGGTAGATTTCGTTACAAAGAAAGAAAAGAGTGATGAACTTCTCTGTAATATCAATCCTCCAATATGGCAGTGAATGCTGGACAATCTCCTCATGTCTTCCAAACGCTAAACAAAGTATTAAGAAACAGGAAGATTTCGTTAGAGACAAAGAAAAGAATGATGAACTTCTATTTAATATCAATCCTTCTATATGGCAGTTAATGCTGGACAATCTCCTCATGTCTTACAAAAGCTAAACAAAGTACTAAGGAACAGGTAGATTTCGTTAGAAAGAAAGAAATGAGTGATGAACTTCTTTGTAATATCAATTCTGCTATATGGCAGTGAATGCTGGACAATCTCCACATGTCTTCCAAAAGCTAAACAAAGTATTAAGGAACAGGAAGATTTCGTTAGAAAGAAAGAAATGAGTGATGAACATCTGTGTAATATCAATCCTCCTATATGGGAGTGAATACTGGACAATCTCCTCAATTCTTCCAAAATCTAAACAAAGTAAGAAGAAACAGGAAGATTTCGTTAGAGACAAAGAAAAGAGTGATGAACTTCTATGTAATATCAATCCTCCTATATGGCAGTGAATGCTGGACAAACTCCTCATGTCTTCCAAAAGCTAAACAAAGTATTAATTAACAGGAAGATTTTGTTAGAAACAAAGAAAAGAGTGATGAAATTCTATGTAATTTCAATCCTCCTATATGGCAGTGAATGCTGGACAATCTCCTCATGTCTTCCAAAAGCTAAACAAAGTATTAAGAAACAGGAAGATTTCATTAGAAACAAAGAAAAGAGTGAAGGACTTCTATGTAATATCATTCCTTCTATATGGCAGTGAATGCTGGACAATCTCCTCATGTCTTCCAAAAGCTAAACAAAGTATTAAGAAACAGGACGATTTCATTAGAAACAAAGTAAAGAGTGATGAATTCTATGTAATATCAATCCTCCTATATGGCAGTGAATGCTGGACAATCTCCTCATGTCTTCCAAAAGCTAAACAAAGTATTAAGGAACAGGAAGATTTCGTTAGAAAGAAAGAAATGAGTGATGAACATCTGTGTAATATCAATCCTCCTATATGGCAGTGAATGCTGGACAATCTCCTCATGTCTTCCAAAAGCTAAACAAAGTATTAAGAAACAGGAAGATTTCGGGAGAAACAAAGAAAAGAGTGATGAACTTCTATGTAATATCAATCCTCCTATATGGCAGTGAATGCTGGACAATCTCCTCATGTCTTCCAAAAGCTAAACAAAGTATTAAGAAACTGGAAGATTTCGTTAGAAAGAAAGAAAAGAGTGATGAACTTCTATGTAATATCAATCCTCCTATATGGCAGTGAATGCTGGACAATCTCCTCTTGTCTTACAAAATCTAAACAAAGTATTAAGGAACAGGAAGATTTCGTTAGAAAGAAAGAAAAGAGTGATGAGCTTCTCTGTAATATCAATCCTCCTATATGGAAGTGAATGCTGGACAATCTCCTCATGTCTTCCAAACGCTAAACAAAGTATTAAGAAACAGGAAGATTTCGGTAGAAACAAAGAAATGTGTGATGAACTTCTATGTAATATCAATCCTCCTATATGGCCGTGAATGCTGGACCATCTCCTCATATCTTCCAAAACCTAAGCAAAATATTAAGAAACAGGAAGATTTCGTTATAAACAAAGAAAAGAGTCATGAACTTCTATGTAATATCAATCCTCCTATATGCCAGTGAATGCTGGACAATCTCCTCATGCCTTCCAAAAGCTAAACAAAGTATTAAGAAACAGGAAGAATTCGTTAGAAACAAAGAAAAGAATGATGAATTCTATGTAATATCAATCCTCCTATATGGCAGTGAATGCTGGACAATCTCCTCATGTCTTCCAAAAGCTAAACAAAGTATTAAGGAACAGGAAGATTTCGTTAGAAAGAAAGAAATGAGTGATGAACATCTGTGTAATATCAATCCTCCTATATGGGAGTGAATGCTGGACAATCTCCTCAATTCTTCCAAAATCTAAACAAAGTATTAAGAAACAGGAAGATTTCGTTAGAAACAAAGTAAAGAGTGATGAATTCTATGTAATATCAATCCTCCTATATGGGAGTGAATGCTGGACAATCTCCTCATGTCTTCCAAAAGCTAAACAAAGTATTAAGAAACAGGAAGATTTCGTTAGAAACAAAGTAAAGAGTGATGAATTCTATGTAATATCAATCCTCCTATATGGCAGTGAATGCTGGACAATCTCCTCATGTCTTCCAAAAGCTAAACAAAGTATTAAGAAACAGGAAGATTTCGTTAGAAACAAAGTAATGAGTGATGAATTCTATGTAATATCAATCCTCCTATATGGCAGTGAATGCTGGACAATCTCCTCATGTCTTCCAAAAGCTAAACAAAGTATTATGGAACAGGTAGATTTCGTTAGAAAGAAAGAAATGAGTGATGAACTTCTCTGTAATATCAATTCTGCTATATGGCAGTGAATGCTGGACAATCTCCACATGTCTTCCAAAAGCTAAACAAAGTATTAAGAAACAGGAAGATTTCGGTAGAAACAAAGAAAAGAGTGATGAAATTCTATGTAATATCAATCCTCCTATATGGCAGTGAATGCTGGACAAACTCCTCATGTCTTCCAAAAGCTAAACAAAATATTAATTAACAGGAAGATTTTGTTAGAAACAAAGAAAAGAGTGATGAAATTCTATGTAATGTCAATCCTCCTATATGGCAGTGAATGCTGGACAATCTCCTCATGTCTTCAAAAGCTAAACAAAGTATGAAGAAACAGGAAGATTTCGTTAGAGACAAAGAAAAAAGTGATGAAATTCTATGTAATATCAATCCACCTATATGGCAGTGAATGCTGGACAATCTCCACATGTCTTCCAAAAGCTAAACAAAGTATTAAGAAACAGGAAGATTTCGTTAGAAACAAAGAAAAGAGTGATGAACTTCTATGTAATATCAATCCTCCTATATGGCAGTGAATGCTGGACAATCTCCTCATGACTTCCAAAAGCTAAACAAAGTATGAAGAAACAGGAAGATTTGGTTAGAAACAAAGAAAAGAGTGATGAACTTCTATGTAATATCAATCCTCCTATATGGCAGTGAATGCTGGACAATCTCCTCATGACTTCCAAAAGCTAAACAAAGTATTAAGAAACAGGCAGATTTGGTTAGAAACAAAGAAAAGAGTGATGAACTTCTATGTAATATCAATCCTCCTATATGGCAGTGAATGCTGGACAATCTCCTCATGACTTCCAAAAGCTAAACAAAGTATTATGAAACAGGCAGATTTCGTTAGAAACAAAGAAAAGAGTGATGAACTTCTATGTAATATCAATCCTCCTATATGGCAGTGTATGCTGGACAATCTCCTCATGTCTTCCAAAAGCTAAACAAAGTATTAAGAAAGAGGAAGATTTCGTTAGAAACAAAGAAAAGAGTAATGAGCTTCTATGTAATATCAATCCTCCTATATGGCAGTGAATGCTGGACAATCTCCTCATGTCTTCCAAAAGCTAAACAAAGTATTAAGAAACAGGAAGATTTCGTTAGAAACAAAGTAAAGAGTGATGGACTTCTATGTAATATCAATCCTCCTATATGGCAGTGAATGCTGGACAAACTGCTCATGTCTTCCAAAAGCTAAACAAAGTATTAACGAACAGGAAGCTTTCCTTAGAAAGAAAGAAAAGAGTGATGAACTTCTATGTAATATCAATCCTCCTATACGGCAGTGAATGCTGGACAATCTCCTCATGTCTTCCAAAAGCTAAACAAAGTATAAAGAAACACGAAGATTTCGTTAGAAACAAAGTAAAGAGTGAGGAATTCTATGTAATATCAATCCTCCTATATGGTAGTGAATGCTGGACAATCTCCTCATGTCTTCCAAAAGCTAAACAAAGTATTAAGATACAGGCAGATTTCGTTAGAAATAAAGAAAGGAGTGATGAACTTCTATGTAATATCAATCCTCCTATATGGCAGTGAATGCTGGACAATCTCCTCATGTCTTCCAAAAGGTAAACAAAGTATTAAGAAATAGGAAGATTTCGTTAGAAAGAAAGATAAGAGTGATGAACATCTATGTAATATCAATCCTCCTATATGGCAGTGAATGCTGGACAATCTCCTCATGTCTTCCAAAAGCTAAACAAAGTATTAAGGAACAGGAAGATTTTGTTAGAAAGAAAGAAAAGAGTGATGAACTTCTATGTAATATCAGTCCTCCTATATGGCAGTGAATACTGGACAATCTCCTCATGTCTTCCAAAAGCTAAACAAAGTATTAAGAAACAGGAATATTTCGTTAGAAACAATGAAAAGAGTGATGGACTTCTATGTAATATCAATCCTCCTATATGGCAGTGAATGCTGGACAATCTCCTCATGTCTTCCAAAAGCTAGACAAAGTATTAAGAAACAGGAAGATTTCGTTAGAAAGAAAGAAAAGAGTGATGAACTTCTATGTAATATCAATCCTCCTATATGGCAATGAATGCTGGACAATCTCCTCATGTCTTCCAAAAGCTAAACAAAGTATTAAGAAATAGGAAGATTTCGTTAGAAAGAAAGAAAAGAGTGATGAACTTCTATGTAATATCAATCCTCCTATATGGCAGTGAATACTGGACAATCTCCTCATGTCTTCCAAAAGCTAAACAAAGTATTAAGAAATAGGAAGATTTCGTTAGAAAGAAAGAAAAGAGTGATGAACTTCTATGTAATATCAATCCTCCTATATGGCAGTGAATGCTGGACAATCTCCTCATGTCTTCCAAAAGCTAAACAAAGTATTAAGAAACAGGAAGATTTCGTTAGAAACAATGAAAAGATTGATGGACTTCTATGTAATATCAATCCTCCTATATGGCAGTGAATGCTGGACAATCTCCTCATGTCTTCCAAAAGCTAAACAAAGTATTAAGAAACAGGAAGATTTCGTTAGAAAGAAAGAAAAGAGTCATGAACTTCTATGTAATATCAATCCTCTTATATGGCAATGAATGCTGGACAATCTCCTCATGTCTTCCAAAAGCTAAACAAAGTATTAAGAAAGAGGAAGATTTCGTTAGAAACAAAGAAAAGAGTGATGAGCTTCTATGTAATATCAATCCTCCTATATGGCAGTGAATGCTGGACAATCTCCTCATATCTTCCAAAAGTTAAACAAAGTATTAAGAAATAGGAAGATTTCGTTAGAAACAAAGAAAAGAGTGATGAACTTCTATGTAATATCAATCCTCCTATATGGCAGTGAATGCTGGACAATCTCCTCATGTCTTCCAAAAGCTAAACAAAGTATTAAGAAACAGGAAGATTTCGTTAGAAAGAAAGGAAAGAGTGGTGAACTTCTATGTAATATCAATCCTCCTATATGGCAGTGAATGCTGGACAATCTCCCCATGTCTTCCAAAAGCTAAACAAAGTATTAAGAAACAGGAAGATTTCGTTAGAAACAAAGAAAAGAGTGATGAACTTCTATGTAATATCAATCCTCCTATATGGCAGTGAATGCTGGACAATCTCCTCATGTCTTCCAAAAGCTAAACAAAGTATTAGGAAATAGGAAGATTTCGTTAGAAAGAAAGAAAAGAGTGCTGATCTTCTATGTAATATCAATCCTCCTATATGGCAGTGAATGCTGGACAATCTCCTCATGTCTTCCAAAAGCTAAACAAAGTATTAAGAAACAGGAAGATTTCGTTAGAAAGAAAGGAAAGAGTGGTGAACTTCTATGTAATATCAATCCTCCTATATGGCAGTGAATGCTGGACAATCTCCGCATGTCTTCCGAAAGCTAAACAAAGTATTAAGAAACAGGAAGATTTCGTTAGAAACAAAGAAAAGAGTGATGAACTTCTATGTAATATCAATCCTCCTATATGGCAGTGAATGCTGGACAATCTCCTCATGTCTTCCAAAAGCTAAACAAAGTATTAAGAAACAGGAAGATTTCGTTAGAAAGAAAGGAAAGAGTGGTGAACTTCTATGTAATATCAATCCTCCTATATGGCAGTGAATGCTGGACAATCTCCTCATGTCTTCCAAAAGCTAATCAAAGTATGAAGAAACAGTTAGATTTTTTTAGAGACAAAGAAAAGAGTGATGCACTTCTATGTAATATCAATCCTCCCATATGGCAGTGAATGCTGGGCAATCTCCTCATCTCTTCCAAAATCTAAACAAAGTATGAAGAAACAGGAAGATTTCGTTATAGACAAAGAAAAGAGTGATGAACTTCTATGTAATGTCAATCCTCCTATATGGCAGTGAATGCTGGACAAACTCCTCATGTCTTACAAAAGCTAAACAAAGTATTAAGAAACTGGAAGATTTCGTTAGAAAGAAAGAAAAGAGTGAAGAACTTCTATGTAATATCAATCCCTCTATATTGCTGTGAATGCTGGACAATCTCCTCATGTCTTCCAAAAGCTAAACAAAGTATTAAGAAACAGGAAGATTTGGTTAGAAACAAAGAAAAGAGTGATGAACTTCTATGTAATATCAATCCTCCTATATGGCAGTGAATGCTGGACAATCTCCTCATGTCTTCCAAAAGCTAAACAAAGTATGAAGAAACAGGACGATTTCGTTAGAAACAAAGAAAAGCGTGATGAACTTCTATGTAATATCAATCCTCCTATATGGCAGTGAATGCTGGACAATCTCCTCATGTCTTCCAAAAGCTAAACAAAGTATTAAGAAACAGGAAGATTTCGGTAGAAACAAAGAAAAGAGTGATGAACTTCTATGTAATATCAATCCTCCTATATGGCAGTGAATGCTGGACAATCTCCTCATGTCTTCCAAAAGCTAAACAAAGTATTAAGAAATAGGAAGATTTCGTTAGAAAGAAAGAAAAGAGTGCTGAACTTCTATGTAATATCAATCCTCCTATATGGCAGTGAATGCTGGACAATCTCCTCATGTCTTCCAAAAGCTAAACAAAGTATTAAGAAACAGGAAGATTTCGTTAGAAAGAAAGGAAAGAGTGGTGAACTTCTATGTAATATCAATCCTCCTATATGGCAGTGAATGCTGGACAATCTCCCCCTGTCTTCCAAAAGCTAAACAAAGTATTAAGAAACAGGAAGATTTCGTTAGAAACAAAGAAAAGAGTGATGAACTTCTATGTAATATCAATCCTCCTATATGGCAGTGAATGCTGGACAATCTCCTCATGTCTTCCAAAAGCTAAAATAAGTATTAAGAAACAGGAAGATTTCGTTAGAAAGAAAGGAAAGAGTGGTGAACTTCTATGTAATATCAATCCTCCTATATGGCAGTGAATGCTGGACAATCTCCTCATGTCTTCCAAAATCTAAACAAAGTATGAAGAAACAGTTAGATTTTTTTAGAGACAAAGAAAAGAGTGATGCACTTCTATGTAATATCAATCCTCCTATATGGCAATGAATTCTGGGCAATCTCCTCATCTCTTCCAAAACCTAAACAAAGTATGAAGAAACAGGAAGATTTCGTTAGAGACAAAGAAAAGAGTGATGAACTTCTATGAAATATCAATCCTCCTATATGGCACTGAATTCTGGACAAACTCCTCATGTCTGCCAAAAGCTAAATAATATATTAAGAAACAGGAAGATTTGGTTAAAAACAAAGAAAAGAGTGATGAACTTCTATGTAATATCAATCCTCCTATATGGCAGTGAATGCTGGACAAACTCCTCATGTCTTCAAAAAGCTAAACAAAGTATTAAGGAACAGGAAGATTTCGTTAGAAAGAAAGAAAAGAGTGATGAACTTCTATGTAATATCAATCCTCCTATATGGCAGTGAATGCTGGACAATCTCCTCATGTCTTCCAAAAGCTAAACAAAGTATGAAGTAACAGTTAGACTTTTTTAGAGACAAAGAAAAGAGTGATGCACTTCTATGTAATATCAATCCTCCTATATGGCAGTGAATGCTGGACAATCTCCTCATGTCTTCATAAAGCTAAACAAAGTATTAAGAAACAGGAAGATTTGGTTAGAAACAAAGAAAAGAGTGATGAACTTCTATGTAATATCAATCATCCTATACGGCAGTGAATGCTGGACAATCTCCTCATGTCTTCCAAAAGCTAAACAAAGTATTATGAAACAGGAAGATTTGGTTAGAAACAAAGAAAAGAGTGATGAACTTCTATGTAATATCAATCCTCCTATATGGCAGTGAATGCTAGACAATCTCCTCATGTCTTCCAAAAGCTAAACAAAGTATGAAGAAACAGGAAGATTTCGTTAGAAACAAAGAAAAGAGTGATGAACTTCTATGTAATATCAATCCTCCTATATGGCAGTGAATGCTGGACAATCTCCTAATGTCTTCCAAAAGCTAAACAAAGTATTAAGAAACAGGAAGATTTCGGTAGAAACAAAGAAAAGAGTGATGACCTTCTATGTAATATCAATCCTCCTATATGGCAGTGAATGCTGGACAATCTCCTCATGTCTTCCAAAAATCTAAACAAAGTATTAAGAAACAGGAAGATTTCGTTAGAAACAAAGAAAAGAGTGATGAACTTCTATGTAATATCAATCCTCCTATATGGCAGTGAATGCTGGACAATCGCCTCATGTCTTCCAAAAGCTAAACAAAGTATTAAGAAACAGGAAGATTTCGGTAGAAACAAAGAAAAGAGTGATGAACTTCTATGTAATATCAATACTCCTATATGGCAGTGAATGCTGGACAATCTCCTCATGTCTTCCAAAAGCTAAACAAAGTATTAAGAAACAGGAAGATTTCGTTAGAAACAAAGAAAAGAGTGATGAACTTTTATGTAATATCAATCCTCCTATATGGCAGTGAATGCTGGACAATCTCCTAATGTATTCCAAAACCTAAACAAAGTATTAAGAAACAGGAAGATTTCGGTAGAAACAAAGAAAAGAGTGATGAACTTCTATGTAATATCAATCCTCCTATATGGCAGTGAATGCTGGACAATCTCCTCATGTCTTCCAAAAGCTAAACAAAGTATTAAGAAACAGGAAGATTTCGTTAGAAACAAAGAAAAGAGTGATGAACTTCTATGTAATATCAATCCTCCTATATGGCAGTGAATGCTGGACAATCTCCTCATGTCTTCCAAAAGCTAAACAAAGTATTAAGAAACAGGAAGATTTCGTTAGAAACAAAGAAAAGAGTGGTGAACTTCTATGTAATATCAATCCTCCTATATGGCAGTGAATGCTGGACAATCTCCTCATGTCTTCCAAAAGCTAAACAAAGTATTAAGAAACAGGAAGATTTCGTTAGAAACAAAGAAAAGAGTGATGAACTTCTATGTAATATCAATCCTCCTATATGGCAGTGAATGCTGGACAATCTCCTCATGTCTTCCAAAAGCTAAACAAAGTATTATGAAACAGGAAGATTTCGTTAGAAAGAAAGAAAAGAGTGATGAACTTCTATGTAATATCAATCCTCCTATATGGCAGTGAATGCTGGACAATCTCCTCATGTCTTCCAAAAGCTAAACAAAATATTAAGAAACAGGAAGATTTCGTTAGAAACAAAGAAAAGAGTGATGCACTTCTATGTAATATCAATCCTCATATATGGCAGTGAATGCTGGACAATCTCCTCATGTCTTCCAAAAGCTAAACAAATTATTAAGAAACAGGAAGATTTGGTTAGAAACAAAGAAAAGAGTGATGAACTTCTATGTAATATCAATCCTCCTATATGGCAGTGAATGCTGGACAATCTCCTCATGTCTTCCAAAAGCTAAACAAAGTATGAAGAAACAGGACGATTTCGTTAGAAACAAAGAAAGGCGTGATGAACTTCTATGTAATATCAATCCTCCTATATGGCAGTGAATGCTGGACAATCTCCTCATGTCTTCCAAAAGCTAAACAAAGTATTAAGAAACAGGAAGATTTCGGTAGAAACAAAGAAAAGAGTGATGAACTTCTATGTAATATCAATCCTCCTATATGGCAGTGAATGCTGGACAATCTCCTCATGTCTTCCAAAAGCTAAACAAAGTATTAAGAAACAGGAAGATTTGGTTAGAAACAAAGAAAAGAGTGATGAACTTCTATGTAATATCAATCCTCCTATATGGCAGTGAATGCTGGACAATCTCCTCATGTCTTCCAAAAGCTAAACAAAGTATGAAGAAACAGGACGATTTCGTTAGAAACAAAGAAAAGCGTGATGAACTTCTATGTAATATCAATCCTCCTATATGGCAGTGAATGCTGGACAATCTCCTCATGTCTTCCAAAAGCTAAACAAAGTATTAAGAAACAGGATGATTTGGTTAGAAACAAAGAAAAGAGTGATGCACTTCTATGTAATATCAATCCTCCTATATGGCAGTGAATGCTGGACAATCTCCTCATGTCTTCCAAAAGCTAAACAAAGTATTAAGAAACAGGAAGATTTGGTTAGAAACAAAGAAAAGAGTGATGAACTTCTATGTAATATCAATCCTCCTATATGGCAGTGAATGCTGGACAATCTCCTCATGTCTTCCAAAAGCTAAACAAAGTATTAAGAAACAGGAAGATTTGGTTAGAAACAAAGAAAAGAGTGTTGAACTTCTATGTAATATCAATCCTCCTATATGGCAGTGAATGCTGGACAATCTCCTAATGTCTTCCAAAAGCTAAACAAAGTATTAAGAAACAGGAAGATTTCGGTAGAAACAAAGAAAAGAGTGATGAACTTCTATGTAATATCAATCCTCCTATATGGCAGTGAATGCTGGACAATCTCCTCATGTCTTCCAAAAGCTAAACAAAGTATTAAGAAACAGGAAGATTTGGTTAGAAACAAAGAAAAGAGTGATGAACTTCTATGTAATATCAATCCTCCTATATGGCAGTGAATGCTGGACAATCGCCTCATGTCTTCCAAAAGCTAAACAAAGTATTAAGAAACAGGAAGATTTCGGTAGAAACAAAGAAAAGAGTGATGAACTTCTATGTAATATCAATCCTCCTATATGGCAGTGAATGCTGGACAATCTCCTCATGTCTTCCAAAAGCTAAACAAAGTATTAAGAAACAGGAAGATTTCGTTAGAAACAAAGAAAAGAGTGATGAACTTTTATGTAATATCAATCCTCCTATATGGCAGTGAATCCTGGACAATCTCCTAATGTCTTCCAAAACCTAAACAAAGTATTAAGAAACAGGAAGATTTCGGTAGAAACAAAGAAAAGAGTGATGCACTTCTATGTAATATCAATCCTCCTATATGGCAGTGAATGCTGGACAATCTCCTCATGTCTTCCAAAAGCTAAACAAAGTATTAAGAAACAGGAAGATTTGGTTAGAAACAAAGAAAAGAGTGATGAACTTCTATGTAATATCAATCCTCCTATATGGCAGTGAATGCTGGACAATCTCCTCATGTCTTCCAAAAGCTAAACAAAGTATGAAGAAACAGGACGATTTCGTTAGAAACAAAGAAAAGCGTGATGAACTTCTATGTAATATCAATCCTCCTATATGGCAGTGAATGCTGGACAATCTCCTCATGTCTTCCAAAAGCTAAACAAAGTATGAAGTAACAGTTAGACTTTTTTAGAGACAAAGAAAAGAGTGATGCACTTCTATGTAATATCAATCCTCCTATATGGCAGTGAATGCTGGACAATCTCCTCATGTCTTCCAAAAGCTAAACAAAGTATTAAGAAACAGGAAGATTTGGTTAGAAACAAAGAAAAGAGTGATGAACTTCTATGTAATATCAATCCTCCTATACGGCAGTGAATGATGGACAATCTCCTCATGTCTTCCAAAAGCTAAACAAAGTATTAAGAAACAGGAAGATTTGGTTAGAAACAAAGAAAAGAGTGATGAACTTCTATGTAATATCAATCCTCCTATATGGCAGTGAATGCTGGACAATCTCCTCATGTCTTCCAAAAGCTAAACAAAGTATGAAGAAACAGGAAGATTTCGTGAGAAACAAAGAAAAGAGTGTTGAACTTCTATGTAATATCAATCCTCCTATATGGCAGTGAATGCTGGACAATCTCCTAATGTCTTCCAAAAGCTAAACAAAGTATTAAGAAACAGGAAGATTTCGGTAGAAACAAAGAAAAGAGTGATGAACTTCTATGTAATATCAATCCTCCTATATGGCAGTGAAGGCTGGACAATCTCCTCATGTCTTCCAAAAGCTAAACAAAGTATTAAGAAACAGGAAGATTTCGTTAGAAACAAAGAAAAGAGTGATGAACTTCTATGTAATATCAATCCTCCTATATGGCAGTGAATGCTGGACAATCGCCTCATGTCTTCCAAAAGCTAAACAAAGTATTAAGTAACAGGAAGATTTCGGTAGAAACAAAGAAAAGAGTGATGAACTTCTATGTAATATCAATACTCCTATATGGCAGTGAATGCTGGACAATCTCCTCATGTCTTCCAAAAGCTAAACAAAGTATTAAGAAACAGGAAGATTTCGTTAGAAACAAAGAAAAGAGTGATGAACTTTTATGTAATATCAATCCTCCTATATGGCAGTGAATCCTGGACAATCTCCTAATGTCTTCCAAAACCTAAACAAAGTATTAAGAAACAGGAAGATTTCGGTAGAAACAAAGAAAAGAGTGATGAACTTCTATGTAATATCAATCCTCCTATATGGCAGTGAATGCTGGACAATCTCCAAATGCCTTCCAAAAGCTAAACAAAGTATTAAGTATCAGGAAGATTTCGTTAGAAAGAAAGAAAAGAGTGATGAACTTCTATGTAATATCAATCCTCCTATATGGCAGTGAATGCTGGACAATCTCCTCATGTCTTCCAAAAGCTAAACAAAGTATTAAGGAACAGGAAGATTTCGTTAGAAAGAAAGAAAAGAGTGATGAACTTCTATGTAATATCAATCCTCCTATATGGCAGTGAATGCTGGACAATCTCCTCATGTCTTCCAAAAGCTAAACAAAGTATGAAGTAACAGTTAGACTTTTTTAGAGACAAAGAAATGAGTGATGCACTTCTATGTAATATCAATCCTCCTATATGGCAGTGAATGCTGGACAATCTCCTCATGTCTTCCAAAAGCTAAACAAAGTATTAAGAAACAGGACGATTTCGTTAGAAACAAAGAAAAG
Organism: Acanthosepion esculentum; assembly: GCA_964036315.1. Classification (NCBI taxonomy): domain Eukaryota; kingdom Metazoa; phylum Mollusca; class Cephalopoda; order Sepiida; family Sepiidae; genus Acanthosepion; species Acanthosepion esculentum. The sequence goes on along the minus strand of OZ038514.1, from coordinate 81,646,490 downwards.
CGTGATGAACTTCTATGTAATATCAATCCTCCTATATGGCAGTGAATGCTGGACAATCTCCTCATGTCTTCCAAAAGCTAAACAAAGTATTAAGAAACAGGAAGATTTCGTTAGAAACAAAGAAAAGAGAGATGAGCTTCTATGTAATATCAATCCTCCTATATGGCAGTGAATGCTGGACAATCTCCTCATGTCTTCCAAAAGCTAAACAAAGTATTAAGAAACAGGACGATTTCGTTAGAAACAAAGAAAAGAGAGATGAACTTCTATGTAATATCAATCCTGCTATATGGCAGTGAATGCTGGACAATCTCCTCATGTCTTCCAAAAGCTAAACAAAATATTAAGAAACAGGAAGATTTCGTTAGAAAGAAAGAAAAGAGTGATGAACTTCTATGTAATATCAATCCTCCTATATGGCAGTGAATACTGGACAATCTCCTCATGTCTTCCAAAAGCTAAACAAAGTATTAAGAAATAGGAAGATTTCGTTAGAAAGAAAGAAAAGAGTGATGAACTTCTATGTAATATCAATCCTCCTATATGGCAGTGAATGCTGGACAATCTCCTCATGTCTTCCAAAAGCTAAACAAATATTAAGAAACAGGAAGATTTCGTTAGAAAGAAAGGAGAGAGTGGTGAACTTCTTTGTAATATCAATCCTCCTATATGGCAGTGAATGCTGGACAATCTCCCCATGTCTTCCAAAAGCTAAACAAAGTATTAAGAAACAGGAAGATTTCGTTAGAAACAAAGAAAAGAGTGATGAACTTCTATGTAATATCAATCCTCCTATATGGCAGTGAATGCTGGACAATCTCCTCATTTCTTCCAAAAGCTAAACAAAGTATGAAGTAACAGTTAGACTTTTTTAGAGACAAAGAAATGAGTGATGCACTTCTATGTAATATCAATCCTCCTATATGGCAGTGAATGCTGGACAATCTCCTCATGTCTTCCAAAAGCTAAACAAAGTATTAAGAAACAGGAAGATTTGGTTAGAAACAAAGAAAAGAGTGATGTACTTCTATGTAATATCAATCCTCCTATATGGCAGTGAATGCTGGACAATCTCCTCATGTCTTCCAAAAGCTAAACAAAGTATGAAGAAACAGGACGATTTCGTTAGAAACAAAGAAAAGCGTGATGAACTTCTATGTAATATCAATCCTCCTATATGGCAGTGAATGCTGGACAATCTCCTCATGTCTTCCAAAAGCTAAACAAAGTATTAAGAAACAGGAAGATTTGGTTAGAAACAAAGAAAAGAGTGATGAACTTCTATGTAATATCAATCCTCCTATACGGCAGTGAATGATGGACAATCTCCTCATGTCTTCCAAAAGCTAAACAAAGTATTAAGAAACAGGAAGATTTGGTTAGAAACAAAGAAAAGAGTGATGAACTTCTATGTAATATCAATCCTCCTATATGGCAGTGAATGCTGGACAATCTCCTCATGTCTTCCAAAAGCTAAACAAAGTATGAAGAAACAGGAAGATTTCGTGAGAAACAAAGAAACGAGTGTTGAACTTCTATGTAATATCAATCCTCCTATATGGCAGTGAATGCTGGACAATCTCCTAATGTCTTCCAAAAGCTAAACAAAGTATTAAGAAACAGGAAGATTTCGGTAGAAACAAAGAAAAGAGTGATGAACTTCTATGTAATATCAATCCTCCTATATGGCAGTGAATGCTGGACAATCTCCTCATGTCTTCCAAAAGCTAAACAAAGTATTAAGAAACAGGAAGATTTCGTTAGAAACAAAGAAAAGAGTGATGAACTTCTATGTAATATCAATCCTCCTATATGGCAGTGAATGCTGGACAATCGCCTCATGTCTTCCAAAAGCTAAACAAAGTATTAAGAAACAGGAAGATTTCGGTAGAAACAAAGAAAAGAGTGATGAACTTCTATGTAATATCAATACTCCTATATGGCAGTGAATGCTGGACAATCTCCTCATGTCTTCCAAAAGCTAAACAAAGTATTAAGAAACAGGAAGATTTCGTTAGAAACAAAGAAAAGAGTGATGAACTTTTATGTAATATCAATCCTCCTATATGGCAGTGAATCCTGGACAATCTCCTAATGTCTTCCAAAACCTAAACAAAGTATTAAGAAACAGGAAGATTTCGGTAGAAACAAAGAAAAGAGTGATGCACTTCTATGTAATATCAATCCTCCTATATGGCAGTGAATGCTGGACAATCCCCTCATGTCTTCCAAAAGCTAAACAAAGTATTAAGAAACAGGAAGATTTGGTTAGAAACAAAGAAAAGAGTGATGAACTTCTATGTAATATCAATCCTCCTATATGGCAGTGAATGCTGGACAATCTCCTCATGTCTTCCAAAAGCTAAACAAAGTATGAAGAAACAGGACGATTTCGTTAGAAACAAAGAAAAGCGTGATGAACTTCTATGTAATATCAATCCTCCTATATGGCAGTGAATGCTGGACAATCTCCTCATGTCTTCCAAAAGCTAAACAAATTATGAAGTAACAGTTAGACTTTTTTAGAGACAAAGAAAAGAGTGATGCACTTCTATGTAATATCAATCCTCCTATATGGCAGTGAATGCTGGACAATCTCCTCATGTCTTCCAAAAGCTAAACAAAGTATTAAGAAACAGGAAGATTTGGTTAGAAACAAAGAAAAGAGTGATGAACTTCTATGTAATATCAATCCTCCTATACGGCAGTGAATGATGGACAATCTCCTCATGTCTTCCAAAAGCTAAACAAAGTATTAAGAAACAGGAAGATTTGGTTAGAAACAAAGAAAAGAGTGATGAACTTCTATGTAATATCAATCCTCCTATATGGCAGTGAATGCTGGACAATCTCCTCATGTCTTCCAAAAGCTAAACAAAGTATGAAGAAACAGGAAGATTTCGTGAGAAACAAAGAAAAGAGTGTTGAACTTCTATGTAATATCAATCCTCCTATATGGCAGTGAATGCTGGACAATCTCCTAATGTCTTCCAAAAGCTAAACAAAGTATTAAGAAACAGGAAGATTTCGGTAGAAACAAAGAAAAGAGTGATGAACTTCTATGTAATATCAATCCTCCTATATGGCAGTGAATGCTGGACAATCTCCTCATGTCTTCCAAAAGCTAAACAAAGTATTAAGAAACAGGAAGATTTCGTTAGAAACAAAGAAAAGAGTGATGAACTTCTATGTAATATCAATCCTCCTATATGGCAGTGAATGCTGGACAATCGCCTCATGTCTTCCAAAAGCTAAACAAAGTATTAAGAAACAGGAAGATTTCGTTAGAAACAAAGAAAAGAGTGATGAACTTCTATGTAATATCAATACTCCTATATGGCAGTGAATGCTGGACAATCTCCTCATGTCTTCCAAAAGCTAAACAAAGTATTAAGAAACAGGAAGATTTCGTTAGAAACAAAGAAAAGAGTGTTGAACTTTTATGTAATATCAATCCTCCTATATGGCAGTGAATCCTGGACAATCTCCTAATGTCTTCCAAAACCTAAACAAAGTATTAAGAAACAGGAAGATTTCGGTAGAAACAAAGAAAAGAGTGATGAACTTCTATGTAATATCAATCCTCCTATATGGCAGTGAATGCTGGACAATCTCCAAATGCCTTCCAAAAGCTAAACAAAGTATTAAGTATCAGGAAGATTTCGTTAGAAAGAAAGAAAAGAGTGATGAACTTCTATGTAATATCAATCCTCCTATATGGCAGTGAATGCTGGACAATCTCCTCATGTCTTCCAAAAGCTAAACAAAGTATTAAGGAACAGGAAGATTTCGTTAGAAAGAAAGAAAAGAGTGATGAACTTCTATGTAATATCAATCCTCCTATATGGCAGTGAATGCTGGACAATCTCCTCATGTCTTCCAAAAGCTAAACAAAGTATGAAGTAACAGTTAGACTTTTTTAGAGACAAAGAAATGAGTGATGCACTTCTATGTAATATCAATCCTCCTATATGGCAGTGAATGCTGGACAATCTCCTCATGTCTTCCAAAAGCTAAACAAAGTATTAAGAAACAGGACGATTTCGTTAGAAACAAAGAAAAGAGAGATGAACTTCTATGTAATATCAATCCTGCTATATGGCAGTGAATGCTGGACAATCTCCTCATGTCTTCCAAAAGCTAAACAAATATTAAGAAACAGGAAGATTTCGTTAGAAAGAAAGGAAAGAGTGGTGAACTTCTTTGTAATATCAATCCTCCTATATGGCAGTGAATGCTGGACAATCTCCCCATGTCTTCCAAAAGCTAAACAAAGTATTAAGAAACAGGAAGATTTCGTTAGAAACAAAGAAAAGAGTGATGAACTTCTATGTAATATCAATCCTCCTATATGGCAGTGAATGCTGGACAATCTCCTCATGTCTTCCAAAAGCTAAACAAAGTATTAAGAAATAGGAAGATTTCGTTAGAAAGAAAGAAAAGAGTGCTGAACTTCTATGTAATATCAATCCTCCTATATGGCAGTGAATGCTGGACAATCTCCTCATGTCTTCCAAAAGTTAACAAATTATTAAGAAACAGGAAGATTTCGTTAGAAGGAAAGGAAAGTGTGGTGAACTTCTATGTAATATCAATCCTCCTATATGGCAGTGAATGCTGGACAATCTCCCCATGTCTTCCAAAAGCTAAACAAAGTATTAAGAAACAGGAAGATTTCGGTAGAAACAAAGAAAAGAGTGATGAACTTCTATGTAATATCAATCCTCCTATATGGCAGTGAATGCTGGACAATCTCCTAATGCCTTCCAAAAGCTAAACAAAGTATTCAGGATCAGGAAGATTTCGTTAGAAAGAAAGAAAAGAGTGATGAACTTCTATGTAATATCAATCCTCCTATATGGCAGTGAATGCTGGACAATCTCCTCATGTCTTCCAAAAGCTAAACAAAGTATTAAGGAACAGGAAGATTTCGTTAGAAAGAAAGAAAAGAGTGATGAACTTCTATGTAATATCAATCCTCCTATATGGCAGTGAATGCTGATCAATCTCCTCATGTCTTCCAAAAGCTAAACAAAGTATGAAGAAACAGTTAGATTTTTTTAGAGACAAAGAAAAGAGTGATGCACTTCTATGTAATATCAATCCTCCTATATGGCAGTGAATGCTGGGCAATCTCCTCATCTCTTCCAAAAGCTAAAAAAAGTATGAAGAAACAGGAAGATTTCGTTAGAGACAAAGAAAAGAGTGATGAACTTCTATGTAATATCAATCCTCCTATATGACACTGAATGCTGGACAAACTCCTCATATCTGCCAAAAGCTAAATAATATATTAAGAAACAGGAAGATTTGGTTAAAAACAAAGGAAAGAGTGATGAACTTCTATGTAATATCAATCCTCCTATATGGCAGTGAATGCTGGACAAACTCCTCATGTCTTACAAAAGATAAACAAAGTATTAAGAAACTGGAAGATTTCGTTAGAAAGAAAGAAAAGAGTGAAGAACGTCTATGTAATATCAATCCCTCTATATAGCTGTGAATGCTGGACAATCTCCTCATGTCTTCCAAAAGCTAAACAAAGTATTAAGGAACAGGAAGATTTCGTTAGAAAGAAAGAAAAGAGTGATGAACTTCTATGTAATATCAATCCTCCTATATGGCAGTGAATGCTGGACAATCTCCTCATGTCTTCCAAAAGCTAAACAAAGTATGAAGTAACAGTTAGACTTTTTTAGAGACAAAGAAAAGAGTGATGGACTTCTATGTAATATCAATCCTCCTATATGGCAGTGAATGCTGGACAATCTCCTCATGTCTTCCAAAAGCTAAACAAAGTATTAAGAAACAGGAAGATTTGGTTAGAAACAAAGAAAAGAGTGATGAACTTCTATGTAATATCAATCCTCCTATATGGCAGTGAATGCTGGACAATCTCCTCATGTCTTCCAAAAGCTAAACAAAGTATTAAGAAACAGGAAGGTTTGGTTAGAAACAAAGAAAAGAGTGATGGACTTCTATGTAATATCAATCCTCCTATATGGCAGTGAATGCTGGACAATCTCCTCATGTGTTCCAAAAGCTAAACAAAGTATGAAGAAACAGGAAGATCTCGTTAGAAACAAAGAAAAGAGTGATGAACTTCTATGTAATATCAATCCTCCTATATGGCAGTGAATGCTGGACAATCTCCTAATGTCTTCCAAAAGCTAAACAAAGTATTAAGAAACAGGAAGATTTCGGTAGAAACAAAGAAAAGAGTGATGAACTTCTATGTAATATCAATCCTCCTATATGGCAGTGAATGCTGGACAATCTCCTCATGTCTTCCAAAAGCTAAACAAAGTATTAAGAAACAGGAAGATTTCGTTAGAAACAAAGAAAAGAGTGATGAACTTCTATGTAATATCAATCCTCCTATATGGCAGTGAATGCTGGACAATCTCCTCATGTCTTCCAAAAGCTAAACAAATTATTAAGAAACAGGAAGATTTCGGTAGAAACAAAGAAAAGAGTGATGAACTTCTATGTAATATCAATCCTCCTATATGGCAGTGAATGCTGGACAATCTCCTCATGTCTTCCGAAAGCTAAACAAAGTATTAAGAAACAGGAAGATTTCGTTAGAAACAAAGAAAAGAGTGATGAACTTTTATGTAATATCAATCCTCCTATATGGCAGTGAATGCTGGACAATCTCCTAATGCCTTCCAAAATCTAAACAAAGTATTAAGAAACAGAAAGATTTGGTTAGAAACAAAGAAAAGAGTGATGAACTTCTATGTAATATCAATCCTCCTATATGGCAGTGAATGCTGGACAATCTCCTCATGTCTTCCAAAAGCTAAACAAAGTATTAAGAAACAGGAAGATTTGGTTAGAAACAAAGAAAAGAGTGATGAACTTCTATGTAATATCAATCCTCCTATTTGGCAGTGAATGCTGGACAATCTCCTCATGTGTTCCAAAAGCTAAACAAAGTATGAAGAAACAGGAAGATCTCGTTAGAAACAAAGAAAAGAGTGATGAACTTCTATGTAATATCAATCCTCCTATATGGCAGTGAATGCTGGACAATCTCCTAATGTCTTTCAAAAATCTAAACAAAGTATTAAGAAACAGGAAGATTTCGGTAGAAACAAAGACAAGAGTGATGAACTTCTATGTAATATCAATCCTCCTATATGGCAGTGAATGCTGGACAATCTCCTCATGTCTTCCAAAAGCTAAACAAAGTATTAAGAAACAGGAAGATTTCGGTAGTAACAAAGAAAGAGTGATGAACTTCTATGTAATATCAATCCTCCTATATGGCAGTGAATGCTGGACAATCTCCTCATGTCTTCCAAAAGCTAAACAAAGTATTAAGAAACAGGAAGATTTCGTTAGAAACAAAGAAAAGAGTGATGAACTTTTATGTAATATCAATCCTCTTATATGGCAGGGAATGCTGGACAATCTCCTAATGTCTTCCAAAACCTAAACAAATATTAAGAAACAGGAAGATTTCGGTAGAAACAAATAAAAGAGTGATGAACTTCTATGTAAAATCAATCCTCCTATATGGCAGTGAATGCTGGACAATCTCCTCATGTCTTCCAAAAGCTAAACAAAGTATGAAGTAACAGTTAGACTTTTTTAGAGACAAAGAAAAGAGTGATGCACTTCTATGTAATATCAAAACTCCTATATGGCAGTGAATGCTGGACAATCTCCTCATGTCTTCCAAAAGCTAAACAAATTATTAAGAAACAGGAAAATTTGGTTAGAAACAAAGAAAAGAGTGATGAACTTCTATGTAATATCAATCCACCTATATGGCAGTGAATGCTGGACAATCTCCTCATGTCTTCCAAAAGCTAAACAAAGTATGAAGAAACAGGACGATTTCGTTAGAAACAAAGAAAAGAGTGATGAAATTCTATGTAATATCAATCCTCCAATATGGCAGTGAATGCTGGACAATCTCCTCATGTCTTCCAAAAGCTAAACAAAGTATTAAGAAACAGGAAGATTTCGTTAGAAACAAAGAAAAGAGAGATGAGCTTCTATGTAATATCAATCCTCCTATATGGCAGTGAATGCTGGACAATCTCCTCATGTCTTCCAAAAGCTAAACAAAGTATTAAGAAACAGGACGATTTCGTTAGAAACAAAGAAAAGAGAGATGAACTTCTATGTAATATCAATCCTCCTATATGGCAGTGAATGCTGGACAATCTCCTAATGTCTTCCAAAAGCTAAACGAAGTATTAAGAAACAGGAAGATTTCGTTAGAAACAAAGAAAAGAGAGATGAACTTCTATGTAATATCAATCCTCCTATATGGCAGTGAATGCTGGACAATCTCCTCATGTCTTCCAAAAGCTAAACAAAGTATTAAGGAACAGGAAGATTTCCTTAGAAAGAAAGAAAAGAGTGATGAACTTCTATGTAATATCAATCCTCCTATATGGCAGTGAATGCTGGACAATCTCCTCATGTCTTCCAAAAGCTAAACAAAGTATGAAGTAACAGTTAGCCTTTTTTAGAGACAAAGAAAAGAGTGATGCACTTCTATGTAATATCAATCCTCCTATATGGCAGTGAATGCTGGACAATCTCCTCATGTCTTCCAAAAGCTAAACAAAGTATTAAGAAACAGGAAGATTTGGTTAGAAACAAAGAAAAGAGTGATGAACTTCTATGTAATATCAATCCTCCTATATGGCAGTGAATGCTGGACAATCTCCTCATGTCTTCCAAAAGCTAAACAAAGTATTAAGAAACAGGAAGATTTCGTTAGAAACAAAGGAAAGAGTGATGAACTTCTATGGAATATCAGTCCTCCTATATGGCAGTGAATGCTGGACAATCTCCTCATGTCTTCCAAAAGCTAAACAAAGTATGACGAAACAGGACGATTTCGTTAGAAACAAAGAAAAGAGTGATGAACTTCTATGTAATATCAATCCTCCTATATGGCAGTGAATGCTGGACAACGTCTTCATGTCTTCCAAAAGCTAAACAAAGTATGAAGAAACAGGACGATTTCGTTAGAAACAAAGAAAAGAGTGATGAACTTCTATGTAATATCAATCCTCCTATATGGCAGTGAATGCTGGACAATCTCCTCATGTCTTCCAAAAGCTAAACAAAGTATTAAGAAAGAGGAAGATTTCGTAAGAAACAAAGAAAAGAGTGATGAACTTCTATGTAATATCAATCCTCCTATATGGCAGTGAATGCAGGACAATCTCCTCATGTCTTCCAAAAGCTAAAAAAAGTATGAAGAAACAGGACGATTTCGTTAGAAACAAAGAAAAGAGTGATGAACTTCTATGTAATAGCAATCCTCCTATATGGCAGTGAATGCTGGACAATCTCCTCATGTCTTCCAAAAGCTAAACAAAGTATTAAGAAAGAGGAAGATTTCGTTAGAAACAAAGAAAAGAGTGATGAACTTCTATGTAATATCAATCCTCCTATATGGCAGTGAATGCTGGACAATCTCCTCATGTCTTCCAAAAGCTAAACAAAGTATTAAGAAACAGGAAGATTTCGTTAGAAACAAAGAAAAGAGAGATGAACTTCTATGTAATATCAATCCTCCTATATGGCAGTGAATGCTGGACAATCTCCTCATGTCTTCCAAAAGCTAAACAAAGTATTAAGAAACAGGACGATTTCGTTAGAAACAAAGAAAAGAGAGATGAACTTCTATGTAATATCAATCCTCCTATATGGCAGTGAATGCTGGACAATCTCCTCATGTCTTCCAAAAGCTAAACAAAGTATTAAGGAACAGGAAGATTTCGTTAGAAAGAAAGAAAAGAGTGATGAACTTCTATGTAATATCAATCATCCTATATGGCAGTGAATGCTGGACAATCTCCTCATGTCTTCCAAAAGCTAAACAAAGTATTAAGAAACAGGAAGATTTGGTTAGAAACAAAGAAAAGAGTGATGAACTTCTATGTAATATCAATCCTCCTATATGGCAGTGAATGCTGGACAATCTCCTCATGTCTTCCAAAAGCTAAACAAAGTATTAAGAAACAGGAAGATTTCGTTAGAAAGAAAGAAAAGAGTGATGAACTTCTATGTAATATCAATCCTCCTATATGGCAGTGAATGCTGGACAATCTCCTCATGTCTTCCAAAAGCTAAACAAAGTATTAAGGAACAGGAAGATTTCGTTAGAAAGAAAGAAAAGAGTGATGAACTTCTATGTAATATCAATCATCCTATATGGCAGTGAATGCTGGACAATCTCCTCATGTCTTCCAAAAGCTAAACAAAGTATTAAGAAACAGGAGGATTTGGTTAGAAACAAAGAAAAGAGTGATGAACTTCTATGTAATATCAATCCTCCTATATGGCAGTGAATGCTGGACAATCTCCTCATGTCTTCCAAAAGCTAAACAAAGTATTAAGAAACAGGAAGATTTCGTTAGAAAGAAAGAAAAGAGTGATGAACTTCTATGTAATATCAATCCTCCTATATGGCAGTGAATGCTGGACAATCTCCTCATGTCTTCCAAAAGCTAAACAAAGTATTAAGGAACAGGAAGATTTCGTTAGAAAGAAAGAAAAGAGTGATGAACTTCTATGTAATATCAATCATCCTATATGGCAGTGAATGCTGGACAATCTCCTCATGTCTTCCAAAAGCTAAACAAAGTATTAAGAAACAGGAAGATTTGGTTAGAAACAAAGAAAAGAGTGATGAACTTCTATGTAATATCAATCCTCCTATATGGCAGTGAATGCTGGACAATCTCCTCATGTCTTCCAAAAGCTAAACAAAGTATTAAGAAACAGGAAGATTTCGTTAGAAACAAAGAAAAGAGTGATGAACTTCTATGTAATATCAATCCTCCTATATGGCAGTGAATGCTGGACAATCTCCTCATGTCTTCCAAAAGCTAAACAAAGTATGAAGAAACAGGACGATTTCGTTAGAAACAAAGAAAAGAGTGATGAACTTCTATGTAATATCAATCCTCCTATATGGCAGTGAATGCTGGACAACGTCCTCATGTCTTCCAAAAGCTAAACAAAGTATGAAGAAACAGGACGATTTCGTTAGAAACAAAGAAAAGAGTGATGAACTTCTATGTAATATCAATCCTCCTATATGGCAGTGAATGCTGGACAATCTCCTCATGTCTTCCAAAAGCTAAACAAAGTATTAAGAAAGAGGAAGATTTCGTTAGAAACAAAGAAAAGAGTGATGAACTTCTATGTAATATCAATCCTCCTATATGGCAGTGAATGCAGGACAATCTCCTCATGTCTTCCAAAAGCTAAACAAAGTATGAAGAAACAGGACGATTTCGTTAGAAACAAAGAAAAGAGTGATGAACTTCTATGTAATAGCAATCCTCCTATATGGCAGTGAATGCTGGACAATCTCCTCATGTCTTCCAAAAGCTAAACAAAGTATTAAGAAACAGGAAGATTTCGTTAGAAACAAAGAAAAGAGAGATGAGCTTCTATGTAATATCAATCCTCCTATATGGCAGTGAATGCTGGACAATCTCCTCATGTCTTCCAAAAGCTAAACAAAGTATTAAGAAACAGGACGATGTCGTTAGAAACAAAGAAAAGAGAGATGAACTTCTATGTAATATCAATCCTCCTATATGGCAGTGAATGCTGGACAATCTCCTCATGTCTTCCAAAAGCTAAACAAAGTATTAAGAAACAGGAAGAGTTCATTAGAAACAAAGAAAAGAGAGATGAAGTTCTATGTAATATCAATCCTCCTATATGGCAGTGAATGCTGGACAATCTCCTCATGTCTTCCAAAAGCTAAACAAAGTATTAAGAAACAGGAAGATTTCGTTAGAAACAAAGAAAAGAGAGATGAACTTCTATGTAATATCAATCCTCCTATATGGCAGTGAATGCTGGACAATCTCCTCATGTCTTCCAAAAGCTAAACAAAGTATTAAGGAACAGGAAGATTTCGTTAGAAAGAAAGAAAAGAGTGATGAACTTCTATGTAATATCAATCCTCCTATATGGCAGTGAATGCTGGACAATCTCCTCATGTCTTCCAAAAGCTAAACAAAGTATGAAGAAACAGGACGATTTCGTTAGAAACAAAGAAAAGAGTGATGAACTTCTATGTAATATCAATCCTCCTATATGGCAGTGAATGCTGGACAATCTCCTCATGTCTTCCAAAAGCTAAACAAAGTATTAAGAAACAGGAAGATTTCGTTAGAAACAAAGAAAAGAGAGATGAACTTCTATGTAATATCAATCCTCCTATATGGCAGTGAATGCTGGACAATCTCCTCATGTCTTCCAAAAGCTAAACAAAGTATTAAGGAACAGGAAGATTTCGTTAGAAAGAAAGAAAAGAGTGATGAACTTCTATGTAATATCAATCCTCCTATATGGCAGTGAATGCTGGACAATCTCCTCATGTCTTCCAAAAGCTAAACAAAGTATGAAGTAACAGTTAGACTTTTTTAGAGACAAAGAAAAGAGTGATGCACTTCTATGTAATATCAATCCTCCTATATGGCAGTGAATGCTGGACAATCACCTCATGTCTTCCAAAAGCTAAACAAAGTATTAAGAAACAGGAAGATTTCGTTAGAAACAAAGAAAAGAGTGATGAACTTCTATGTAATATCAATCCTCCTATATGGCAGTGAATGCTGGACAATCTCCTCATGTCTTCCAAAAGCTAAACAAAGTATGAAGAAACAGGACGATTTCGTTAGAAACAAAGAAAAGAGTGATGAACTTCTATCTAATATCAATCCTCCTATATGGCAGTGAATGCTGGAAAATCTCCTCATGTCTTCCAAAAGCTAAACAAAGTATTAAGGAAGAGGAAGATTTCGTTAGAAACAAAGAAAAGAGTGATGAACTTCTATGTAATATCAATCCTCCTATATGGCAGTGAATGCAGGACAATCTCCTCATGTCTTCCAAAAGCTAAACAAAGTATGAAGAAACAGGACGATTTCGTTAGAAAGAAAGAAAAGAGTGATGAACTTCTATGTAATATCAATCCTCCTATATGGCAGTGAATGCTGGACAATCTCCTCATGTCTTCCAAAAGCTAAACAAAGTATTAAGAAACAGGAAGATTTCGTTAGAAACAAAGAAAAGAGAGATGAACTTCTATGTAATATCAATCCTCCTATATGGCAGTGAATGCTGGACAATCTCCTCATGTCTTCCAAAAGCTAAACAAAGTATTAAGGAACAGGAAGATTTCGTTAGAAAGAAAGAAAAGAGTGATGAACTTCTATGTAATATCAATCCTCCTATATGGCAGTGAATGCTGGACAATCTCCTCATGTCTTCCAAAAGCTAAACAAAGTATGAAGTAACAGTTAGACTTTTTTAGAGACAAAGAAAAGAGTGATGCACTTCTATGTAATATCAATCCTCCTATATGGCAGTGAATGCTGGACAATCACCTCATGTCTTCCAAAAGCTAAACAAAGTATTAAGAAACAGGAAGATTTCGTTAGAAACAAAGAAAAGAGTGATGAACTTCTATGTAATATCAATCCTCCTATATGGCAGTGAATGCTGGACAATCTCCTCATGTCTTCCAAAAGCTAAACAAAGTATGAAGAAACAGGACGATTTCGTTAGAAACAAAGAAAAGAGTGATGAACTTCTATCTAATATCAATCCTCCTATATGGCAGTGAATGCTGGAAAATCTCCTCATGTCTTCCAAAAGCTAAACAAAGTATTAAGGAAGAGGAAGATTTCGTTAGAAACAAAGAAAAGAGTGATGAACTTCTATGTAATATCAATCCTCCTATATGGCAGTGAATGCAGGACAATCTCCTCATGTCTTCCAAAAGCTAAACAAAGTATGAAGAAACAGGACGATTTCGTTAGAAACAAAGAAAAGAGTGATGAACTTCTATGTAATATCAATCCTCCTATATGGCAGTGAATGCTGGACAATCTCCTCATGTCTTCCAAAAGCTAAACAAAGTATTAAGAAACAGGAAGATTTCGTTAGAAACAAAGAAAAGAGAGATGAGCTTCTATGTAATATCAATCCTCCTATATGGCAGTGAATGCTGGACAATCTCCTCATGTCTTCCAAAAGCTAAACAAAGTATTAAGAAACAGGAAGATTTCGTTAGAAACAAAGAAAAGAGAGATGAACTTCTATGTAATATCAATCCTCCTATATGGCAGTGAATGCTGGACAATCTCCTCATGTCTTCCAAAAGCTAAACAAAGTATTAAGAAACAGGAAGATTTCGTTAGAAACAAAGAAAAGAGAGATGAACGTCTATGTAATATCAATCCTCCTATATGGCAGTGAATGCTGGACAATCTCCTCATGTCTTCCAAAAGCTAAACAAAGTATTAAGGAACAGGAAGATTTCGTTAGAAAGAAAGAAAAGAGTGATGAACTTCTATGTAATATCAATCCTCCTATATGGCAGTGAATGCTGGACAATCTCCTCATGTCTTCCAAAAGCTAAACAAAGTATTAAGAAACAGGACGAAGTCGTTAGAAACAAAGAAAAGAGAGATGAACTTCTATGTAATATCAATCCTCCTATATGGCAGTGAATGCTGGACAATCTCCTCATGTCTTCCAAAAGCTAAACAAAGTATTAAGAAACAGGAAGATTTCGTTAGAAACAAAGAAAAGAGAGATGAACTTCTATGTAATATCAATCCTCCTATATGGCAGTGAATGCTGGACAATCTCCTCATGTCTTCCAAAAGCTAAACAAAGTATTAAGAAACAGGAAGATTTCGTTAGAAACAAAGAAAAGAGAGATGAACTTCTATGTAATATCAATCCTCCTATATGGCAGTGAAAGCTGGACAATCTCCTCATGTCTTCCAAAAGCTAAACAAAGTATTAAGGAACAGGAAGATTTCGTTAGAAAGAAAGAAAAGAGTGATGAACTTCTATGTAATATCAATCCTCCTATATGGCAGTGAATGCTGGACAATCTCCTCATGTCTTCCAAAAGCTAAACAAAGTATGAAGAAACAGGACGATTTCGTTAGAAACAAAGAAAAGAGTGATGAACTTCTATGTAATATCAATCCTCCTATATGGCAGTGAATGCTGGACAATCTCCTCATGTCTTCCAAAAGCTAAACAAAGTATTAAGAAACAGGAAGATTTCGTTAGAAACAAAGAAAAGAGAGATGTGCTTCTATGTAATATCAATCCTCCTATATGGCAGTGAATGCTGGACAATCTCCTCATGTCTTCCAAAAGCTAAACAAAGTATTAAGAAACAGGACGATTTCGTTAGAACCAAAGAAAAGAGAGATGAACTTCTATGTAATATCAATCCTCCTATATGGCAGTGAATGCTGGACAATCTCCTCATGTCTTCCAAAAGCTAAACAAAGTATTAAGAAACAGGAAGATTTCGTTAGAAACAAAGAAAAGAGAGATGAACTTCTATGTAATATCAATCCTCCTATATGGCAGTGAATGCTGGACAATCTCCTCATGTCTTCCAAAAGCTAAACAAAGTATTAAGGAACAGGAAGATTTCGTTAGAAAGAAAGAAAAGAGTGATGAACTTCTATGTAATATCAATCCTCCTATATGGCAGTGAATGCTACACAATCTCCTCATGTCTTCCAAAAGCTAAACAAAGTATGAAGTAACAGTTAGACTTTTTTAGAGACAAAGAAAAGAGTGATGCACTTCTATGTAATATCAATCCTCCTATATGGCAGTGAATGCTGGACAATCACCTCATGTCTTCCAAAAGCTAAACAAAGTATTAAGAAACAGGAAGATTTGGTTAGAAACAAAGAAAAGAGTGATGAACTTCTATGTAATATCAATCTTCCTATATGGCAGTGAATGCTGGACAATCTCCTCATGTCTTCCAAAAGCTAAACAAAGTATTAAGAAACAGGAAGATTTCGTTAGAAACAAAGAAAAGAGTGAT
Organism: Acanthosepion esculentum; assembly: GCA_964036315.1. Taxonomy (NCBI): domain Eukaryota; kingdom Metazoa; phylum Mollusca; class Cephalopoda; order Sepiida; family Sepiidae; genus Acanthosepion; species Acanthosepion esculentum. The sequence continues at coordinate 81,630,613 of OZ038514.1, read as the reverse complement.
GAACTTCTATGTAATATCAATCCGCCTATATGGCAGTGAATGCTGGACAATCTCCTCATGTCTTCCAAAAGCTAAACAAAGTATGAAGAAACAGGACGATTTCGTTAGAAACAAAGAAAAGAGTGATGAACTTCTATGTAATATCAATCCTCCTATATGGCAGTGAATGCTGGACAACCTCCTCATGTCTTCCAAAAGCTAAACAAAGTATGAAGAAACAGGACGATTTCGTTAGAAACAAAGAAAAGAGTGATGAACTTCTATGTAATATCAATCCTCCTATATGGCAGTGAATGCTGGACAATCTCCTCATGTCTTCCAAAAGCTAAACAAAGTATTAAGGAAGAGGAAGATTTCGTTAGAAACAAAGAAAAGAGTGATTAACTTCTATGTAATATCAATCCTCCTATATGGCAGTGAATGCAGGACAATCTCCTCATGTCTTCCAAAAGCTAAACAAAGTATGAAGAAACAGGACGATTTCGTTAGAAACAAAGAAAAGAGTGATGAACTTCTATGTAATATCAATCCTCCTATATGGCAGTGAATGCTGGACAATCTCCTCATGTCTTCCAAAAGCTAAACAAAGTATTAAGAAACAGGAAGATTTCGTTAGAAACAAAGAAAAGAGAGATGAGCTACTATGTAATATCAATCCTCCTATATGGCAGTGAATGCTGGACAATCTCCTCATGTCTTCCAAAAGCTAAACAAAGTATTAAGAAACAGGACGATGTCGTTAGAAACAAAAAAAAGAGAGATGAACTTCTATGTAATATCAATCCTCCTATATGGCAGTGAATGCTGGACAATCTCCTCATGTCTTCCAAAAGCTAAACAAAGTATTAAGAAACAGGAAGATTTCGTTAGAAACAAAGAAAAGAGAGATGAACTTCTATGTAATATCAATCCTCCTATATGGCAGAGAATGCTGGAGAATCTCCTCATGTCTTCCAAAAGCTAAACAAAGTATTAAGAAACAGGAAGATTTCGTTAGAAACAAAGAAAAGAGAGATGAACTTCTATGTAATATCAATCCTCCTATATGGCAGTGAATGCTGGACAATCTCCTCATGTCTTCCAAAAGCTAAACAAAGTATTAAGGAACTGGAAGATTTAAATAGAAACAAAGAAAAGAGTGATGAACTTCTATGTAATATCAATCCTCCTATATGGCAGTGAATGCTGGACAATCTCCTCATGTCTTCCAAAAGCTAAACAAAGTATTAAGAAACAGGACGATTTCGTTAGAAACAAAGAAAAGAGAGATGAACTTCTATGTAATATCAATCCTTCTATATGGCAGTGAATGCTGGACAATCTCCTCATGTCTTCCAAAAGCTAAACAAAGTATGAAGAAACAGGACGATTTCGTTAGAAACAAAGAAAAGAGTGATGAACTTCTATGTAATATCAATCCTCCTATATGGCAGTGAATGCTGGACAACCTCCTCATGTCTTCCAAAAGCTAAACAAAGTATGAAGAAACAGGACGATTTCGTTAGAAACAAAGAAAAGAGTGATGAACTTCTATGTAATATCAATCCTCCTATATGGCAGTGAATGCTGGACAATCTCCTCATGTCTTCCAAAAGCTAAACAAAGTATTAAGGAAGAGGAAGATTTCGTTAGAAACAAAGAAAAGAGTGATGAACTTCTATGTAATATCAATCCTCCTATATGGCAGTGAATGCAGGACAATCTCCTCATGTCTTCCAAAAGCTAAACAAAGTATGAAGAAACAGGACGATTTCGTTAGAAACAAAGAAAAGAGTGATGAACTTCTATGTAATATCAATCCTCCTATATGGCAGTGAATGCTGGACAATCTCCTCATGTCTTCCAAAAGCTAAACAAAGTATTAAGAAACAGGAAGATTTCGTTAGAAACAAAGAAAAGAGAGATGAGCTACTATGTAATATCAATCCTCCTATATGGCAGTGAATGCTGGACAATCTCCTCATGTCTTCCAAAAGCTAAACAAAGTATTAAGAAACAGGACGATGTCGTTAGAAACAAAAAAAAGAGAGATGAACTTCTATGTAATATCAATCCTCCTATATGGCAGTGAATGCTGGACAATCTCCTCATGTCTTCCAAAAGCTAAACAAAGTATTAAGAAACAGGAAGATTTCGTTAGAAACAAAGAAAAGAGAGATGAACTTCTATGTAATATCAATCCTCCTATATGGCAGAGAATGCTGGAGAATCTCCTCATGTCTTCCAAAAGCTAAACAAAGTATTAAGAAACAGGAAGATTTCGTTAGAAACAAAGAAAAGAGAGATGAACTTCTATGTAATATCAATCCTCCTATATGGCAGTGAATGCTGGACAATCTCCTCATGTCTTCCAAAAGCTAAACAAAGTATTAAGGAACTGGAAGATTTAAATAGAAACAAAGAAAAGAGTGATGAACTTCTATGTAATATCAATCCTCCTATATGGCAGTGAATGCTGGACAATCTCCTCATGTCTTCCAAAAGCTAAACAAAGTATTAAGAAACAGGACGATTTCGTTAGAAACAAAGAAAAGAGAGATGAACTTCTATGTAATATCAATCCTTCTATATGGCAGTGAATGCTGGACAATCTCCTCATGTCTTCCAAAAGCTAAACAAAGTATTAAGAAACAGGAAGATTTCGTTAGAAACAAAGAAAAGAGAGATGAACTTCTATGTAATATCAATCCTCCTATATGGCAGTGAATGCTGGACAATCTCCTCATGTCTTCCAAAAGCTAAACAAAGTATTAAGGAACAGGAAGATTTCGTTAGAAAGAAAGAAAAGAGTGATGAACTTCTATGTAATATCAATCCTCCTATATGGCAGTGAATTCTGGACAATCTCCTCATGTCTTCCAAAAGCTAAACAAAGTATGAAGTAACACTTAGACTTTTTTAGAGACAAAGAAAAGAGTGATGCACTTCTATGTAATATCAATCCTCCTATATGGCAGTGAATGCTGGACAATCTCCTCATGTCTTCCAAAAGCTAAACAAAGTATTAAGAAACAGGAAGATTTCGTTAGAAACAAAGAAAAGAGTGATGAACTTCTATGTAATATCAATCCTCCTATATGGCAGTGAATGCTGGACAATCTCCTCATGTCTTCCAAAAGCTAAACAAAGTATGAAGTAACACTTAGACTTTTTTAGAGACAAAGAAAAGAGTGATGCACTTCTATGTAATATCAATCCTCCTATATGGCAGTGAATGCTGGACAATCTCCTCATGTCTTCCAAAAGCTAAACAAAGTATGAAGAAACAGGACGATTTCGTTAGAAACAAAGAAAAGAGTGATGAACTTCTATGTAATATCAATCCTCCTATATGGCAGTGAATGCTGGAAAACCTCCTCATGTCTTCCAAAAGCTAAACAAAGTATGAAGAAACAGGACGATTTCGTTAGAAACAAAGGAAAGAGTGATGAACTTCTATGTAATATCAATCCTCCTATATGGCAATGAATGCTGGACAATCTCCTCATGTCTTCCAAAAGCTAAACAAAGTATTAAGAAAGAGGAAGATTTCGTTAGAAACAAAGAAAAGAGAGATGAACTTCTATGTAATATCAATCCTCCTATATGGCAGTGAATGCTGGACAATCTCCTCATGACTTCCAAAAGCTAAACAAAGTATTAAGAAACAGGACGATTTCGTTAGAAACAAAGAAAAGAGAGATGAACTTCTATGTAATATCAATCCTCCTATATGGCAGTGAATGCTGGACAATCTCCTCATGTCTTCCAAAAGCTAAACAAAGTATTAAGAAACAGGAAGATTTCGTTAGAAACAAAGAAAAGAGAGATGAACTTCTATTTAATATCAATCCTCCTATATGGCAGTGAATGCTGGACAACCTCCTCATGTCTTCCAAAATCTAAACAAAGTATTAAGAAACAGGAAGATTTCGTTAGAAAGAAAGAAAAGAGTGATGAACTTCTATGTAATATCAATCCTCCTGTATGGCAGTGAATGCTGGACAATCTCGTCATGTCTTCCAAAAGCTAAACAAAGTATGAAGTAACAGTTAGACTTTTTTAGAGACAAAGAAAAGAGTGATGCACTTCTATGTAATATCAATCCTCCTATATGGCAGTGAATGCTGGACAATCTCCTCATGTCTCCCAAAAGCTAAACAAAGTATTAAGAAACAGGAAGATTTCGTTAGTAACAAACAAAAGAGTGATGAACTTCTATGTAATATCAATCCTCTTATATGGCAGTGAATGCTGGACAATCTCCTCATGTCTTCCAAAAGCTAAACAAAGTATTAAGAAACAGGAAGATTTCGTTATAAACAAAGAAAAGAGTGATGAACTTCTATGTAATATCAATCCTCCTTTATGGCAGTGAATGCTGGACAATCTCCTCATGTCTTCTAAAAGCTAAACAAAGTATGAAGTAACACTTAGACTTTTTTAGAGACAAAGAAAAGAGTGATGCACTTCTATGTAATATCAATCCTCCTATATGGCAGTGAATGCTGGACAATCTCCTCATGTCTTCCAAAAGCTAAACAAAGTATTAAGAAACAGGAAGATTTCGTTAGAAACAAAGAAAAGAGTGATGAACTTCTATGTAATATCAATCCTCCTATATGGCAGTGAATGCTGGACAATCTCCTCATGTCTTCCAAAAGCTAAACAAAGTATGAAGTAACACTTAGATTTTTTTAGAGACAAAGAAAAGAGTGATGCACTTCTATGTAATATCAATCCTCCTATATGGCAGTGAATGCTGGACAATCTCCTCATGTCTTCCAAAAGCTAAACAAAGTATGAAGAAACAGGACGATTTCGTTAGAAACAAAGAAAAGAGTGATGAACTTCTATGTAATATCAATCCTCCTATATGGCAGTGAATGCTGGAAAACCTCCTCATGTCTTCCAAAAGCTAAACAAAGTATGAAGAAACAGGACGATTTCGTTAGAAACAAAGGAAAGAGTGATGAACTTCTATGTAATATCAATCCTCCTATATGGCAATGAATGCTGGACAATCTCCTCATGTCTTCCAAAAGCTAAACAAAGTATTAAGAAAGAGGAAGATTTCGTTAGAAACAAAGAAAAGAGAGATGAACTTCTATGTAATATCAATTCTCCTATATGGCAGTGAATGCTGGACAATCTCCTCATGACTTCCAAAAGCTAAACAAAGTATTAAGAAACAGGACGATTTCGTTAGAAACAAAGAAAAGAGAGATGAACTTCTATGTAATATCAATCCTCCTATATGGCAGTGAATGCTGGACAATCTCCTCATGTCTTCCAAAAGCTAAACAAAGTATTAAGAAACAGGAAGATTTCGTTAGAAACAAAGAAAAGAGAGATGAACTTCTATTTAATATCAATCCTCCTATATGGCAGTGAATGCTGGACAACCTCCTCATGTCTTCCAAAATCTAAACAAAGTATTAAGGAACAGGAAGATTTCGTTAGAAAGAAAGAAAAGAGTGATGAACTTCAATGTAATATCAATCCTCCTGTATGGCAGTGAATGCTGGACAATCTCGTCATGTCTTCCAAAAGCTAAACAAAGTATGAAGTAACAGTTAGACTTTTTTAGAGACAAAGAAAAGAGTGATGCACTTCTATGTAATATCAATCCTCCTATATGGCAGTGAATGCTGGACAATCTCCTCATGTCTCCCAAAAGCTAAACAAAGTATTAAGAAACAGGAAGATTTCGTTAGTAACAAACAAAAGAGTGATGAACTTCTATGTAATATCAATCCTCTTATATGGCAGTGAATGCTGGACAATCTCCTCATGTCTTCCAAAAGCTAAACAAAGTATTAAGAAACAGGAAGATTTCGTTATAAACAAAGAAAAGAGTGATGAACTTCTATGTAATATCAATCCTCCTATATGGCAGTGAATGCTGGACAATCTCCTCATGTCTTCCAAAAGCTAAACAAAGTATTAAGAAACAGGAAGATTTCGTTAGAAACAAAGAAAAGAGTGATGGACTTCTATGTAATATCAATCCTCCTATATGGCAGTGAATGCTGGACAATCTCCTCATCTCTTCCAAAAGCTAAACAAAGTATTAAGAAACAGGAAGATTTCGTTAGAAACAAAGAAAAGAGTGATGAACTTCTATGTAATATCAATCCTCCTATATGGCAGTGAATGCTGGACAATCTCCTCATGTCTTCCAAAAGCTAAACAAAGTATTAAGAAACAGGAAGATTTCGTTAGTAACAAATAAAAGAGTGATGAATTTCTATGTAATATCAATCCTCCTATATGGCAGTGAATGCTGGACAATCTCCTCATGTCTTCCAAAAGCTAAACAAAGTATTAAGAAACAGGAAGATTTCGTTAGAAACAAAGAAAAGAGTGATGAACTTCTATGTAATATCAATCCTCCTATATGGCAGTGAATGCTGGACAATCTCCTCATGTCTTCCAAAAGCTAAACAAAGTATGAAGAAACAGGAAGATTTCGTGAGAAACAAAGAAACGAGTGTTGAACTTCTATGTAATATCAATCCTCCTATATGGCAGTGAATGCTGGACAATCTCCTAATGTCTTCCAAAAGCTAAACAAAGTATTAAGAAACAGGAAGATTTCGGTAGAAACAAAGAAAAGAGTGATGAACTTCTATGTAATATCAATCCTCCTATATGGCAGTGAATGCTGGACAATCTCCTCATGTCTTCCAAAAGCTAAACAAAGTATTAAGAAACAGGAAGATTTCGTTAGAAACAAAGAAAAGAGTGATGAACTTCTATGTAATATCAATCCTCCTATATGGCAGTGAATGCTGGACAATCGCCTCATGTCTTCCAAAAGCTAAACAAAGTATTAAGAAACAGGAAGATTTCGGTAGAAACAAAGAAAAGAGTGATGAACTTCTATGTAATATCAATACTCCTATATGGCAGTGAATGCTGGACAATCTCCTCATGTCTTCCAAAAGCTAAACAAAGTATTAAGAAACAGGAAGATTTCGTTAGAAACAAAGAAAAGAGTGATGAACTTTTATGTAATATCAATCCTCCTATATGGCAGTGAATCCTGGACAATCTCCTAATGTCTTCCAAAACCTAAACAAAGTATTAAGAAACAGGAAGATTTCGGTAGAAACAAAGAAAAGAGTGATGCACTTCTATGTAATATCAATCCTCCTATATGGCAGTGAATGCTGGACAATCCCCTCATGTCTTCCAAAAGCTAAACAAAGTATTAAGAAACAGGAAGATTTGGTTAGAAACAAAGAAAAGAGTGATGAACTTCTATGTAATATCAATCCTCCTATATGGCAGTGAATGCTGGACAATCTCCTCATGTCTTCCAAAAGCTAAACAAAGTATGAAGAAACAGGACGATTTCGTTAGAAACAAAGAAAAGCGTGATGAACTTCTATGTAATATCAATCCTCCTATATGGCAGTGAATGCTGGACAATCTCCTCATGTCTTCCAAAAGCTAAACAAATTATGAAGTAACAGTTAGACTTTTTTAGAGACAAAGAAAAGAGTGATGCACTTCTATGTAATATCAATCCTCCTATATGGCAGTGAATGCTGGACAATCTCCTCATGTCTTCCAAAAGCTAAACAAAGTATTAAGAAACAGGAAGATTTGGTTAGAAACAAAGAAAAGAGTGATGAACTTCTATGTAATATCAATCCTCCTATACGGCAGTGAATGATGGACAATCTCCTCATGTCTTCCAAAAGCTAAACAAAGTATTAAGAAACAGGAAGATTTGGTTAGAAACAAAGAAAAGAGTGATGAACTTCTATGTAATATCAATCCTCCTATATGGCAGTGAATGCTGGACAATCTCCTCATGTCTTCCAAAAGCTAAACAAAGTATGAAGAAACAGGAAGATTTCGTGATAAACAAAGAAAAGAGTGTTGAACTTCTATGTAATATCAATCCTCCTATATGGCAGTGAATGCTGGACAATCTCCTAATGTCTTCCAAAAGCTAAACAAAGTATTAAGAAACAGGGAGATTTCGGTAGAAACAAAGAAAAGAGTGATGAACTTCTATGTAATATCAATCCTCCTATATGGCAGTGAATGCTGGACAATCTCCTCATGTCTTCCAAAAGCTAAACAAAGTATTAAGAAACAGGAAGATTTCGTTAGAAACAAAGAAAAGAGTGATGAACTTCTATGTAATATCAATCCTCCTATATGGCAGTGAATGCTGGACAATCGCCTCATGTCTTCCAAAAGCTAAACAAAGTATTAAGAAACAGGAAGATTTCGTTAGAAACAAAGAAAAGAGTGATGAACTTCTATGTAATATCAATACTCCTATATGGCAGTGAATGCTGGACAATCTCCTCATGTCTTCCAAAAGCTAAACAAAGTATTAAGAAACAGGAAGATTTCGTTAGAAACAAAGAAAAGAGTGTTGAACTTTTATGTAATATCAATCCTCCTATATGGCAGTGAATCCTGGACAATCTCCTAATGTCTTCCAAAACCTAAACAAAGTATTAAGAAACAGGAAGATTTCGGTAGAAACAAAGAAAAGAGTGATGAACTTCTATGTAATATCAATCCTCCTATATGGCAGTGAATGCTGGACAATCTCCAAATGCCTTCCAAAAGCTAAACAAAGTATTAAGTATCAGGAAGATTTCGTTAGAAAGAAAGAAAAGAGTGATGAACTTCTATGTAATATCAATCCTCCTATATGGCAGTGAATGCTGGACAATCTCCTCATGTCTTCCAAAAGCTAAACAAAGTATTAAGGAACAGGAAGATTTCGTTAGAAAGAAAGAAAAGAGTGATGAACTTCTATGTAATATCAATCCTCCTATATGGCAGTGAATGCTGGACAATCTCCTCATGTCTTCCAAAAACTAAACAAAGTATGAAGTAACAGTTAGACTTTTTTAGAGACAAAGAAATGAGTGATGCACTTCTATGTAATATCAATCCTCCTATATGGCAGTGAATGCTGGACAATCTCCTCATGTCTTCCAAAAGCTAAACAAAGTATTAAGAAACAGGAAGATTTGGTTAGAAACAAAGAAAAGAGTGATGAACTTCTATGTAATATCAATCCTCCTATATGGCAGTGAATGCTGGACAATCTCCTCATGTCTTCCAAAAGCTAAACAAAGTATGAAGAAACAGGACGATTTCGTTAGAAACAAAGAAAAGCGTGATGAACTTCTATGTAATATCAATCCTCCTATATGGCAGTGAATGCTGGACAATCTCCTCATGTCTTCCAAAAGCTAAACAAAGTATTAAGAAACAGGAAGATTTCGTTAGAAACAAAGAAAAGAGAGATGAGCTTCTATGTAATATCAATCCTCCTATATGGCAGTGAATGCTGGACAATCTCCTCATGTCTTCCAAAAGCTAAACAAAGTATTAAGAAACAGGACGATTTCGTTAGAAACAAAGAAAAGAGAGATGAACTTCTATGTAATATCAATCCTGCTATATGGCAGTGAATGCTGGACAATCTCCTCATGTCTTCCAAAAGCTAAACAAAATATTAAGAAACAGGAAGATTTCGTTAGAAAGAAAGAAAAGAGTGATGAACTTCTATGTAATATCAATCCTCCTATATGGCAGTGAATACTGGACAATCTCCTCATGTCTTCCAAAAGCTAAACAAAGTATTAAGAAATAGGAAGATTTCGTTAGAAAGAAAGAAAAGAGTGATGAACTTCTATGTAATATCAATCCTCCTATATGGCAGTGAAAGCTGGACAATCTCCTCATGTCTTCCAAAAGCTAAACAAATATTAAGAAACAGGAAGATTTCGTTAGAAAGAAAGGAAAGAGTGGTGAACTTCTTTGTAATATCAATCCTCCTATATGGCAGTGAATGCTGGACAATCTCCCCATGTCTTCCAAAAGCTAAACAAAGTATTAAGAAACAGGAAGATTTCGTTAGAAACAAAGAAAAGAGTGATGAACTTCTATGTAATATCAATCCTCCTATATGGCAGTGAATGCTGGACAATCTCCTCATGTCTTCCTAAAGCTAAACAAAGTATTAAGAAATAGGAAGATTTCGTTAGAAAGAAAGAAAAGAGTGCTGAACTTCTATGTAATATCAATCCTCCTATATGGCAGTGAATGCTGGACAATCTCCTCATGTCTTCCAAAAGCTAAACAAATTATTAAGAAACAGGAAGATTTCGTTAGAAGGAAAGGAAAGTGTGGTGAACTTCTATGTAATATCAATCCTCCTATATGGCAGTGAATGCTGGACAATCTCCCCATGTCTTCCAAAAGCTAAACAAAGTATTAAGAAACAGGAAGATTTCGGTAGAAACAAAGAAAAGAGTGATGAACTTCTATGTAATATCAATCCTCCTATATGGCAGTGAATGCTGGACAATCTCCTAATGCCTTCCAAAAGCTAAACAAAGTATTCAGGATCAGGAAGATTTCGTTAGAAAGAAAGAAAAGAGTGATGAACTTCTATGTAATATCAATCCTCCTATATGGCAGTGAATGCTGGACAATCTCCTCATGTCTTCCAAAAGCTAAACAAAGTATTAAGGAACAGGAAGATTTCGTTAGAAAGAAAGAAAAGAGTGATGAACTTCTATGTAATATCAATCCTCCTATATGGCAGTGAATGCTGATCAATCTCCTCATGTCTTCCAAAAGCTAAACAAAGTATGAAGAAACAGTTAGATTTTTTTAGAGACAAAGAAAAGAGTGATGCACTTCTATGTAATATCAATCCTCCTATATGGCAGTGAATGCTGGGCAATCTCCTCATCTCTTCCAAAAGCTAAAAAAAGTATGAAGAAACAGGAAGAATTCGTTAGAGACAAAGAAAAGAGTGATGAACTTCTATGTAATATCAATCCTCCTATATGGCACTGAATGCTGGACAAACTCCTCATATCTGCCAAAAGCTAAATAATATATTAAGAAACAGGAAGATTTGGTTAAAAACAAAGGAAAGAGTGATGAACTTCTATGTAATATCAATCCTCCTATATGGCAGTGAATGCTGGACAAACTCCTCATGTCTTACAAAAGATAAACAAAGTATTAAGAAACTGGAAGATTTCGTTAGAAAGAAAGAAAAGAGTGAAGAACGTCTATGTAATATCAATCCCTCTATATAGCTGTGAATGCTGGACAATCTCCTCATGTCTTCCAAAAGCTAAACAAAGTATTAAGGAACAGGAAGATTTCGTTAGAAAGAAAGAAAAGAGTGATGAACTTCTATGTAATATCAATCCTCCTATATGGCAGTGAATGCTGGACAATCTCCTCATGTCTTCCAAAAGCTAAACAAAGTATGAAGTAACAGTTAGACTTTTTTAGAGACAAAGAAAAGAGTGATGGACTTCTATGTAATATCAATCCTCCTATATGGCAGTGAATGCTGGACAATCTCCTCATGTCTTCCAAAAGCTAAACAAAGTATTAAGAAACAGGAAGATTTGGTTAGAAACAAAGAAAAGAGTGATGAACTTCTATGTAATATCAATCCTCCTATATGGCAGTGAATGCTGGACAATCTCCTCATGTCTTCCAAAAGCTAAACAAAGTATTAAGAAACAGGAAGGTTTGGTTAGAAACAAATAAAAGAGTGATGGACTTCTATGTAATATCAATCCTCCTATATGGCAGTGAATGCTGGACAATCTCCTCATGTGTTCCAAAAGCTAAACAAAGTATGAAGAAACAGGAAGATCTCGTTAGAAACAAAGAAAAGAGTGATGAACTTCTATGTAATATCAATCCTCCTATATGGCAGTGAATGCTGGACAATCTCCTAATGTCTTCCAAAAGCTAAACAAAGTATTAAGAAACAGGAAGATTTCGGTAGAAACAAAGAAAAGAGTGATGAACTTCTATGTAATATCAATCCTCCTATATGGCAGTGAATGCTGGACAATCTCCTCATGTCTTCCAAAAGCTAAACAAAGTATTAAGAAACAGGAAGATTTCGTTAGAAACAAAGAAAAGAGTGATGAACTTCTATGTAATATCAATCCTCCTATATGGCAGTGAATGCTGGACAATCTCCTCATGTCTTCCAAAAGCTAAACAAATTATTAAGAAACAGGAAGATTTCGGTAGAAACAAAGAAAAGAGTGATGAACTTCTATGTAATATCAATCCTCCTATATGGCAGTGAATGCTGGACAATCTCCTCATGTCTTCCGAATGCTAAACAAAGTATTAAGAAACAGGAAGATTTCGTTAGAAACAAAGAAAAGAGTGATGAACTTTTATGTAATATCAATCCTCCTATATGGCAGTGAATGCTGGACAATCTCCTAATGCCTTCCAAAATCTAAACAAAGTATTAAGAAACAGAAAGATTTGGTTAGAAACAAAGAAAAGAGTGATGAACTTCTATGTAATATCAATCCTCCTATATGGCAGTGAATGCTGGACAATCTCCTCATGTCTTCCAAAAGCTAAACAAAGTATTAAGAAACAGGAAGATTTGGTTAGAAACAAAGAAAAGAGTGATGAACTTCTATGTAATATCAATCCTCCTATTTGGCAGTGAATGCTGGACAATCTCCTCATGTGTTCCAAAAGCTAAACAAAGTATGAAGAAACAGGAAGATCTCGTTAGAAACAAAGAAAAGAGTGATGAACTTCTATGTAATATCAATCCTCCTATATGGCAGTGAATGCTGGACAATCTCCTAATGTCTTTCAAAAATCTAAACAAAGTATTAAGAAACAGGAAGATTTCGGTAGAAACAAAGACAAGAGTGATGAACTTCTATGTAATATCAATCCTCCTATATGGCAGTGAATGCTGGACAATCTCCTCATGTCTTCCAAAAGCTAAACAAAGTATTAAGAAACAGGAAGATTTCGGTAGTAACAAAGAAAGAGTGATGAACTTCTATGTAATATCAATCCTCCTATATGGCAGTGAATGCTGGACAATCTCCTCATGTCTTCCAAAAGCTAAACAAAGTATTAAGAAACAGGAAGATTTCGTTAGAAACAAAGAAAAGAGTGATGAACTTTTATGTAATATCAATCCTCTTATATGGCAGGGAATGCTGGACAATCTCCTAATGTCTTCCAAAACCTAAACAAATATTAAGAAACAGGAAGATTTCGGTAGAAACAAATAAAAGAGTGATGAACTTCTATATAAAATCAATCCTCCTATATGGCAGTGAATGCTGGACAATCTCCTCATGTCTTCCAAAAGCTAAACAAAGTATGAAGTAACAGTTAGACTTTTTTAGAGACAAAGAAAAGAGTGATGCACTTCTATGTAATATCAAAACTCCTATATGGCAGTGAATGCTGGACAATCTCCTCATGTCTTCCAAAAGCTAAACAAATTATTAAGAAACAGGAAAATTTGGTTAGAAACAAAGAAAAGAGTTATGAACTTCTATGTAATATCAATCCTCCTATATGGCAGTGAATGCTGGACAATCTCCTAATGTCTTCCAAAACCTAAACAAATATTAAGAAACAGGAAGATTTCGGTAGAAACAAAGAAAAGAGTGATGAACTTCTATGTAATATCAATCCACCTATATGGCAGTGAATGCTGGACAATCTCCTCATGTCTTCCAAAAGCTAAACAAAGTATGAAGAAACAGGACGATTTCGTTAGAAACAAAGAAAAGAGTGATGAAATTCTATGTAATATCAATCCTCCAATATGGCAGTGAATGCTGGACAATCTCCTCATGTCTTCCAAAAGCTAAACAAAGTATTAAGAAACAGGAAGATTTCGTTAGAAACAAAGAAAAGAGAGATGAGCTTCTATGTAATATCAATCCTCCTATATGGCAGTGAATGCTGGACAATCTCCTCATGTCTTCCAAAAGCTAAACAAAGTATTAAGAAACAGGACGATTTCGTTAGAAACAAAGAAAAGAGAGATGAACTTCTATGTAATATCAATCCTCCTATATGGCAGTGAATGCTGGACAATCTCCTAATGTCTTCCAAAAGCTAAACGAAGTATTAAGAAACAGGAAGATTTCGTTAGAAACAAAGAAAAGAGAGATGAACTTCTATGTAATATCAATCCTCCTATATGGCAGTGAATGCTGGACAATCTCCTCATGTCTTCCAAAAGCTAAACAAAGTATTAAGGAACAGGAAGATTTCGTTAGAAAGAAAGAAAAGAGTGATGAACTTCTATGTAATATCAATCCTCCTATATGGCAGTGAATGCTGGACAATCTCCTCATGTCTTCCAAAAGCTAAACAAAGTATGAAGTAACAGTTAGACTTTTTTAGAGACAAAGAAAAGAGTGATGCACTTCTATGTAATATCAATCCTCCTATATGGCAGTGAATGCTGGACAATCTCCTCATGTCTTCCAAAAGCTAAACAAAGTATTAAGAAACAGGAAGATTTGGTTAGAAACAAAGAAAAGAGTGATGAACTTCTATGTAATATCAATCCTCCTATATGGCAGTGAATGCTGGACAATCTCCTCATGTCTTCCAAAAGCTAAACAAAGTATTAAGAAACAGGAAGATTTCGTTAGAAACAAAGGAAAGAGTGATGAACTTCTATGGAATATCAGTCCTCCTATATGGCAGTGAATGCTGGACAATCTCCTCATGTCTTCCAAAAGCTAAACAAAGTATGAAGAAACAGGACGATTTCGTTAGAAACAAAGAAAAGAGTGATGAACTTCTATGTAATATCAATCCGCCTATATGGCAGTGAATGCTGGAAAACCTCCTCATGTCTTCCAAAAGCTAAACAAAGTATGAAGAAACAGGACGATTTCGTTAGAAACAAAGAAAAGAGTGATGAACTTCTATGTAATATCAATCCTCCTATATGGCAGTGAATGCTGGACAATCTCCTCATGTCTTCCAAAAGCTAAACAAAATATTAAGAAAGAGGAAGATTTCGTTAGAAACAAAGAAAAGAGTGATGAACTTCTATGTAATATCAATCCTCCTATATGGCAGTGAATGCTGGACAATCTCCTCATGTCTTCCAAAAGCTAAACAAAGTATTAAGAAACAGGAAGATTTCGTTAGAAACAAAGAAAAGAGACATGAACTTCTATGTAATATCAATCCTCCTATATGGCAGTGAATGCTGGACAATCTCCTCATGTCTTCCAAAAGCTAAACAAAGTATTAAGAAACAGGACGATTTCGTTAGAAACAAAGAAAAGAGAGATGAACTTCTATGTAATATCAATCCTCCTATATGGCAGTGAATGCTGGACAATCTCCTCATGTCTTCCAAAAGCTAAACAAAGTATTAAGGAACAGGAAGATTTCGTTAGAAAGAAAGAAAAGAGTGATGAACTTCTATGTAATATCAATCATCCTATATGGCAGTGAATGCTGGACAATCTCCTCATGTCTTCCAAAAGCTAAACAAAGTATGAAGTAACAGTTAGACTTTTTTAGAGACAAAGAAAAGAGTGATGCACTTCTATGTAATATCAATCCTCCTATATGGCAGTGAATGCTGGACAATCTCCTCATGTCTTCCAAAAGCTAAACAAAGTATTAAGAAACAGGAAGATTTGGTTAGAAACAAAGAAAAGAGTGATGAACTTCTATGTAATATCAATCCTCCTATATGGCAGTGAATGCTGGACAATCTCCTCATGTCTTCCAAAAGCTAAACAAAGTATTAAGAAACAGGAAGATTTCGTTAGAAACAAAGAAAAGAGTGATGAACTTCTATGTAATATCAATCCTCCTATATGGCAGTGAATGCTGGACAATCTCCTCATGTCTTCCAAAAGGTAAACAAAGTATGAAGAAACAGGACGATTTCGTTAGAAACAAAGAAAAGAGTGATGAACTTCTATGTAATATCAATCCTCCTATATGGCAGTGAATGCTGGACAACGTCTTCATGTCTTCCAAAAGCTAAACAAAGTATGAAGAAACAGGACGATTTCGTTAGAAACAAAGAAAAGAGTGATGAACTTCTATGTAATATCAATCCTCCTATATGGCAGTGAATGCTGGACAATCTCCTCATGTCTTCCAAAAGCTAAACAAAGTATTAAGAAAGAGGAAGATTTCGTAAGAAACAAAGAAAAGAGTGATGAACTTCTATGTAATATCAATCCTCCTATATGGCAGTGAATGCAGGACAATCTCCTCATGTCTTCCAAAAGCTAAAAAAAGTATGAAGAAACAGGACGATTTCGTTAGAAACAAAGAAAAGAGTGATGAACTTCTATGTAATAGCAATCCTCCTATATGGCAGTGAATGCTGGACAATCTCCTCATGTCTTCCAAAAGCTAAACAAAGTATTAAGAAAGGGGAAGATTTCGTTAGAAACAAAGAAAAGAGTGATGAACTTCTATGTAATATCAATCCTCCTATATGGCAGTGAATGCTGGACAATCTCCTCATGTCTTCCAAAAGCTAAACAAAGTATTAAGAAACAGGAAGATTTCGTTAGAAACAAAGAAAAGAGAGATGAACTTCTATGTAATATCAATCCTCCTATATGGCAGTGAATGCTGGACAATCTCCTCATGTCTTCCAAAAGCTAAACAAAGTATTAAGAAACAGGACGATTTCGTTAGAAACAAAGAAAAGAGAGATGAACTTCTATGTAATATCAATCCTCCTATATGGCAGTGAATGCTGGACAATCTCCTCATGTCTTCCAAAAGCTAAACAAAGTATTAAGGAACAGGAAGATTTCGTTAGAAAGAAAGAAAAGAGTGATGAACTTCTATGTAATATCAATCATCCTATATGGCAGTGAATGCTGGACAATCTCCTCATGTCTTCCAAAAGCTAAACAAAGTATTAAGAAACAGGAAGATTTGGTTAGAAACAAAGAAAAGAGTGATGAACTTCTATGTAATATCAATCCTCCTATATGGCAGTGAATGCTGGACAATCTCCTCATGTCTTCCAAAAGCTAAACAAAGTATTAAGAAACAGGAAGATTTCGTTAGAAACAAAGAAAAGAGTGATGAACTTCTATGTAATATCAATCCTCCTATATGGCAGTGAATGCTGGACAATCTCCTCATGTCTTCCAAAAGCTAAACAAAGTATGAAGAAACAGGACGATTTCGTTAGAAACAAAGAAAAGAGTGATGAACTTCTATGTAATATCAATCCTCCTATATGGCAGTGAATGCTGGACAACGTCCTCATGTCTTCCAAAAGCTAAACAAAGTATGAAGAAACAGGACGATTTCGTTAGAAACAAAGAAAAGAGTGATGAACTTCTATGTAATATCAATCCTCCTATATGGCAGTGAATGCTGGACAATCTCCTCATGTCTTCCAAAAGCTAAACAAAGTATTAAGAAACAGGAAGATTTCGTTAGAAACAAAGAAAAGAGACATGAACTTCTATGTAATATCAATCCTCCTATATGGCAGTGAATGCTGGACAATCTCCTCATGTCTTCCAAAAGCTAAACAAAGTATTAAGAAACAGGACGATTTCGTTAGAAACAAAGAAAAGAGAGATGAACTTCTATGTAATATCAATCCTCCTATATGGCAGTGAATGCTGGACAATCTCCTCATGTCTTCCAAAAGCTAAACAAAGTATTAAGGAACAGGAAGATTTCGTTAGAAAGAAAGAAAAGAGTGATGAACTTCTATGTAATATCAATCATCCTATATGGCAGTGAATGCTGGACAATCTCCTCATGTCTTCCAAAAGCTAAACAAAGTATGAAGTAACAGTTAGACTTTTTTAGAGACAAAGAAAAGAGTGATGCACTTCTATGTAATATCAATCCTCCTATATGGCAGTGAATGCTGGACAATCTCCTCATGTCTTCCAAAAGCTAAACAAAGTATTAAGAAACAGGAAGATTTGGTTAGAAACAAAGAAAAGAGTGATGAACTTCTATGTAATATCAATCCTCCTATATGGCAGTGAATGCTGGACAATCTCCTCATGTCTTCCAAAAGCTAAACAAAGTATTAAGAAACAGGAAGATTTCGTTAGAAACAAAGAAAAGAGTGATGAACTTCTATGTAATATCAATCCTCCTATATGGCAGTGAATGCTGGACAATCTCCTCATGTCTTCCAAAAGGTAAACAAAGTATGAAGAAACAGGACGATTTCGTTAGAAACAAAGAAAAGAGTGATGAACTTCTATGTAATATCAATCCTCCTATATGGCAGTGAATGCTGGACAACGTCTTCATGTCTTCCAAAAGCTAAACAAAGTATGAAGAAACAGGACGATTTCGTTAGAAACAAAGAAAAGAGTGATGAACTTCTATGTAATATCAATCCTCCTATATGGCAGTGAATGCTGGACAATCTCCTCATGTCTTCCAAAAGCTAAACAAAGTATTAAGAAAGAGGAAGATTTCGTAAGAAACAAAGAAAAGAGTGATGAACTTCTATGTAATATCAATCCTCCTATATGGCAGTGAATGCAGGACAATCTCCTCATGTCTTCCAAAAGCTAAAAAAAGTATGAAGAAACAGGACGATTTCGTTAGAAACAAAGAAAAGAGTGATGAACTTCTATGTAATAGCAATCCTCCTATATGGCAGTGAATGCTGGACAATCTCCTCATGTCTTCCAAAAGCTAAACAAAGTATTAAGAAAGGGGAAGATTTCGTTAGAAACAAAGAAAAGAGTGATGAACTTCTATGTAATATCAATCCTCCTATATGGCAGTGAATGCTGGACAATCTCCTCATGTCTTCCAAAAGCTAAACAAAGTATTAAGAAACAGGAAGATTTCGTTAGAAACAAAGAAAAGAGAGATGAACTTCTATGTAATATCAATCCTCCTATATGGCAGTGAATGCTGGACAATCTCCTCATGTCTTCCAAAAGCTAAACAAAGTATTAAGAAACAGGACGATTTCGTTAGAAACAAAGAAAAGAGAGATGAACTTCTATGTAATATCAATCCTCCTATATGGCAGTGAATGCTGGACAATCTCCTCATGTCTTCCAAAAGCTAAACAAAGTATTAAGGAACAGGAAGATTTCGTTAGAAAGAAAGAAAAGAGTGATGAACTTCTATGTAATATCAATCATCCTATATGGCAGTGAATGCTGGACAATCTCCTCATGTCTTCCAAAAGCTAAACAAAGTATTAAGAAACAGGAAGATTTGGTTAGAAACAAAGAAAAGAGTGATGAACTTCTATGTAATATCAATCCTCCTATATGGCAGTGAATGCTGGACAATCTCCTCATGTCTTCCAAAAGCTAAACAAAGTATTAAGAAACAGGAAGATTTCGTTAGAAACAAAGAAAAGAGTGATGAACTTCTATGTAATATCAATCCTCCTATATGGCAGTGAATGCTGGACAATCTCCTCATGTCTTCCAAAAGCTAAACAAAGTATGAAGAAACAGGACGATTTCGTTAGAAACAAAGAAAAGAGTGATGAACTTCTATGTAATATCAATCCTCCTATATGGCAGTGAATGCTGGACAATCTCCTCATGTCTTCCAAAAGCTAAACAAAGTATTAAGAAAGAGGAAGATTTCGTTAGAAACAAAGAAAAGAGTGATGAACTTCTATGTAATATCAATCCTCCTATATGGCAGTGAATGCAGGACAATCTCCTCATGTCTTCCAAAAGCTAAACAAAGTATGAAGAAACAGGACGATTTCGTTAGAAACAAAGAAAAGAGTGATGAACTTCTATGTAATAGCAATCCTCCTATATGGCAGTGAATGCTGGACAATCTCCTCATGTCTTCCAAAAGCTAAACAAAGTATTAAGAAACAGGACGATGTCGTTAGAAACAAAGAAAAGAGAGATGAACTTCTATGTAATATCAATCCTCCTATATGGCAGTGAATGCTGGACAATCTCCTCATGTCTTCCAAAAGCTAAACAAAGTATTAAGAAACAGGAAGAGTTCATTAGAAACAAAGAAAAGAGAGATGAACTTCTATGTAATATCAATCCTCCTATATGGCAGTGAATGCTGGACAATCTCCTCATGTCTTCCAAAAGCTAAACAAAGTATTAAGAAACAGGAAGATTTCGTTAGAAACAAAGAAAAGAGAGATGAACTTCTATGTAATATCAATCCTCCTATATGGCAGTGAATGCTGGACAATCTCCTCATGTCTTCCAAAAGCTAAACAAAGTATTAAGGAACAGGAAGATTTCGTTAGAAAGAAAGAAAAGAGTGATGAACTTCTATGTAATATCAATCCTCCTATATGGCAGTGAATGCTGGACAATCTCCTCATGTCTTCCAAAAGCTAAACAAAGTATGAAGAAACAGGACGATTTCGTTAGAAACAAAGAAAAGAGTGATGAACTTCTATGTAATATCAATCCTCCTATATGGCAGTGAATGCTGGACAATCTCCTCATGTCTTCGAAAAGCTAAACAAAGTATTAAGAAACAGGAAGATTTCGTTAGAAACAAAGAAAAGAGAGATGAGCTTCTATGTAATATCAATCCTCCTATATGGCAGTGAATGCTGGACAATCTCCTCATGTCTTCCAAAAGCTAAACAAAGTATTAAGAAACAGGACGATTTCGTTAGAAACAAAGAAAAGAGAGATGAACTTCTATGTAATATCAATCCTCCTATATGGCAGTGAATGCTGGACAATCTCCTCATGTCTTCCAAAAGCTAAACAAAGTATTAAGAAACAGGAAGATTTCGTTAGAAACAAAGAAAAGAGAGATGAACTTCTATGTAATATCAATCCTCCTATATGGCAGTGAATGCTGGACAATCTCCTCATGTCTTCCAAAAGCTAAACAAAGTATTAAGGAACAGGAAGATTTCGTTAGAAAGAAAGAAAAGAGTGATGAACTTCTATGTAATATCAATCCTCCTATATGGCAGTGAATGCTGGACAATCTCCTCATGTCTTCCAAAAGCTAAACAAAGTATGAAGTAACAGTTAGACTTTTTTAGAGACAAAGAAAAGAGTGATGCACTTCTATGTAATATCAATCCTCCTATATGGCAGTGAATGCTGGACAATCACCTCATGTCTTCCAAAAGCTAAACAAAGTATTAAGAAACAGGAAGATTTCGTTAGAAACAAAGAAAAGAGTGATGAACTTCTATGTAATATCAATCCTCCTATATGGCAGTGAATGCTGGACAATCTCCTCATGTCTTCCAAAAGCTAAACAAAGTATGAAGAAACAGGACGATTTCGTTAGAAACAAAGAAAAGAGTGATGAACTTCTATCTAATATCAATCCTCCTATATGGCAGTGAATGCTGGAAAATCTCCTCATGTCTTCCAAAAGCTAAACAAAGTATTAAGGAAGAGGAAGATTTCGTTAGAAACAAAGAAAAGAGTGATGAACTTCTATGTAATATCAATCCTCCTATATGGCAGTGAATGCAGGACAATCTCCTCATGTCTTCCAAAAGCTAAACAAAGTATGAAGAAACAGGACGATTTCGTTAGAAACAAAGAAAAGAGTGATGAACTTCTATGTAATATCAATCCTCCTATATGGCAGTGAATGCTGGACAATCTCCTCATGTCTTCCAAAAGCTAAACAAAGTATTAAGAAACAGGAAGATTTCGTTAGAAACAAAGAAAAGAGAGATGAGCTTCTATGTAATATCAATCCTCCTATATGGCAGTGAATGCTGGACAATCTCCTCATGTCTTCCAAAAGCTAAACAAAGTATTAAGAAACAGGAAGATTTCGTTAGAAACAAAGAAAAGAGAGATGAACTTCTATGTAATATCAATCCTCCTATATGGCAGTGAATGCTGGACAATCTCCTCATGTCTTCCAAAAGCTAAACAAAGTATTAAGAAACAGGAAGATTTCGTTAGAAACAAAGAAAAGAGAGATGAACGTCTATGTAATATCAATCCTCCTATATGGCAGTGAATGCTGGACAATCTCCTCATGTCTTCCAAAAGCTAAACAAAGTATTAAGGAACAGGAAGATTTCGTTAGAAAGAAAGAAAAGAGTGATGAACTTCTATGTAATATCAATCCTCCTATATGGCAGTGAATGCTGGACAATCTCCTCATGTCTTCCAAAAGCTAAACAAAGTATTAAGAAACAGGACGATGTCGTTAGAAACAAAGAAAAGAGAGATGAACTTCTATGTAATATCAATCCTCCTATATGGCAGTGAATGCTGGACAATCTCCTCATGTCTTCCAAAAGCTAAACAAAGTATTAAGAAACAGGAAGATTTCGTTAGAAACAAAGAAAAGAGAGATGAACTTCTATGTAATATCAATCCTCCTATATGGCAGTGAATGCTGGACAATCTCCTCATGTCTTCCAAAAGCTAAACAAAGTATTAAGAAACAGGAAGATTTCGTTAGAAACAAAGAAAAGAGAGATGAACTTCTATGTAATATCAATCCTCCTATATGGCAGTGAATGCTGGACAATCTCCTCATGTCTTCCAAAAGCTAAACAAAGTATTAAGGAACAGGAAGATTTCGTTAGAAAGAAAGAAAAGAGTGATGAACTTCTATGTAATATCAATCCTCCTATATGGCAGTGAATGCTGGACAATCTCCTCATGTCTTCCAAAAGCTAAACAAAGTATGAAGAAACAGGACGATTTCGTTAGAAACAAAGAAAACAGTGATGAACTTCTATGTAATATCAATCCTCCTATATGGCAGTGAATGCTGGACAATCTCCTCATGTCTTCCAAAAGCTAAACAAAGTATTAAGAAACAGGAAGATTTTGTTAGAAACAAAGAAAAGAGAGATGTGCTTCTATGTAATATCAATCCTCCTATATGGCAGTGAATGCTGGACAATCTCCTCATGTCTTCCAAAAGCTAAACAAAGTATTAAGAAACAGGACGATTTCGTTAGAAACAAAGAAAAGAGAGATGAACTTCTATGTAATATCAATCCTCCTATATGGCAGTGAATGCTGGACAATCTCCTCATGTCTTCCAAAAGCTAAACAAAGTATTAAGAAACAGGAAGATTTCGTTAGAAACAAAGAAAAGAGAGATGAACTTCTATGTAATATCAATCCTCCTATATGGCAGTGAAT
Organism: Acanthosepion esculentum; assembly: GCA_964036315.1. Lineage (NCBI taxonomy): Eukaryota > Metazoa > Mollusca > Cephalopoda > Sepiida > Sepiidae > Acanthosepion > Acanthosepion esculentum. The sequence continues at coordinate 81,607,715 of OZ038514.1, read as the reverse complement.
GCTGGACAATCTCCTCATGTCTTCCAAAAGCTAAACAAAGTATTAAGGAACAGGAAGATTTCGTTAGAAAGAAAGAAAAGAGTGATGAACTTCTATGTAATATCAATCCTCCTATATGGCAGTGAATGCTGGACAATCTCCTCATGTCTTCCAAAAGCTAAACAAAGTATGAAGTAACAGTTAGACTTTTTTAGAGACAAAGAAAAGAGTGATGCACTTCTATGTAATATCAATCCTCCTATATGGCAGTGAATGCTGGACAATCACCTCATGTCTTCCAAAAGCTAAACAAAGTATTAAGAAACAGGAAGATTTGGTTAGAAACAAAGAAAAGAGTGATGAACTTCTATGTAATATCAATCTTCCTATATGGCAGTGAATGCTGGACAATCTCCTCATGTCTTCCAAAAGCTAAACAAAGTATTAAGAAACAGGAAGATTTCGTTAGAAACAAAGAAAAGAGTGATGAACTTCTATGTAATATCAATCCTCCTATATGGCAGTGAATGCTGGACAATCTCCTCATGTCTTCCAAAAGCTAAACAAAGTATGAAGAAACAGGACGATTTCGTTAGAAACAAAGAAAAGAGTGATGAACTTCTATGTAATATCAATCCTCCTATATGGCAGTGAATGCTGGACAACCTCCTCATGTCTTCCAAAAGCTAAACAAAGTATGAAGAAACAGGACGATTTCGTTAGAAACAAAGAAAAGAGTGATGAACTTCTATGTAATATCAATCCTCCTATATGGCAGTGAATGCTGGACAATCTCCTCATGTCTTCCAAAAGCTAAACAAAGTATTAAGGAAGAGGAAGATTTCGTTAGAAACAAAGAAAAGAGTGATGAACTTCTATGTAATATCAATCCTCCTATATGGCAGTGAATGCAGGACAATCTCATCATGTCTTCCAAAAGCTAAACAAAGTATGAAGAAACAGGACGATTTCGTTAGAAACAAAGAAAAGAGTGATGAACTTCTATGTAATATCAATCCTCCTATATGGCAGTGAATGCTGGACAATCTCCTCATGTCTTCCAAAAGCTAAACAAAGTATTAAGAAACAGGAAGATTTCGTTAGAAACAAAGAAAAGAGAGATGAGCTACTATGTAATATCTATCCTCCTATATGGCAGTGAATGCTGGACAATCTCCTCATGTCTTCCAAAAGCTAAACAAAGTATTAAGAAACAGGACGATGTCGTTAGAAACAAAAAAAAGAGAGATGAACTTCTATGTAATATCAATCCTCCTATATGGCAGTGAATGCTGGACAATCTCCTCATGTCTTCCAAAAGCTAAACAAAGTATTAAGAAACAGGAAGATTTCGTTAGAAACAAAGAAAAGAGAGATGAACTTCTATGTAATATCAATCCTCCTATATGGCAGAGAATGCTGGAGAATCTCCTCATGTCTTCCAAAAGCTAAACAAAGTATTAAGAAACAGGAAGATTTCGTTAGAAACAAAGAAAAGAGAGATGAACTTCTATGTAATATCAATCCTCCTATATGGCAGTGAATGCTGGACAATCTCCTCATGTCTTCCAAAAGCTAAACAAAGTATTAAGGAACAGGAAGATTTCGTTAGAAAGAAAGAAAAGAGTGATGAACTTCTATGTAATATCAATCCTCGTATATGGCAGTGAATGCTGGACAATCTCCTCATGTCTTCCAAAAGCTAAACAAAGTATGAAGAAACAGGATGATTTCGTTAGAAACAAAGAAAAGAGTGATGAACTTCTATGTAATATCAATCCTCCTATATGGCAGTGAATGCTGGACAATCTCCTCATGTCTTCCAAAAGCTAAACAAAGTATTAAGAAACAGGAAGATTTCGTTAGAAACAAAGAAAAGAGAGATGAACTTCTATGTAATATCAATCCTCCTATATGGCAGTGAATGCTGGACAATCTCCTCATGTCTTCCAAAAGCTAAACAAAGTATTAAGGAACAGGAAGATTTCGTTAGAAAGAAAGAAAAGAGTGATGAACTTCTATGTAATATCAATCCTCCTATATGGCAGTGAATGCTGGACAATCTCCTCCTGTCTTCCAAAAGCTAAACAAAGTATTAAGAAACAGGACGATTTCGTTAGAAACAAAGAAAAGAGTGATGAACTTCTATGTAATATCAATCCTCCTATATGGCAGTGAATGCTGGACAATCTCCTCATGTCTTCGAAAAGCTAAACAAAGTCTTAAGAAACAGGAAGATTTCGTTAGAAACAAAGAAAAGAGAGATGAGCTTCTATGTAATATCAATCCTCCTATATGGCAGTGAATGCTGGACAATCTCCTCATGTCTTCCAAAAGCTAAACAAAGTATTAAGAAACAGGACGATTTCGTTAGAAACAAAGAAAAGAGAGATGAACTTCTATGTAATATCAATCCTTCTATATGGCAGTGAATGCTGGACAATCTCCTCATGTCTTCCAAAAGCTAAACAAAGTATTAAGAAACAGGAAGATTTCGTTAGAAACAAAGAAAAGAGAGATGAACTTCTATGTAATATCAATCCTCCTATATGGCAGTGAATGCTGGACAATCTCCTCATGTCTTCCAAAAGCTAAACAAGGTATTAAGGAACAGGAAGATTTCGTTAGAAAGAAAGAAAAGAGTGATGAACTTCTATGTAATATCAATCCTCCTATATGGCAGTGAATGCTGGACAATCTCCTCATGTCTTCCAAAAGCTAAACAAAGTATGAAGTAACACTTAGACTTTTTTAGAGACAAAGAAATGAGTGATGCACTTCTATGTAATATCAATCCTCCTATATGGCAGTGAATGCTGGACAATCTCCTCATGTCTTCCAAAAGCTAAACAAAGTATTAAGAAACAGGAAGATTTCGTTAGAAACAAAGAAAAGAGTGATGAACTTCTATGTAATATCAATCCTCCTATATGGCAGTGAATGCTGGACAATCTCCTCATGTCTTCCAAAAGCTAAACAAAGTATGAAGTAACACTTAGACTTTTTTAGAGACAAAGAAAAGAGTGATGCACTTCTATGTAATATCAATTCTCCTATATGGCAGTGAATGCTGGACAATCTCCTCATGTCTTCCAAAAGCTAAACAAAGTATGAAGAAACAGGACGATTTCGTTAGAAACAAAGAAAAGAGTGATGAACTTCTATGTAATATCAATCCTCCTATATGGCAGTGAATGCTGGAAAACCTCCTCATGTCTTCCAAAAGCTAAACAAAGTATGAAGAAACAGGACGATTTCGTTAGAAACAAAGGAAAGAGTGATGAACTTCTATGTAATATCAATCCTCCTATATGGCAATGAATGCTGGACAATCTCCTCATGTAATATCAATCCTCTATATGGCAATGAATGCTGGACAATCTCCTCATGTCTTCCAAAAGCTAAACAAAAGTATTAAGACTTCTATGTAATATCAATCCTCCTATATGGCAGTGAATGCTGGACAATCTCCTCATGTCTTCCAAAAGCTAAACAAAGTATTAAGAAAGAGGAAGATTTCGTTAGAAACAAAGAAAAGAGCTCTATGTAATATCAATCCTCCTATATGGCAGTGAATGCTGGACAATCTCCTCATGTCTTCCAAAAGCTAAACAAAGTATTAAGAAACAGGAAGATTTCGTTAGAAACAAAGAAAAGAGAGATGAACTTCTATGTAATATCAATCCTCCTATATGGCAGTGAATGCTGGACAATCTCCTCATGTCTTCCAAAAGCTAAACAAAGTATTAAGAAACAGGAAGATTTCGTTAGAAACAAAGAAAAGAGTGATGGACTTCTATGTAATATCAATCCTCCTATATGGCAGTGAATGCTGGACAATCTCCTCATGTCTTCCAAAAGCTAAACAAAGTATTAAGAAACAGGAAGATTTCGTTAGAAACAAAGAAAAGAGTGATGAACTTCTATGTAATATCAATCCTCCTATATGGCAGTGAATGCTGGACAATCTCCTCATGTCTTCCAAAAGCTAAACAAAGTATTAAGAAACAGGAAGATTTCGTTAGTAACAAATAAAAGAGTGATGAATTTCTATGTAATATCAATCCTCCTATATGGCAGTGAATGCTGGACAATCTCCTCATGTCTTCGAAAAGCTAAACAAAGTATTAAGAAACAGGAAGATTTCGTTAGAAACAAAGAAAAGAGTGATGAACTTCTATGTAATATCAATCCTCCTATATGGCAGTGAATGCTGGACAATCTCCTCATGTCTTCCAAAAGCTAAACAAAGTATGAAGAAACAGGACGATTTCGTTAGAAACAAAGAAAAGAGTGATGAACTTCTATGTAATATCAATCCTCCTATATGGCAGTGAATGCTGGACAATCTCCTAATGTCTTCCAAAAGCTAAACAAAGTATAAAGAAACAGGAAGATTTCGTTAGTAACAAAGAAAAGAGTGATGAACTTCTATGTAATGTCAATCCTCCTATATGGCAGTGAATGCTGGACAATCTCCTCATGTCTTCCAAAAGCTAAACAAAGTATTAAGAAACAGGAAGATTTCGTTAGTAACAAAGACAAGAGTGATGAACTTCTATGTAATATCAATCCTCCTATATGGCAGTGAATGCTGGACAATCTCCTCATGTCTTCCAAAAGCTAAACAAAGTATGAAGAGACAGGACGATTTCGTTAGAAACAAAGAAAAGAGTGATGAACTTCTATGTAATATCAATCCTCCTATATGGCAGTGAATGCTGGAGAATCTCCTCATGTCTTCCAAAAGCTAAACAAAATATTAAGAAACAGGAAGATTTCGTTAGTAACAAAGAAAAGAGTGATGAACTTCCATGTAATATCAATCCTCCTATATGGCAGTGAATGCTGGACAATCTCCTCATGTCTTCCAAAAGCTAAACAAAGTATTAAGAAACAGGAAGATTTCGTTAGTAACAAAGAAAAGAGTGATGAACTTCCATGTAATATCAATCCTCCTATATGGCAGTGAATGCTGGACAATCTCCTCATGTCTTCCAAAAGCTAAACAAAGTATTAAGAAACAGGAAGATTTCGTTAGAAACAAAGAAAAGAGTGATGAACTTCTATGTAATATCAATCCTCCTATATGGCAGTGAATGCTGGACAATCTCCTCATGTCTTCCAAAAGCTAAACAAATAATGAAGAAACAGGACGATTTCGTTAGAAACAAAGAAAAGAGTGATGAACTTCTATGTAATATCAATCCTCCTATATGGCAGTGAATGCTGGACAATCTCCTCATGTCTTCCAAAAGCTATACAAAGTATTAAGAAATAGGAAGATTTCGTTAGTAACAAAGAAAAGAGTGATGAACTTCTATGTAATGTCAATCCTCCTATATGGCAGTGAATGCTGGACAATCTCCTCATGTCTTCCAAAAGCTAAACAAAGTATTAAGAAACAGGAAGATTTCGTTAGAAAGAAAGAAAAGAGTGATGAACTTCTATGTAATATCAATCCTCCTATATGGCAGTGAATGCTGGACAATCTCCTCATGTCTTCCAAAAGCTAAACAAAGTATTAAGAAACAGGAAGATTTCGTTAGAAACAAAGAAAAGAGTGATCAAATTCTATGTAATATCAATCCTCCTATATGGCAGTGAATGCTGGACAATCTCCTCATGTCTTCCAAAAGCTAAACAAAGTATTAAGAAACAGGAAGATTTCGTTCGAAAGAAAGAAAAGAGTGATGAACTTCTATGTAATATCAATCCTCCTATATGGCAGTGAATGCTGGACAATCTCCTCATGTCTTCCAAAAGCTAAACAAAGTATTAAGTAACAGGAAGATTTCGTTAGAAACAAAGAAATGAGTGATGAACTTCTATGTAATATCAATCCTCCTATATGGCAGTGAATGCTGGACAATCTCCTCATGTCTTCCAAAAGCTAAACAAAGTATTAAGAAACAGGAAGATTTCGTTAGTAACAAAGAAAAGAGTGATGAACTTCTATGTAATATCAATCCTCCTATATGGCAGTGAATGCTGGACAATCTCCTCATGTCTTCCAAAAGCTAAACAAAGTATTAAGAAACAGGAAGATTTCGTTAGTAACAAAGAAAAGAGTGATGAACTTCTATGTAATATCAATCCTCCTATATGGCAGTGAATGCTGGACAATCTCCTAATGCCTTCCAAAAGCTAAACAAATTATTAAGAAACAGGAAGATTTCGTTAGAAAGAAAGAAAAGAGTGATGAACTTCTATGTAATATCAATCCTCCTATATGGCAGTGAATGCTGGACAATCTCCTCATGTCTTCCAAAAGCTAAACAAAGTATTAAGAAACAGGAAGATTTCGTTAAAAACAAAGAAAAGAGTGATGAACTTCTATGTAATATCAATCCTCCTATATGGCAGTGAATGCTGGACAACCTCCTCATGTCTTCCAAAAGCTAAACAAAGTATTAAGAAACAGGAAGATTTCGTTCGAAACAAAGAAAAGAGTGATGAACTTCTATGTAATATCAATCCTCCTATATGGCAGTGAATGCTGGACAATCTCCTCATGTCTTCCAAAAGCTAAACAAAGTATTAAGGAACAGGAAGATTTCGTTAGAAACAAAGAAAAGAGTGATGAACTTCTATGTAATATCAATCCTCCTATATGGCAGTGAATGCAGGACAATCTCCTAATGCCTTCCAAAAGCTAAACAAATTATTAAGAAACGGGAAGATTTCGTTAGAAAGAAAGAAAAGAGTGATGAACTTCTATGTAATATTAATCCTCCTATATGGCAGTGAATGCTGGACAATCTCCTCATGTCTTCCAAAAGCTAAACAAAGTATTAAGAAACAGGAAGATTTCGTTATTAACAAAGAAAAGAGTGATGAACTTCTATGTAATGTCAATCCTCCTATATGGCAGTGAATGCTGGACAATCTCCTCATGTCTTCCAAAAGCTAAACAAAGTATTAAGAAACAGGAAGATTTCGTTAGTAACAAAGAAAAGAGTGATGAACTTCTATGTAATATCAATCCTCCTATATGGCAGTGAATGCTGGACAATCTCCTCATGTCTTCCAAAAGCTAAACAAAGTATGAAGAAACAGGACGATTTCGTTAGAAACAAAGAAAAGAGTGATGAACTTCTATGTAATATCAATCCTCCTATATGGCAGTGAATGCTGGACAATCTCCTCATGTCTTCCAAAAGCTAAACAAAGTATTAAGAAACAGGAAGATTTCGTTAGTAACAAAGAAAAGAGTGATGAACTTCCATGTAATATCAATCCTCCTATATGGCAGTGAATGCTGGACAATCTCCTCATGTCTTCCAAAAGCTAAACAAAGTATTAAGAAACAGGAAGATTTCGTTAGAAACAAAGAAAAGAGTGATGAACTTCTATGTAATATCAATCCTCCTATATGGCAGTGAATGCTGGACAATCTCCTCATGTCTTCCAAAAGCTAAACAAATTATGAAGAAACAGGACGATTTCGTTAGAAACAAAGAAAAGAGTGATGAACTTCTATGTAATATCAATCCTCCTATATGGCAGTGAATGCTGGACAATCTCCTCATGTCTTCCAAAAGCTAAACAAAGTATTAAGAAACAGGAAGATTTCGTTAGTAACAAAGAAAAGAGTGATGAACTTCTATGTAATATCAATCCTCCTATATGGCAGTGAATGCTGGACAATCTCCTCATGTCTTCCAAAAGCTAAACAAAGTATTAAGAAACAGGAAGATTTCGTTAGTAACAAAGAAAAGAGTGATGAACTTCTATGTAATATCAATCCTCCTATATGGCAGTGAATGCTGGACAATCTCCTAATGCCTTCCAAAAGCTAAACAAATTATTAAGAAACAGGAAGATTTCGTTAGAAAGAAAGAAAAGAGTGATGAACTTCTATGTAATATCAATCCTCCTATATGGCAGTGAATGCTGGACAATCTCCTCATGTCTTCCAAAAGCTAAACAAAGTATTAAGAAACAGGAAGATTTCGTTAAAAACAAAGAAAAGAGTGATGAACTTCTATGTAATATCAATCCTCCTATATGGCAGTGAATGCTGGACAACCTCCTCATGTCTTCCAAAAGCTAAACAAAGTATTAAGAAACAGGAAGATTTCGTTCGAAACAAAGAAAAGAGTGATGAACTTCTATGTAATATCAATCCTCCTATATGGCAGTGAATGCTGGACAATCTCCTCATGTCTTCCAAAAGCTAAACAAAGTATTAAGGAACAGGAAGATTTCGTTAGAAACAAAGAAAAGAGTGATGAACTTCTATGTAATATCAATCCTCCTATATGGCAGTGAATGCAGGACAATCTCCTAATGCCTTCCAAAAGCTAAACAAATTATTAAGAAACGGGAAGATTTCGTTAGAAAGAAAGAAAAGAGTGATGAACTTCTATGTAATATTAATCCTCCTATATGGCAGTGAATGCTGGACAATCTCCTCATGTCTTCCAAAAGCTAAACAAAGTATTAAGAAACAGGAAGATTTCGTTATTAACAAAGAAAAGAGTGATGAACTTCTATGTAATGTCAATCCTCCTATATGGCAGTGAATGCTGGACAATCTCCTCATGTCTTCCAAAAGCTAAACAAAGTATTAAGAAACAGGAAGATTTCGTTAGTAACAAAGAAAAGAGTGATGAACTTCTATGTAATATCAATCCTCCTATATGGCAGTGAATGCTGGACAATCTCCTCATGTCTTCCAAAAGCTAAACAAAGTATGAAGAAACAGGACGATTTCGTTAGAAACAAAGAAAAGAGTGATGAACTTCTATGTAATATCAATCCTCCTATATGGCAGTGAATGCTGGACAATCTCCTCATGTCTTCCAAAAGCTAAACAAAGTATTAAGAAACAGGAAGATTTCGTTAGTAACAAAGAAAAGAGTGATGAACTTCCATGTAATATCAATCCTCCTATATGGCAGTGAATGCTGGACAATCTCCTCATGTCTTCCAAAAGCTAAACAAAGTATTAAGAAACAGGAAGATTTCGTTAGAAACAAAGAAAAGAGTGATGAACTTCTATGTAATATCAATCCTCCTATATGGCAGTGAATGCTGGACAATCTCCTCATGTCTTCCAAAAGCTAAACAAATTATGAAGAAACAGGACGATTTCGTTAGAAACAAAGAAAAGAGTGATGAACTTCTATGTAATATCAATCCTCCTATATGGCAGTGAATGCTGGACAATCTCCTCATGTCTTCCAAAAGCTAAACAAAGTATTAAGAAACAGGAAGATTTCGTTAGTAACAAAGAAAAGAGTGATGAACTTCTATGTAATGTCAATCCTCCTATATGGCAGTGAATGCTGGACAATCTCCTCATGTCTTCCAAAAGCTAAACAAAGTATTAAGAAACAGGAAGATTTCGTTAGAAAGAAAGAAAAGAGTGATGAACTTCTATGTAATATCAATCCTCCTATATGGCAGTGAATGCTGGACAATCTCCTCATGTCTTCCAAAAGCTAAACAAAGTATTAAGAAACAGGAAGATTTCGTTAGAAACAAAGAAAAGAGTGATCAAATTCTATGTAATATCAATCCTCCTATATGGCAGTGAATGCTGGACAATCTCCTCATGTCTTCCAAAAGCTAAACAAAGTATTAAGAAACAGGAAGATTTCGTTCGAAAGAAAGAAAAGAGTGATGAACTTCTATGTAATATCAATCCTCCTATATGGCAGTGAATGCTGGACAATCTCCTCATGTCTTCCAAAAGCTAAACAAAGTATTAAGTAACAGGAAGATTTCGTTAGAAACAAAGAAATGAGTGATGAACTTCTATGTAATATCAATCCTCCTATATGGCAGTGAATGCTGGACAATCTCCTCATGTCTTCCAAAAGCTAAACAAAGTATTAAGAAACAGGAAGATTTCGTTAGTAACAAAGACAAGAGTGATGAACTTCTATGTAATATCAATCCTCCTATATGGCAGTGAATGCTGGACAATCTCCTCATGTCTTCCAAAAGCTAAACAAAGTATTAAGAAACAGGAAGATTTCGTTAGTAACAAAGAAAAGAGTGATGAACTTCTATGTAATATCAATCCTCCTATATGGCAGTGAATGCTGGACAATCTCCTAATGCCTTCCAAAAGCTAAACAAATTATTAAGAAACAGGAAGATTTCGTTAGAAAGAAAGAAAAGAGTGATGAACTTCTATGTAATATCAATCCTCCTATATGGCAGTGAATGCTGGACAATCTCCTCATGTCTTCCAAAAGCTAAACAAAGTATTAAGAAACAGGAAGATTTCGTTAAAAACAAAGAAAAGAGTGATGAACTTCTATGTAATATCAATCCTCCTATATGGCAGTGAATGCTGGACAACCTCCTCATGTCTTCCAAAAGCTAAACAAAGTATTAAGAAACAGGAAGATTTCGTTCGAAACAAAGAAAAGAGTGATGAACTTCTATGTAATATCAATCCTCCTATATGGCAGTGAATGCTGGACAATCTCCTCATGTCTTCCAAAAGCTAAACAAAGTATTAAGGAACAGGAAGATTTCGTTAGAAACAAAGAAAAGAGTGATGAACTTCTATATAATATCAATCCTCCTATATGGCAGTGAATGCAGGACAATCTCCTAATGCCTTCCAAAAGCTAAACAAATTATTAAGAAACAGGAAGATTTCGTTAGAAAGAAAGAAAAGAGTGATGAACTTCTATGTAATATTAATCCTCCTATATGGCAGTGAATGCTGGACAATCTCCTCATGTCTTCCAAAAGCTAAACAAAGTATTAAGAAACAGGAAGATTTCGTTATTAACAAAGAAAAGAGTGATGAACTTCTATGTAATGTCAATCCTCCTATATGGCAGTGAATGCTGGACAATCTCCTCATGTCTTCCAAAAGCTAAACAAAGTATTAAGAAACAGGAAGATTTCGTTAGTAACAAAGAAAAGAGTGATGAACTTCTATGTAATATCAATCCTCCTATATGGCAGTGAATGCTGGACAATCTCCTCATGTCTTCCAAAAGCTAAACAAAGTATGAAGAAACAGGACGATTTCGTTAGAAACAAAGAAAAGAGTGATGAACTTCTATGTAATATCAATCCTCCTATATGGCAGTGAATGCTGGACAATATCCTCATGTCTTCCAAAAGCTAAACAAAGTATTGAGAAACAGGAAGATTTCGTTAGTAACAAAGAAAAGAGTGATGAACTTCTATGTAATGTCAATCCTCCTATATGGCAGTGAATGCTGGACAATCTCCTCATGTCTTCCAAAGGCTAAACAAAGTATTAAGAAACAGGAAGATTTCGTTAGTAACAAAGAAAAGAGTGATGAACTTCTATGTAATGTCAATCCTCCTATATGGCAGTGAATGCTGGACAATCTCCTCATGTCTTCCAAAAGCTAAACAAAGTATTAAGAAACAGGAAGATTTCGTTAGAAACAAAGAAAAGAGTGATGAACTTCTATGTAATATCAATCCTCCTATATGGCAGTGAATACTGGACAATCTCCTCATCTCTTCCAAAAGCTAAACAAAGTATTAAGAAACAGGAAGATTTCGTTAGAAACAAAGAAAAGAGTGATGAACTTCTATGTAATATCAATCCTCCTATATGGCAGTGAATGCTGGACAATCTCCTCATGTCTTCCAAAAGCTAAACAAAGTATTAAGAAACAGGAAGATTTCGTTAGTAACAAAGAAAAGAGTGATGAACTTCTATGTAATATCAATCCTCCTATATGGCAGTGAATGCTGGACAATCTCCTAATGCCTTCCAAAAGCTAAACAAATTATTAAGAAACAGGAAGATTTCGTTAGAAAGAAAGAAAAGAGTGATGAACTTCTATGTAATATCAATCCTCCTATATGGCAGTGAATGCTGGACAATCTCCTCATGTCTTCCAAAAGCTAAACAAAGTATTAAGAAACAGGAAGATTTCGTTAAAAACAAAGAAAAGAGTGATGAACTTCTATGTAATATCAATCCTCCTATATGGCAGTGAATGCTGGACAACCTCCTCATGTCTTCCAAAAGCTAAACAAAGTATTAAGAAACAGGAAGATTTCGTTCGAAACAAAGAAAAGAGTGATGAACTTCTATGTAATATCAATCCTCCTATATGGCAGTGAATGCTGGACAATCTCCTCATGTCTTCCAAAAGCTAAACAAAGTATTAAGGAACAGGAAGATTTCGTTAGAAACAAAGAAAAGAGTGATGAACTTCTATATAATATCAATCCTCCTATATGGCAGTGAATGCAGGACAATCTCCTAATGCCTTCCAAAAGCTAAACAAATTATTAAGAAACAGGAAGATTTCGTTAGAAAGAAAGAAAAGAGTGATGAACTTCTATGTAATATTAATCCTCCTATATGGCAGTGAATGCTGGACAATCTCCTCATGTCTTCCAAAAGCTAAACAAAGTATTAAGAAACAGGAAGATTTCGTTATTAACAAAGAAAAGAGTGATGAACTTCTATGTAATGTCAATCCTCCTATATGGCAGTGAATGCTGGACAATCTCCTCATGTCTTCCAAAAGCTAAACAAAGTATTAAGAAACAGGAAGATTTCGTTAGTAACAAAGAAAAGAGTGATGAACTTCTATGTAATATCAATCCTCCTATATGGCAGTGAATGCTGGACAATCTCCTCATGTCTTCCAAAAGCTAAACAAAGTATGAAGAAACAGGACGATTTCGTTAGAAACAAAGAAAAGAGTGATGAACTTCTATGTAATATCAATCCTCCTATATGGCAGTGAATGCTGGACAATCTCCTCATGTCTTCCAAAAGCTAAACAAAGTATTGAGAAACAGGAAGATTTCGTTAGTAACAAAGAAAAGAGTGATGAACTTCTATGTAATGTCAATCCTCCTATATGGCAGTGAATGCTGGACAATCTCCTCATGTCTTCCAAAAGCTAAACAAAGTATTAAGAAACAGGAAGATTTCGTTAGTAACAAAGAAAAGAGTGATGAACTTCTATGTAATGTCAATCCTCCTATATGGCAGTGAATGCTGGACAATCTCCTCATGTCTTCCAAAAGCTAAACAAAGTATTAAGAAACAGGAAGATTTCGTTAGAAACAAAGAAAAGAGTGATGAACTTCTATGTAATATCAATCCTCCTATATGGCAGTGAATACTGGACAATCTCCTCACCTCTTCCAAAAGCTAAACAAAGTATTAAGAAACAGGAAGATTTCGTTAGAAACAAAGAAAAGAGTGATGAACTTCTATGTAATATCAATCCTCCTATATGGCAGTGAATGCTGGACAATCTCCTCATGTCTTCCAAAAGCTAAACAAAGTATTAAGAAACAGGAAGATTTCGTTAGAAAGAAAGAAAAGAGTGATGAACTTCTATGTAATATCAATCCTCGTATATGGCAGTGAATGCTGGACAATCTCCTCATGTCTTCCAAAAGCTAAACAAAGTATTAAGAAACAGGAAGATTTCGTTAGAAACAAAGAAAAGAGTGATGAACTTCTATGTAATATCAATCCTCCTATATGGCAGTGAATGCTGGACAATCTCCTCATCTCTTCCAAAAGCTAAACAAAGTATTAAGAAACAGGAAGATTTCATTAGAAACAAAGAAAAGAGTGATGAACTTCTATGTAATATCAATCCTCCTATAAGGCAGTGAATGCTAGACAATCTCCTCATGCCTTCCAAAAGCTAAACAAAGTATTAAGAAACAGGAAGATTTCGTTAGAAACAAAGAAAAGAGTGATGAACTTCTATGTAATATCAATCCTCCTATATGGCAGTGAATGCTGGACAATCTGCTCATGTCTTCCAAAAGCTAAACAAAGTATTAAGAAACAGGAAGATTTCGTTAGAAACAAAGAAAAGAGTGATGAACTTCTATGTAATATCAATCCTCCTATATGGCAGTGAATGCTGGACAATCTCATCATGTCTTCCAAAAGCTAAACAAAGTATTAAGAAACAGGAAGATTTGGTTAGAAAAAAAGAAATGAGTGATGAACTTCTATGTAATATCAATCCTCCTATGTGGCAGTGAATGCTGGACAATCTCCACATGTCTTCCAAAATCTAAGCAAAGTATTAAGAAAGAGGAAGATTTCGTTAGAAACAAAGAAAAGAGTGATGAACTTCTATGTAATATCAATCCCTCTATATTGCTGTGAATGCTGGACAATCTCCTCATGTCTTCCAAAAGCTAAACAAAGTATTATGGAACAGGTAGATTTCGTTAGAAAGACAGAAATGAGTGATGAACTTCTCTGTAATATTAATTCTCATATATGGCAGTGAATGCTGGGAAATCTCCTCATGTCTTACAAAGGCTAAACAAAGTATTAAGAAACAGGAAGACTTCGTTAGAAAGAAAGAAAAGAGTGATGAACTTCTATGTAATATCAATCCTCCTATATGGCAGTGAATGCTGGACAATCTCCTCATCTCTTCCAAAAGCTAAACAAAGTATTAAGAAACAGGAAGATTTCATTAGAAACAAAGAAAAGAGTGATGAACTTCTATGTAATATCAATCCTCCTATAAGGCAGTGAATGCTGGACAATCTCCTCATGCCTTCCAAAAGCTAAACAAAGTATTAAGAAACAGGAAGATTTCGTTAGAAACAAAGAAAAGAGTGATGAACTTCTATGTAATATCAATCCTCCTATATGGCAGTGAATGCTGGACAATCTCATCATGTCTTCCAAAAGTTAAACAAAGTATTAAGAAACAGGAAGATTTGGTTAGAAAAAAAGAAATGAGTGATGAACTTCTATGTAATATCAATCCTCCTATATGGCAGTGAATGCTGGACAATCTCCACATGTCTTCCAAAATCTAAGCAAAGTATTAAGAAAGAGGAAGATTTCGTTAGAAACAAAGAAAAGAGTGATGAACTTCTATGTAATATCAATCCCTCTATATTGCTGTGAATGCTGGACAATCTCCTCATGTCTTCCAAAAGCTAAACAAAGTATTATGGAACAGGTAGATTTCGTTAGAAAGACAGAAATGAGTGATGAACTTCTCTGTAATATTAATTCTCATATATGGCAGTGAATGCTGGGAAATCTCCTCATGTCTTACAAAGGCTAAACAAAGTATTAAGAAACAGGAAGATTTCGTTAGAAAGAAAGAAAAGAGTGATGAACTTCTATGTAATATCAATCCTCCTATATGGCACTGAATGCTGGACAATCTCCTCATGTCTTCCAAAAGCTAAACAAAGTATTAAGAAACAGGAAGATTTCGTTAGAAACAATGAAAAGAGTGATGAACTTCTATGTAATATCAATCCTCCTATATGGCACTGAATGCTGGACAATCTCCTCATGTCTTCCAAAAGCTAAACAAAGTATGAAGAAACAGTTAGATCTTTTTAGAGACAAAGAAAAGAGTGATGCACTTCTATGTAATATCAATCCTCCTATATGGCAGTGAATGCTGGACAATCTCCTCATGTCTTGCAAAAGCTAAACAAAGTATTAAGAAACAGGAAGATTTCGTTATAAAGAAAGAAAAAAGTGATGAACTTCTATGTAATATCAATCCCCCTATATGGCAGTGAATGCTGGACAATCTCCTCATGTCTTCCAAACGCTAAATAAAGTATTAAGAAACAGGAAGATTTCGTTAGAAACAAAGAAAAGTGTGATGAACTTCTATGTAATATCGATCCTCCTATATGGCAGTGAATGCTGGTCAATCTCCTCATGTCTTCCAAAAGCTAAAGAAAGTATTAAGAAACAGGAAGATTTCGTTAGAAAGAAAGAAAATAGTGATGAACTTCTATGTAATATCAATCCTCCTATATGGCAGTGAATGCTGGACAATCTCCTCATGTCTTGCAAAAGCTAAACAAAGTATTAAGAAACAGGAAGATTTCGTTAGAAACAAAGAAAAGAGTGATGAACTTCTATGTAATATCAATCCTCCTATATGGCAGTGAATGCTGGTCAATCTCCTCATGTCTTCCAAAAGCTAAAGGAAGTATTAAGAAACAGGAAGATTTCGTTAGAAAGAAAGAAAATAGTGATGAACTTCTATGTAATATCAATCCTCCTATATGGCAGTGAATGCTGGACAATCTCCTCATGTCTTGCAAAAGCTAAACAAAGTATTAAGAAACAGGAAGATTTCGTTAGAAACAAAGAAAAGAGTGATGAACTTCTATGTAATATCAATCCTCCTATATGGCAGTGAATGCTGGACAATCTCCTCATATCTTCCAAAAGCTAAACAAAGTATTAAGAAACAGGAAGATTTCGTTAGAAAGAAAGAAAAGAGTGATGAACTTCTATGTAATATCAATCCTCCTATATGGCAGTGAATGCTGGACAATCTCCTCATGTCTTCCAAAAGCTAAACAAAGTATTAAGAAAAAGGAAGATTTAGTTAGAAAGAAAGAAAAGAGTGATGAACTTCTATGTAATATCAATCCTCCTATATGGCAGTGAATGCTGGACAATCTCCTCATGTCTTCCAAAAGCTAACCAAAGTATTAAGAAATAGGAAGGTTTCGTTAGAAACAAAGAAAAGAGTGATGAACTTCTATGTACTATCAAGCCTCCTGTATGGCGGTGTATGCTGGACAATCTCCTCATGTCTTCCAAAAGCTAAACAAAGTATTAAGAAACAGGAAGATTTCGTTAGAAACAAAGAAAAGAGTGATGAACTTCTATGTAATATCAATCCTCCTATATGGCAGTGAATGCTGGACAATCTCCTCATGCCTTCCCAAAGCTAAACAAAGTATTAAGGAACAGGAAGATTTCGTTAGAAACAAAGAAAAGAGTGATGAACTTCTATCTAATATCAATCCTCCTATATGGCAGTGAATGCTGGACAATCTCCTCATGTCTTCCAAAAGCTAAACAAAGTATTAAGAAACAGGAAGATTTCCTTAGAAACAAAGAAAAGAGTGATGAACTTCTATGTAATATCAATCCTCCTATAAAGAAAAGAGTGATGAATTTGCATATTTTACAGTGAAGATATTGGATCATTCTATCATGACGTTTTATATTCACCGTGTAACCTGATACAAGATGGTTAATTGTTTCTGGATATTTATCACAGAATCTGCATTTCGGTTTAACATAACTTTTCAGAATGTGTGCTTGGTAATTTCTAATTGGCAAGCATTGGTCAATTCATTTGGTTTCAGCTTTTAACCCTGTACTATGTCACCAGTGATGTATACGGTTTTATATACATTAGTTTGTTTGGTGCGGGTAGAATACAATGCTGAAGAGGTTTGTCTTGCCAATGTTTCTGCATTTGTTACATTGGTGTCATTGTATTATATATGTTCCATATTTTTGAGATTTCCATTTAAAGAGTCTTGTATTTTGATAGTACTTTTGAAGATATTCATATGTACATTTGAGTCTGAAGTGACTGCCTTGTCAATAAAAAAGGACATTCTATTTTTATCTGGGCAATTAACTTTGATTGTTCTGTCTGTATTGTAAAGTCCCATAAAATTGTTACAGTTCCTACCTCCGTAATTGGGTTTGCGTGATGTTCATACGAGTTTCTTTCAGCTATTTTCCCGAAAAAGATTTCCAGTGAAGATATTGTCGCGCGCCCCCTCTATCATGACGTTTTATATTCAACGGGTGCTAAACATCGCTCAACATGATGGACAGTTTTTTTTTAAGGATATTTATCACCGAAATTGCATTTCGGGTTAACACAATTTTTCGGTATGTGTGCTTGGGAAGTTCTACTTAGCTAGCAATGGTCATGTGCAGTGAGAATAAAACCTTAGATTTCAGCTTTTAATCCTGCACTAAGTAACCTTGTTTGATATGGGCAGAGTATTGACTATGAAGCATCTTATCTTTGCCATCGTTTCTGCAATTGCTTATTCTTTATTTTTCGCTTCATTGCTGCTGCGGTAGGTGGTGTATTATGATTTATTTCCCCTTCTTCACCCACAGGTATATATATATATATATATATATATATATATATATATATATATATATATATACAGGGTGTCCATAAAATTCGTGTGCACTTTTAAAAATTTATAACTTTATTTGTATTTGCGATAGAAACAATCTGTATAATATGTTATAAAGTTTAATGTACCTAGTTTTAAGTATAGCTAAAATAACTAATGTGATTTCAGGCATTACTGTAAATCAGTTGGCAAATGTTTCCATGAACTGCAAAATCGTATTACCCTTTGTATTGCTAATGATGGAGGACATGTGGAAACTTAAATAAAATTTCAATAAAACCTTAAAAAATGTAGATTTACTTCTTTCTAAACCTTTTTACAAATTATTTCTATCGCAAATATAAATAAAGTTATAAAAGTTTTTAAAGCACACACGAACTTTATGGACACCATATATATATATATATATATATATATATATATATATATATATATATATATATATATATATATATTTGAAGGTACAAAATTTAATCACAGAAATAAAAGTGTGAAGCTTGATATTACCAGACATATTAAAAACGGGCGAAGCAACCGGTTTCGCTCCCTCTCTTCAGGCTTCTAACGGGAGATTTAATTTAAATTAAAAAACACAGAAAATGTACAATGAGAAGGAAATGTGGAGGAGGAGAAAAAAAATTATGAACAAAAGGAGCTAGAGGCAAATGACAGCGAGTCCCAACAAACACTCACGCTGTTTACACAAGGAAGGCTTGCGGGACCCGATGTAAAGTGCCTCCAGCACCTTGAGGTGAAATAAAGCGTGTGACCGGGTCAACACCGTGAACCGGTCCGCAATAAATTTAGCTGCACACCGTCTGCTATTTAACAGGTGCTCACATATGGCGGAACCATAGGTATTTGGGACGAGTCTATTCGACGGAAAGGTGTCATTTCTGATCTTGGTCGGAACGTTCTGTTTAATTCTCACGTCCAGGCGTTGTGTCGTCCTCCCTATGTAGTCAGCCCCGCAACTACAAATGTATTTGTAAATAACAGAATTAATTTGATGGGGAGGGAGAACGTCCTTACACACTGAACGAATCATAGGCCGGGTTATATATATATATATATATATATATATATATATATATATATATATATATATATATATATATATATATATATATATGTTATTGTCTTTTCAGCCCGAAATTGCCTGGATCCCTAATAAGCATTATTCTGGTGTTTATGGCTTGATGAAACTGACACTTCCAAAATTACTTCTACCTCTGGAAAAGGTTAGTCTTGAATTCTTTAATTTTATTTCTGCTCCTACTAATGCTTATTCATTAGGAGTTGAGTGGTTGAGAAATCCTTTTTCTTATTTTTAAATAAATTAAGCAAAGTTGTTTCTCTGTGTCTTTAATTAAAGACGACAGACATGGTATTACGATTAAGCTTTTTATTTAATTGTTTCTGGTATTCGAACAATTGCTTTCTTTTCTGGATATAGAGTGTGTGGAAACTGTCCAAATATTATTTTCTGAACACAGAACATTGTGACCGTGTTCGTAGTTAATAATATTAACTATTTTTTTTCTGTTTTATTATTAAGGATTCCATTATTTTTAATGTTTATTTACATGTGGATGAGTTTATTATGTTTGTATTTTCAACTAGTATGTTTCGGATGGAGTCTGGTTTATTTGTGTGTGTGTTTAAATGGATTCTAATGGAGCTGTGATCAGATAGGTGCAACGTAAGACGTCTGGATAAGCATGTAGTTGTGTAACCATGTAATTATTTATGAGTTCGTTTTGATCAGAAACACATTCCTTAGGGGTCATTTGAACTCATAGATAATGTCCGTTCGTTGTA
Organism: Acanthosepion esculentum; assembly: GCA_964036315.1. Classification (NCBI taxonomy): domain Eukaryota; kingdom Metazoa; phylum Mollusca; class Cephalopoda; order Sepiida; family Sepiidae; genus Acanthosepion; species Acanthosepion esculentum. Next base: position 81,587,999 of record OZ038514.1, on the reverse strand, counting down.
ATTTTGATTTTGCTGCTGTGTTGCTATTTTTGAAGATAAGTTGAGCTATTTTAAATTCTTTGTAGTGGATAATTAATTTGATCTTTTGTGCGGCTCAAACATCCGTATGACTCTAAAAGCATACACACAACACACACGCAATTGAACGGGGAAAACAAAATCATCCCTGATAATGGCTATAAGTATAGCCGAAACCGCTCGGAATTATAGAACATTTGGGCAGTTTCTACACACTCTGTGTCCCAAAAAAGAAAAAAAAGAAAAAAACACATGTTCGAACACAATAAAAATTAAATATAAAGCTTAATTGCAGTACCTTGTCTGTGGCCTTTAATGAAACATGTATAAATGAAGTATTGCTGCTTAAATACACAATACATACATATATATATATATATATATATATATATATATATATATATATATGAACACATGGAAGTCAATACCGAGCGGCATATGAAAGATATTGTGTATAACCATGAAACAGACTGGCACCGCTGGTTGTTGACTTCAGCGTTCCCTTTTACATTTACTTACGCTCTATTCCTGATATTAAGCTCATTGAGCCATAAATACAGTAATCCTTAAAACTATTTTATTATATATATATATATATATATATATATATATATATATATATATATATAATTATTTATTTTAATATTACAACATAAATATGTTATAAAATCACGACAAAAGTAGCCATTTTGTTTCAACACTTCTTGTGTCTTGTCAAGTGATAATATAGAATATAGAATAAATGGTTTTAAAAGTTTCAAATTAATCAACGATCCTTAGCTAAGAGTAAACGCTGTTACGTAAGCCAGAGTGGCCATATATATATTGTATATATATATATATATATATATATATATATATATATATAAGTAAGTAATTCATTGAGTCTGAAACCTCAACAGAATGCAGAAAGCACTGGACGGCCGTTTCGTCCTATATTTGGAACTCATCAGCAAACGTCCACTGTTCCGACGCGCCTCGGTGACGAAGAGGTAGCAAATGTAGGCTCAATAGAGCGCCGTTCGCTCACATATTCCGTGGTGGAACTGAGATTCTGAGATTCTCTCTAACCCTAGGACTGTTAATATAATTATATATAATTATTTAAACATGTATTGTTAAATATAATAGACAAGTAATATCTATTGTGTCTGACCATGAGCCCTTCTAAACTCCGTATATTTGCTTTAATTTCAAATTAAATTAAAATTAAATCAACCTAATGAAAAAAAAAAACTTTTTATATAATTAGGTGTACATAGATGCATAATAACTAAATATGGATAAAAAAACAAAACAAATGAATTAATAAAAATAAACCCGGTCATCCATTTTAATCGGTGAAAAAATTATTCGTAAAATGCAAATTTCAGATTTTAAAACCTTTAAATTGCTTTAATACTCTAGATTATTCAAGTGGAATATTCTAGAATATTTTAATAATATTATCTGTAGATATTTTTAGCCTAAAACTACAAACAGAATATTCTGTCATTGATAGTCGGGCAAGAAGGTTACCATCCTGGTAAGAGGTAAAAATTTGACAAAGTCGCAAAATGAACTGAATGTTAATCTCTGGAAAGAACGTAAAAGTTAGAAGAAAATCTCAGACAACATGAATATCCCATTTACTACCATTAGTTAATTTATTGCAAGATATAAAAACCTCTTAACTATTAAAAACTTAAAAAGAACAGGTGCTCCACGGATGATTTCTGCAAGATCTTTGAGGCAATTAATGCGCCGAATTATGCAGAATCCAAAGGTCACTCTTCAAGAGTTGCAGGATGATTTGCTTTCATCAGGAATCTGTGTCATTAAACGCACAATAAGCAATGAAATTCGCAGGAACAATCTAAAGTCACGCTCCCCTCGGAAAACTCTGATGGTTTTGAAAAGACACAGAGATGCCAGGTTGAAATTTGTTCGTGAACATAAAGATAAGGAAAAATCGTATTGGGAAAGAGTATTATGGACAGACGAAACCAAAACTGAGTTGTTTGGACGGAATTCAAAAAATCTTGTATGCAGGAAAGATAGCGATACCTTCACAAATATATAATAAAAAATAAACACAAGTCCAACAATGAAATTTGGTGGTGGCAGTGTCATGATTTCGAGATGTTTTTCTGCAAAAGTTACTGGCAACATATTAGAACTTCCTCCTGCTTGGATCTTCCAAGAGGATAATAATCCTAAGCACGCTGCAAAATCGACGAAGAAATTGTCTTGCTGAAAATTATGTAAATATCCTGAAATGGCTAAGTCAGTGCCCGGATTTAAACCCAATCGAGAATCTGTGGCGTTATTTGAAAATCCAAATCCAATCGAGTGATCAAACAAACATTCCAGATCGTAAAACCAAATGCGAAAAAGAATAGAACAAAATACCAACTAAAATTTGTAAATTATTAATTGAGAACGAGAAGAGGAGGTTGGTTGCTGTAGAAGTGAATAATGGCGATTCTACAAAGAAGAAGAGTATGTATTCTTTTTTGCATTGTATGGATACTTTTTTCACCCATTAATATAGATAAATGGGAATTATTTCCATTAAATCAATTTGTTCCTGTTTTCTATGCATATTTAGTTATTATGCATCTGTGTACAGTTAATTAAATGGAAAATAGAGTTATTCATTAGTTCGAAATAAAATAAATTAAAAATGTATGTCTACGAATACTTGTTTCCTCACACTGTGTATATATATATATATATATATATATATATATATATATATATATATATATATATATATATATATATATATACAGTGTGAGGATACAGTGTGATACAGCCAAACAGTCTGTCTGTAGATGACAATAATATTGGCTCCTGAAAATTAATTTCGGTTGAGCTCTGTGGGAATGAAGCGTGGGTTTGTAAACAATAACTGTGAAAGCTAATATAGCACGACTCTTCGGCAGAATTGAGTCACTGTCAGTCACTGTGTGTTTATCTAAATCTAAAAATAAACACGCTAAAATTTACCTTCATGCCTGCCGTGCGCCGACGGCTTAGTGGTAGAATTTTCCGAATGACGTAGGTTAGAAATGGCATCATGACACTTTCCACTGCAAAAAAAAAAAAAATAAAATAAAAAATAATTACATAGATAAAGCCGTTCGTAAAGTGTGGGCTGTACTTGTCAGAACAATTTTTGTATCTCTTTGAGGCATGGACTTCCAGGGATCCCTTCAATCAGCCTACTGGAATCTTTTCCAACCAGTCCAAGGGCTCCAACTACAACAGGAATTGTTGATGTTCCCATGTGCCACATTTTTGAGATTTTTGTTTCAAGGTCCTTGTATTTTGACAGTTTTTCGAATATCTTCAAAGATACATTACAGTCTGCAGGGACTGCCATATCAATAAGGAGGCACTTATTTTGTTTGATTATTATTATTATTATTATTATTATTATTTCTTTGGTCTTCTGTTGTAGACATATTTCCTTTCGGGTTTCAACCAGAGACCTAATGTCAGAAATGACTTCATTACATTTTCCAGTGATCATCTTTTTTCCATTTCTTTGGGGCATGGGCTACCAGGGATCCCTTAATTAAGTCTATCGGAACCTTTCCTAATCAAGCCGAGTACTCCAAGTACACGTGCAATTAGTGGTGTCCTCATGTGCATCTCTTTTGATATTTCGACTTCAATACAATCTGCAGTTTCAATAAGCAAGTACGTCTGAGCTTTGGTTGTGTATTGTAATGTACCATAAAACTATTACAGTTCGAATCTCGGTAACCGGATCTGAGTGATGTTCATACTAGTTTCTTTCAGTTTACTTCACGTAAACGTTGCATATTTTCCAATGTAGATAAGGGCCCAATCTATCATGCAGAGTTTTATATTCGGTGGGTGTCAGTACCATGCAAACTGATACAATATGCTCAATTGTTTGTGGATATTTATCACAGAATCTGCATTTCGTGTCAACACACTTTTTCAGTATGTAAGCTGGGTAAGTTTTAGTTAGCAAGTATTGGTCCTGTGCAGCAAGAATAAAAAATTTGGCTTCAGATCATTATTATTATTATTATTATTAATATTCTGTTGTATGTTGATATAAAGCTTACCTCCCACTATATATATATATATATATATATATATATATATATATATATATATATATATATATATATATATATATATATATATCGGTTTTGTAGTGCGTATTCAATTTATGTAACGTAAATCATTCAAACGAAAAACAAATATTGAAGCTAGTTATATGGCGAGAATCACTCTCACAAACAATATTTAATAATAAATTACAACCAACTTCGAATCTGTTAATGAATATTGCGGTCCGAAAGAGTGCTTTTTTAGTAATGAGATATTGTTAAATGTAAGAATAATTTTGGAGCGCTGCAGACACAACGCTGAGGTTGAATTTTTTTAAATTTGAAAAATGTGCGTTCTTGTACTGGAGAAAAGTGGCATGAACTAAATTGTTCAATAATAATAGTATTGTCACAATTATTATCAGGAATTTCGCACTTAGGATCAGGTTATTTTAATATCGGTTTTGTAGTGCGTATCTTTCGATGTCGCATTACTATTCGGAGTTTAACAAAAACACACTAATATGTCTACCTGATGATGATCGCTCGAAGCGATTGAAAGTCGGCTCGTACAAAAAAATAAGACCAGATAAGCCCGGAATTTATGAACAAGGACACACCATTCATTAACAGATTCGAAGTTCGTTGTAATTTATTATTAAATATTGTTTGTGAGATTGATTCTCGCCATATAAATAGCTTCAATATTTGTTTTTCGTTTGAATGATTTACGTTATATATATATATATATATATATATGTGTGTGTGTAAAAGTGAACATAGATGTCAACACTTAGAGGCGACAGTCTGTTTCATGCTAGATGCAATCATCAGGCCACCGATGATTGCATCTAGCATGAAACAGACTGTCGCCTCTAAGTGTTGACTTCTATGTTCACTTTTATATTTACACACGCTCTATCTCTGATATTGAGCACTTTATCCCATAAATATAGTACACTTTAAGACTATATTTCTTCATATATATATATATATATATATATATATATATATTTGAAAAAGTTTTGAAGGTACAAAATCTAATTACAGAAATAAAAGTGTGAAGCTTAATATTACTAGACATATTAACAGCGAAGCAAACAATATGTCTAGTAATATTAACCTCACAGTTTTATTTCAAGGTAGGATTGCCTGGTATATATGGCCCGTTGAGCAGTTAGTATGACGTTTGCTTAACAACCTAACTGTCCGGGTTTCAATTGTCGGTAGTGGATGCGCACTGCTGATGAGTCCCAAATATAGGACGAAACGACCATCCAGTGCTTTCTGCATTCTCTTGAGCTTTCTTTCAGACTCAATGAATTACTTAATTATAATTATCACATCCTCCTAATAATTTCTATCATTTGTATATCATTGCTTGATCCGGCTTCTAATGCTCAAGTTTGAGCGACTTGGTGATAGTAGTCGTGGCTCAGGGGGGTACCGTCCTATGGTTAGGGAGAATCTCAGTTGAGTTCCACCACGGAATTTGTGAGCGAGCGGCGCTATATTGAGTCTGATTTGCTACCTCTTCGTCACCGAGGCCCGTTGAGCAGTTGGTATTGGCGTTTACTTGATAACCTAACTGTCAGGGTTTCAATTCTCGGTAGTGGATGAGCACTGCTGATGATTCCCAAATATAGGACGAAACGGCCATCCAGTGCTTTCTGCATTCTGTTGAGGTTTCATTCAGACTCAATGAATTACTTAATTATAATTATCACATCCTACTAATAATTTCTATCATATATATATATATATATATATGATGAAAAATATGGAAAACAAAGCAAAATCCGAATATGCAAGTTTACTGTTTTATTCGGAGTTTGCTTTGTCTTTTCCATATTTTTCATCATACCGTCGGATCTACATCCACATATTTGCTTATATATATACACACTTTCCCAGAAAGCACTGGACTGTATATATATATATATATATATATATATATATATATATATATATATATATATATATATATATATATAGTCCAGTGCTTTCTGCATTCTGTTGAGGATTCTTCTAGACTCGATGAATTACTTAATTAGGATTCTCTCTATATTTCTGAGATGAGGTATTATGTTGTCCTCATCTTTGTCGCCATGTTTATCACAACGTGTCGGCCGTTGTACGCTCCGGCCTTCTTCAGGTGGTTCGAATGTCGAACTGAACCATTTATTTCGCTCACTAGGGTAGACTTTTCTAGTTCCACGTACCATCATTAAATGAATGTCGGTTATCTCCTGTTAATTTCCATCACTGCCTTAACCTGGTATTGAACTCACACTATTTGGGTCCTGTCACTGGATATAACCAACGCCTTTATCCACTGTGCCATGTGTCCTTGAAGTATGAATTTCTGGGTATTATAAACCTAATGTCTTCAGCAACCAATTTTACCAGTGCTCATATTGCAATTTTTTGCTCTTATTATTGCATGTTTTTACCAGCTGCACGGGATAGCGTACACACAGTCTTTAGTCATATTCTCCTCTATGGGGGTGTCTTACTCGGGAGAGATATCTGCGAAGAAATATAAAGGAGAGACAGGCTGCCCCCTTAAGGTGGGGCTTGAAGAACACCAGAAAGCTGTAACACGAGAGGAAGTGGAAACATCAGGCGTGGCTGACCACATATGGAGAGAGAAGGGAGAATACCGCCCTCTGTGGGATTAGGTTCAGATCATAGACAAGGAAGACCATTGGAAAATTCGTAAACTTAAGGAATCAGCACATATGCTAGGCCACAAAAATCTCCTGAGCCGACCAAGCATAGAAATTAATACAACATGGGGACCAGTAATAAGGAGAGCCAGAGAAAAGCGGTAATAACAACAAAAGTTGTAAAACTTGTCTATATTATTTAATGAAACATGAATCAATATATATATATATATATATATATATATATATATATATATATATATATATATATATACACGAGGGACACTCAATAAATAAGGTGAATTTTTCGGTATAAGGACTTCTAATATAGATAGAAGCTTACTCTTGTTTTATTTCTTTTTGTTTTACTTCTCTTTCACATAGATTTAATTTCTTTTGCAGATTAAAAAAATCTTTGAGAGTTTTGGCGATTAACAAAGATGGCCGACCAAGAAGCATGGTCCAGGATTGAACAGCGGTCAGTTATCAAGTTTTTGGTTGCTGAAGGGTGCAAACCAGTTGAAATTCATAGGAGAATATCAACTGTGTATGGTGCCACATGTTTCAGCCAAAAAAATGTCTACAAGTGGGCTACATTGTTTAAAGAAGGACGGAGCAGTGTTGAAGATGAAGACAGGCCTGGGAGGCCTACAGAAGTGAGGTCTCCTGAGGTGATCGAATCAGTCAATGACCTCATTCAGTCTGACAGAAGGGTGACAGTGGATGATATTGCAAGGACTTTGAGCTTATCTGTTGGGACAAACGCAGGGGTCATCAGTCAGGAGGAGATATCTTGCATCATGACAACGAAAGGCCTCACACAGCAGCCCAAACCGTGCAGACCATCAACGAGCTGGGCTGGGAACTGCTCCCTCATTCCGCTTACAGCCCAGACTTTGCCCCTTCAGACTTTCACCTGTTTGGTCCCTTGAAAGCGTTCACGAGAGACACGAAGTTTAAAAGTGACGATGAAGTCAAAAGAGTTGTGAGCGACTGGCTGAGACATCAGTCCAAATATTTTTACGCTGAGGGAATACGGAAGCTTGTGCACAGATAGGAAAAGTGTGTGACAGTGCTGGGAGACTACGCTGAAAAAAATGTAAGTTTCTATCTGTATTAGAAGTCCTTATACCGAAAAATTCACCTTATTTATTGAATGACCCTCGTATATATATATATATATATATATATATATATATATATATATATATATATATATATATGTATATATACATATGTAAAAGAGATTATTGAAAGATAAAGATAAAATTTAGCTACAGATGATGGGGCTGGTTATTAAGGTCCAATTATGTATAACCAGAAAATTAAATAATAAAATAATTGTCGGACATAGTCCATATATTAATACATGACGTCATTTGTTTACGTGAATATACGCTTCGAGCAGATATGAGCGTTCGAGATATATCATGGGAATTTGTAGTTTAAAAGCAGTAAATCGACCATGCTTAACAGACGCTTCCTCTGTCGTTAAATAGTATAGCACGACAGGCTATATGACGGTCCCGTGTAGGATACAGGTTCATTTTTTCATTTTTCTGTCGGAGGACACATTCTATGAAATTTGTCGGATATTCAGGCTGGTAAATGCTGTTAATACTGTTTATTATAAAAAGAGCATTTACTTAAATATTTGTATCTATAAAAATAATATATAAACAGAAAATATATTAATATATATATACATATATATATATATATATATATATATATATATATATATATATATATATATATATATTGCATGAGTATGGCGTCTATTCTCTTTCGTCTATGTGTTTTTTGTCAAATATGCAACTTTAATAAAATATATCTTATAACTGTTCAAAAGTAGAATCAGAAAGCCATGAAGACTTTTTGAAAAGACTGTAAAAAATATGGCAGACAGAAAGGAAAAGATCGCTTGAAAAATGCGATACAACTTGAAGGTGTCCCTGAGAAAGGTGACGTTGAACCGATTGAGAGCAGAAGAAAAAATCGTGCGCGAAGTTTCAGTTCAAAGGTTTCACTTATTTGAACTTTCATTTAGAACTTTACTTGCGTTCTTGAAAGCAGACGACACTTTTTCATGACGTCAACTTCTCATTGAAAATTGAAAGTATAATGTGTAGGCATTATTTTTATTATATATATATATATATATATATATATATATATATATATATATATATATATATATGTGTGTGTGTGTGTGTGTGTGTATCTTATTTATAAAAAAATCGACGAATACACATCAAAAGAATTTTAGGAATCGTAACAGGAATGACATTTTAGATAGAAAAGGGCGTAAGTGAAAAATGTGTCTTTTCTCCCCGGACTTATTCAACCTTTGCAGTGAGGCTACCTTGAGAGAACTAGATGTTCTACAAGGATTTATTATTTGCAGACGCAAACGTACGACCATAAAGTTTTTGTAGCAGACATAGAAAGTAACACCGACAAAAAGTAGAAATTGAAAAGAAAAGACTAAGCCTCACTTGTAAATTATAGGTTTTCCGCATAAGGAATGACCTTTAGGTCATATCCCTTTTCCATCACTCAGCCCACGCTTTTATTTACCGGGCTATGTGTCTTCAATGTCAGAACACAGCAGAGGGAACAAAAACTTTGAGAGTTGAGTTACCAGGGTCAATTTACTAAAACTGATACATCCAAAGAGTTCGGTTCAGCTAATATCACCCTGAAGATGGTCGGAGAATAAGAAGGCCGAAACATTGCAGTTAAGGCAATAAAAGTGACGAGAACCGTCCGAACAGTGTAATAGGAAAATTGCGTTAGAAACAAATAAATGTTATAGAACATCGGATATTCTATATGGCACTGAATGCTGAACAATCTCCTCAGATCAAGAAGTGATTTGAAACAACACGAATGTACTTCTACAGAGGGTTACTGAGGATAACGTACATTGAACATGTGAGTAATGAAAGTGGTTTAACGAAAATAAAAGCAAAAAGACGCTTTTGCTTAAAATAAATAAGAGCCAGTTGTATATTCTAAGATATACAACGAGGAAATAATGTTTAGAGAATCTGACACCCACTAGATATACTGAAGACAAGAGAGACAGAGAGAGAATTAGACAGCAAATAACCTCCCAAATTACCACGAATGTCATTCTATAAGAACAGATTTCTCAAATCGGGTAATGGGATGACTTTCTATAGCTTAAACCATCTAATAATTATCGATGTGTATTTATTTATAAACTACCTGTCCCATCTTTAGTGGGAAGGGACGTAAATCAACTAAGTTAGTAAATTTATCAGTGAATACTTCACGTGGTTGTTTTAAAAATCTATAAAATTAAAATATTTAACAGCGTTTTGGCAAAATTACCCCCCCCCCAAAAAAAAAATCAACCGTTTAATTAAACACTCACGAGTCAGACACTCTACTGAATCTGACTATATCGCCAATACCACTAGCAGCTGTTCCGTAATTCTTCAGTCTTCGATATCAAAGGCTGGCAGTGAATATTCCAGAAAAAAACATGGCCGCCTTTATACACGTCGTATTGAATATTTTAAGCCATCTGATTGGTTAAAGCTTCTATTGGTGAACTATAAAATGAGTCAGCTCATTTTGGTTGGCTCACCAAGGTACCCAAAAATCAAACATTTCTTTACTCTTTAGATTGTAAGATTATTTATTCAAGCCTTTTAAGTTAGGCACACAGATAACTTTGTCTATTAAGTGACGTTTGCTTGTTCTTGAAAGAGGCTTTGTCATCGCTGTTTTTGTCGTTCTGTTGCTAATCTTTTCCTTCTGAGAGATATTTCCATTTTATTGTTATATTAAACGTATAACATATTTAACACTGGAAGATATTGAGCAAAAAGCGATTTATATAATACCAGGAGTAATCAATGAATCATCGATACCACTGAACGTCTAAAAATAAAAAGGGAACGAATTAATTTAACGATCGATTCAATGATTTTAGTTGGGAGTTTTTTTGTTCCGGTATATTGAATCTCAAGACATTGTTTAAAGAATGTCGTTTCTCAGCATCTCACTATTAAAACTTTCTAACAATTGCCGCCATGTTTGATGACAGGGCTTCCCTACTGCTAAAACAAATTATAGGTTTAAAAGGGATAGAAGCAATGTATAGGGGGGGGGGGAGAGCAGAGTAAAGAAAGAAAGAAAGAAAGAAAGAAAGAAACGGAACCTTATAATAAAAGGAAAGAACCAACCAATTGGCGTTGTAAAGAAAGAAAGAAAGAAAGAATGAAATAAAATTAAAACAAAACAATGAAAGAATGATTGACAACTACGTCTCACCTTTTCCCGGTTGAATTAGCCACATGTCACCGCAAGTTCTATTTAAATAGTTTCTTTTCTCGCACTTCTTGCCTGTCACTTACGGCTAAACTGCGTTGATTCCTGTACGATCACCTAAGTTAAGCAACGTTGAGTCTAGTCAGTACCTAGATGGGTGAGTACTTGGGAATGATGTAATGGATAACAGCTCTGAATTCGAAGTCGGAGAGCAGAGTTCCAATTCCATTCGGGTTCGTTGTATCCACTTAGGCGCAAATATCCTTGGGAAATATATGAATCCACCTCATCCGCAAAGCTATGGGTTGATTAATAATACTTGTATCACTAAAACATTGTTATCTACCAAAAGATTCTTACAATTTTAAACTATTTTCTGGCATTAAATAACCTGCAGAGGGTTGGTAAGCCGTAAAAAAGAATCAGTTAACCAATGAAATGCTATTTAGCTACAGAGGTATGTCTTTTATATTTATTTGCATTCTCTGCGATATGAACTATACATAGAAACTACCGAGGTCATGAAATGAGGGTTCAGTTTATAAATTGACTGTAATGTAGAATTTATCCCCCACTTTATATCCACATAATAATTTATTGATTGTTGATAAGCCATAGAAAACGAATCAATCAATCAAAGAAATACTGATTAGATACACATAGCTAATAATATCTTTTATCTATTTACATTCTCTGGAATATAAATGTATAGAAAATATCGTGACCAGAAAGTGAGGGATCAGTTTATATATTAGTTGTAATGTAGAATTGATCTTCCACTTTATATCCACATTATAATTTCGTGATTGTTGATAAGCCATAGAAAACGAATCAATCAATGAATGAAATACTGATTAGTGACACAGGCATGTCATTAAGGTTTATTTATATTCTCTGCAATATAGATGTATAGAAACTATTGTAGCCACAAAGTGAGGGATCAGCTTATATATTAGTTGTAATGTAGAATTATTCCCCCACATTATTTCCACATTATAATGTCTTGTTTAATTTTCATATTCTGATTAGGTATCAATCCATTTCTTCTTCACTCCCATTTAAGGTTTAATTAGTAAGACTTGGATAACTAAGCATTTACTATCTAAAAATGAATCTAAAATAAAATCTAAAATGTATTTTATGGCTTTAAATAACCTGCAAAGGGTTGAAAGCCCTAGAAAATAAATCAATCAATATTCTCGCCAGCGGATCATAACGTACAGAATGTGAAATCCGTATAAATCGTCATGATATGTCTTCCTGAAACCTGTTCTTTTATTGTTTTTCTCCTGAAATTTACAAACGAAAGTTTTCGCATTCTTTTTCACTAATAGTAAAACTGGGTGCTATAGGCATTCGGAACTTGCTTCAGGGGAAATGATTTAAAATAATGAATGGAGCAAAAAGTAAACTGGCCCTTTAAAGTAAGAAAGAAAGAAAGAAAGAAAGATAGAAATAAAAAAATGAAAGAAAGAAACAAAGAAAGAAGGAACGAACGATAGTAAAAAAAGAAAAAAGAACGAAGAACGAAAGAAAGAACGAAAGAAAGAACGAAAGAACGAAAGAAAGAACGAAGGAAAGAAGGAAAGAAAGAACAAAACAACGAAAGAAAGAACGAAAGAAAGAAAGAACGAACGAAAGAAAGAAAGAAAGAATGAAAGAAAGAAAGAAAGAAAGAAAGTAAGAAAGAAGGAAAAAATAAAAAAAAGAACGAACGAACGAAAGAAAGAAGGAAAGAAAGAAAGAACGAAACAAAGAAACAAAAAACCAAACAAAGAAAGAACGATATAAAGAAAGAAAGAAACAACGAACGATAGAAAGAAAGAAGGCAAGAATGAAAGAATGAATAAACGAAGGAAAGAAAGAACGAAAGAAAGAACAAACGAAAGGTTAAACGAAAGAAAGAAAAAGAAAGAAAGAAAGATAAAAAGAATGAAAGACCATTATGTAGAAAGAAAGGAAGAGCCCGAGTGAAATCAAATCGAGACATGAGACGTAAAAAGGAAGTGCATAGTGTAAAAAGAAAAATAATAATAAAAAGAAAATAATAAACAACACGAAAAGGAAAGTTAAAATTTCCCATAACAAAGCATGAAAAAATGAAAAAGGAGCGATTTTTGTTAAAGTAAGAACTAGCAAGGAACTTTAAAGAGAAAGAACGATGGGAAGAACATAAAAACAAGAAACCAAAAACAATCAACGAAAAAAGACGATATTTATAATTTAATCTTGTCGCCATCTTGACGTACACCGTTCTTGTCAAATTCGGCTATCAGCTGCAAACGATAATTTTGTCATCTCCTGTCGTTATTTTTTAAAATTCTTCTAAATTTTTGATGTGAATAGGTAATACGAGTCTCCTTCCTTCCTTCCTTCCTTCCTTCCTTCCTTCCTTCCTTCCTTCCTTCCTTCCTTCCTTCCTTCCTATGCGGTCCCTTTTTCGATTCAATAGCAGAGAATATTATTAAAAAAAACTTAGCCCCAATATTTTTCCTTGTACGAAATATTTGTGCTGTTGATGAGAAACAGATCATTAGAAAGAAAAGAGAAACATTTAAATAAATAAATTATACAGAGGTGAAGTGTAAGGAGAAAGAAAAAAGAAATCACGAAAGAAAACAAGAGGGAGAAAAAAAGAAAAAGGCAGAAGAAATGAATAAAGAAATAAATTAATAGACGTAAGTGGGAAAGAAAGACAGAAATAAATAAAGAAAGAAAAAAGAAAGCAAACAAAGAAAGGAAGAAGGAAAGAAAAAAGAAAAGAAAAGAATAGACAAAAATATGAAATAAAGGAATAGACAGAAGAAAAAAGAAAGAAAGAAAGAAACAAAGAAACAGAAACAAAGAAAAGGACAGAGGAAAGAAAGAAAAGAATAGACAAAAGTATGGAAGAAGAAACTAACAGAAGAAAAAAGAAAAAAGAAAGAAAGTAAAGAAGGGACAAATTTAGGAAAGAAATAAATAGACAAAAGAAAATAATAGACATAAGTGGGAAAGAAAGAAAGAAAGAAAGAAAGAAAGAAAAAAGGAATAGACAAAAATAAGAAAGAAAAGAAGAGACAGAATGAAAGAAAGACAATAATAGTGTTAAGTACGAAAGATAGAAAGAAAGAATAGAAGATAGAAAGAAAAGAAAAGAATAGACAAAAATAAGAAATATAGGAATAGAAGAAAGAAAGGAAGAAAGAAAGAAAGATTGAAAGGAAGAAGCAAACAAAGAAACGAAAGAAAGAAAAGAATATAAAATGCAGGAAATAAAGAAATAGACAGAAGAAAGAAAGCAAAAACAGAAACAAAGAATGTGACAAAGGAAAGAAAGAAATGAATAGATGAAAGTATGGAAGAAGATCTAACGGAAGAAAAAAAAAGAAAGAATGTAAAGAAGGGACAAAAGTATGAAAGAAAGAAATAAACAGAAAAAAGAGAGAAAGAAAAAAAGAAATAGACTGAAAAAAAGAGAAAGAAAGAAAGAATAAAATATTAAAAGTAAGTGTGAAATAATGAATAAAAGAAGAAAGAAAGAAAGAGAGAAAGAAAGAAAGAAAAGAATAGACAAAAATAAGAAAGATAGGAACAGAGAAAAGAAAGAAAGAAAGAAAGAAAGAATGAAAGAAAGAAAGAAAAAAAAGACCGAAATAAAAAAAAAGTAGTAAACAAACAAATTAAAGAAAAAGAAAGAATGGACAAACGTAGGAAAGAAAGAAATAGACAAAAGAAAGAAAGAAAAATAAGAAAAGAAGAAAGAATGAAAGAAAGATTGAAAGAAAGAATATACAAATGTATGCAAGAAGATATAGAGAGAAGAAAAAAGAAAAAAAGTAAGTAGAGACGGAACAAATGTAGGAAAGAAAGAAATAGACAGAAGAAAGAAAGAAAGAAAAAGAAAAGAAAATAAAAAAGATAGGAATAGACAGAAGTAAGTAAGAAAGAAAATAATAGACGCAAGTGGGAAAGAAATAAATAAAGAAAAAAGGAATAGTCAAATAAAAGAAAGAAAGAAAGAGAGAAAGAAAGGAAGGAAGGAAGGAAAAAGATAGAGAAAATAATAGATTTGTGGGAAAGAAAGAGAGAATGTAAAGAAGAGAATGGTCAAAAATATGAAAGAATGGAATATTCAGAATACAGAAAGAAAGAAAATAATAGACGTAAGAAATAAAGAACGAAAGAAAGAAAGAAAGAAAGAAAGTGCGAATGAAAGAAAGAAAGAAACCAAAAGAATGGACAAAAATAAGAAAGAAAGAATAGACAGAAGAAAGAAAGAAAGAAATGAAGGTAGAAAGAAAAAAGAAAGAATTAAAGAAAGATAGAAAGAAGGAAAATAATACAAGTGGGAAATAAATAAATAAATATGGAAAGAAAAGAAAGGAATAGACAAAAATAAGAAAGAAAGGAATGGACAGAAGAAATAAAGAAAAAATATAGACCTAAGTAAGAAAGATAGAATGAAGAATAAAAGAAAGAAAGAAAAAATAGACAAAAATAAGAAAGATAGGAACAGACAGAAGAAATAAAGAAAGAAAAACAGAAAGGAAGAAGTAAACAAACTATGAATAGAACAATGTAGGAATAAATAAATAGGCAGAAGAAAGAAAGCAACAACCAGAAACGAAGACAGTGCCAAAGGAAAGAAAGAGAAGAATAGACACAAGTATGGAAGAAGAAAATGAGAGAAGAAAAAAGAAAAAAGAAAGAAAGTAAAGAAGGGAGAAATGTAGGAAAGAAAGAAATGGACAGAAGAAAGAAAGAAAGAAAGAAAGAAAAAAGAAAGACAGAAAGAAAGAAAATAATAGACGTAAGTGGGGAGGAAAGAAAGAAACATACAGAAACAAAGACAAAGGAAAGAAAGAAAAGAATAGACAAAAGTATGGAAGAAGAAACTAACAGAAGAAAAAAGAAACAGGAAAGAAAATAAAGAAGGGACAATGTAGGAAAGAAAGAAATAGACAAAAGAAAAAGAAAGAAAAAAGAAAGAAAGAAAGAAAGTAAAGAAGGGAGAAATGTAGGAAAGAAAGAAATGGACAGAAGAAAGAAAGAAAGAAAGAAAGAAAAAAGAAAGACAGAAAGAAAGAAAATAATAGACGTAAGTGGGGAGGAAAGAAAGAAACATACAGAAACAAAGACAAAGGAAAGAAAGAAAAGAATAGACAAAAGTATGGAAGAAGAAACTAACAGAAGAAAAAAGAAACAGGAAAGAAAATAAAGAAGGGACAATGTAGGAAAGAAAGAAATAGACAAAAGAAAAAGAAAGAAAAAAGAAAGAAAGAAAGAAAGAACGAAGAAAATAATAGACGTAAGTGGGAAAGAAGAGAAAGTAAGAAAGAAAAAGAAAGAAAAGAATAGAAAAGACAAAAATAAAAACAAAAGGAATAGACAGAAGAAAGTAAGAAAGAAAATAATAAACGTAAATGGGAAAGAATGAAATAAAGAAAGAAAGAAAAGAAAGAACAGACAAAAAAAGAGAGAAAGACTAGACAGAAGAAAGAAAATAAGAAAGAAGGGAATGAAGAAGCAAACAAACAAACGAAAGAAAAAATAGAAAAAGTAGGAAATAAAGATATAGGCCGAAGAAAAGAAGAAAAAAAGAGAAACAAAGGAAGAGATAAGGAAAGAAAGGAAAGAATTAGACAAAAGTATGGAAAAAGAAACTGACAGAAGAAAAAAGAAAAAAAGAAAAATGTAAAGAAGGGACAAAAGTAGGAATGAAAGAAATTAACAGAAGAAAGAAAGAAAGAAAAAGAAAGAAAAAGAAAGAAAGAAAGAAAATAATAGAAGTGTGAAAGAAGAAACGAAAAAAGATAAAAAATTAGGAAAGAAAGGAATAGACAGAAGAAAGAAAGAAGGAAAGAAAGAAAGAAACAAACAAACGAAATAAAAAAAGCATTAAAAAGTAAGAAATAAAGAAAAAGACAGAAGAAAGAAAGAAAGAATTTAATAGACAAATGTATGGAAGAAATAGACATAAGAGAAAAAAATGAATGTAAAGATGGGAAAAATGTAGCAAAGAATGAATTAGACAGAAGACAACAAGAAAGAATGAAATAAAGAACGAAAGAAATTAATAGACAAAAGTATGAAAGAAGAAATAGACAGCAGAAAAAAAAGAAAGAATGTAAAGAAGTGACAAAATTAGGAAAGAAAGAAATAGACAGAAAGAAAGAAAGAAAGGAAGTAAGAAAATAATAGACAGATGTATGGAAGAAGAAATAGACAGAAGAAAAAAGAAAGAAAGTAATGAAGGGGAAAATGTAGGAAAGAAAGAAATAGACAAAAGAAAGAAAGAAAGAAAGAAAGAAAAATAAAGAAAGAAATAAAGAAAATAACAGAAGTAAGTGGGAAAGAAAAAACAAAAAGAGATAAAAAGTTAAGAAAGAAAGGAATAGACAGAAGAAAGAAAGAAAGAAAGAAAGAAGGAAAGGAAGAAGCAAACAAACAAACGAAAGAAATAAATGAATTGAAAAAGTAGGAAATAAAGAAATAGACAGAAGAAAGAAAGAAAAAAAGAAAGAAAAAAGAAAGAAAATAATAGACAAATGTATGAATGAAGAAATCGACAGAAGAAAAAAGAAAGAAAGTAAAGGGAAAAATAAGAAAGAAATAAAAAGACAGAAGAAAGAAAGAAAGAAAGAAAGAATTTAATAGACAAAAGTATGAAAGAAGAAATAATAAGTAGAAAAAAGAAAAAAGAAAGAAAGTAAAGATTGACAAAGAGGAAAGAAAGAAATAGAAAGAAAGAAAGAATGGAAGAAAGAAAATAATAAACAAAGGTATGGAAGAAGAAATAAACAGATAAAAAATGAATGTAAAGGAAGGAGAATGTAGCAACGAAAGAAATAGACAGAATACAAAAAGAAAGAAGGAAATAAAGAAGGAAATAAATTAATAGACTAAAGAAGAAATCGACAGAAGAAAAAAGTGAGGAAAGGATAAAAGTAGAAAAGAAAGAAATAGAAGAAAGAAAGAAAGAATATAATAGACATAATTTAGAAAGATATGAAGAAAGGAAAGGGTAGATAAACTAAGAAAGAAAGGTATAGAAAGAAGAAAGAAATAAAGAAAGGAAGGAAGCAGCAAAGAAACAAATGAAAGGAGGAAAGAAAAGAATAGAAAAAAAGAAGAAAATAAAGAAATTTAGCGAAGAAAGTAAGAAACAAACAGAAACAAAGGAACAGAGAAAAGAAAGAAAGAAAATAATAGACAAATGTATGGAAGAACGAATAGAGAGAAGAAAAAAGAAAGAAAGTAAAGAAGGGACAAAAGTAGGAAAGAAAGAAATATACAGAAGAACGGAAGAAAGAAAGAAAATAATAGACAAAAATGAGAAAGAAAGGAATAGATAGAAGAAAGAAAGGAAGCAATGAGGGAAGGGAGAAAGAAAGAAAGTAGCAAGCACAAAATAAAGAAAGAAAGAAATGAATAGAAAATGTATGATATAAAGAATTAGACAAAAGAATGAAACAAATAAAGAAAGAAAATATAGACAAAAGTAGGAAAGAGAGAAAAAGACAGAAAAAAGAAAGAAAGTATGAGACAAAAGGAAGAATAAAAAATAGTCAAAAGAGAGAGAGAGAGAAAAGAAGAAAGGAATAGACAGAAGAAAGTAAGAAAGAAAGAAAGAAAGAGGGGAAGGAAAAAACATAATAGACATAAGGCGGAATGAAAGAAATAGACATAAAAAATAAATGAATAAAGAAAGAAAGAAAGAAAAGAATTGGTAAAAGAAATAGGCAGAAGAAAAGAAAGAAAGATAGAAATAAAGAAAACAAAGAAATAACAGAATAGATAAAAGTAGGGAAGAAAGAAATAGACGGAAGAATGAAAAAATCAAACAAAAGAAAGAAAGAGAAAAGAAAACATACGAAAGGAAGGATAAGTCCGCAGAAAGAAAGAACGAAAGAAAAAAGAAAGAGAAAAATGAAAAAGGAAAAATGAAGGAAAGAAAAAATAGACAGAAAAAGAATGAAACAAAAGTACAAAAAGAAAAGAATAGCCAAATTTCAAATGAAATAAATCGTTTGAAGAAAGAAAGAAAGAAAGAAAGAATCAATGAAAGAAAAAAGAAAAAAGAAAGTAAAGAATAGAAAAAGTAGGAAAGAAAGAAAGATACAAAAGAAAGCAAGGAAAAGATAAACAAAATTAGGAAGTAAAGATATAGCCAGAAGAAAGAAAGAAATAAAGAAAGAAAGAAAGAAAGAAATAAAGAAAGAAAGAAAAAAGAGACAGAAGAAAGAAAAAAGAAAAAAGAGAAAGAAGAAAGAAAGAAAAAAGAAGGAAAGAAAGAAGGAAATGAATAGACAAAAGTAGGAAAGGAAGAAACAGATGAAGAAAGGAAGAAAAAGAAATGAAGAGAAAAAACAAGAAAGAAAAAAGAGACAGAAGAAAGAAAGAAAAAAGAAAGAAAGAAAGAAGGAAATGAACAGACAAAAGTAGGAAAGGAAGAAAAAGATGAAGAAAGGAAGAAAAAGAAATGGACAGAAAAAACAAGAAAGAAAAAAGAGACAGAAGAAAGAAAAAAGAAAGAAAGAAAGAAGGAAATGAATAGACAAAAGTAGGAAAGGAAGAAACAGATGAAGAAAGGAAGAAAAAGAAATGGACAGATAAAACAAGAAAGAAAAAAGAGACAGAAGAAAGAAAGAAAAAAGAAAGAAAGAAAGAAGGAAATGAATAGACAAAAGTAGGAAAGGAAGAAAAAGATGAAGAAAGGAAGAAAAAGAAATGGACAGAAAAAACAAGAAAGAAAAAAGAGTCAGAAGAAAGAAAAAAGAAAGAAAGAAGGAAATGAATAGACAAAAGTAGGAAAGGAAGAAACAGATGAAGAAAGGAAGAAAAAGAAATGGACAGAAAAAACAAGAAAGAAAAAAGAGACAGAAGAAAGAAAAAAGAAAGAAAGAAAGAAGGAAATGAATAGACAAAAGTAGGAAAGGAAGAAACAGATGAAGAAAGGAAGAAAAAGAAATGGACAGAAAAAACAAGAAAGAAAAAAGAGACAGAAGAAAGAAAGAAAAAAGAAGGAAAGAAAGAAAGAAGGAAATGAATAGACAAAAGTAGGAGAGGAAGAAAGAGATGAAGAAAGGAAGAAAAAGAAATGGACAGAAAAAACAAGAAAGAAAAAAGAGACAGAAGAAAGAAAAAAGAAAGAAAGAAAGAAATGAATAGACAAAAGTAGGAAAGGAAGAAACAGATGAAGAAAGGAAGAAAAAGAAATGGACAGAAAAAACAAGAAAGAAAAAAGAGACAGAAGAAAGAAAGAAAAAAGAAAGAAAGAAAGAAGAAAATGAATAGACAAAAGTAGGAAAGGAAGAAACAGATGAAGAAAGGAAGAAAAAGAAATGGACAGAAAAAACAAGAAAGAAAAAAGAGACAGAAGAAAGAAACAAAAAAAAGAAGGAAAGAAAGAAAGAAGGAAATGAATAGACAAAAGTAGGAAAGGAAGAAACAGATGAAGAAAGGAAGAAAAAGAAATGGACAGAAAAAACAAGAAAGAAAAAAGAGACAGAAGAAAGAAAAAAGAAAGAAAGAAAGAAGGAAATGAATAGACAAAAGTAGGAAAGGAAGAAACAGATGAAGAAAGGAAGAAAAAGAAATGGACAGAAAAAACAAGAAAGAAAAAAGTGACAGAAGAAAGAAAGAAAAAAGGAGGAAAAAAAGAAGGAAATGAATAGACAAAAGTAGGAAAGGAAGAAACAGATGAAGAAAGGAAGAAAAAGAAATGGACAGAAAAAACAAGAAAGAAAAAAGAGACAGAAGAAAGAAAAAAGAAAGACAGAAAGAAGGAAATGAATAGACAAAAGTAGGAAAGGAAGAAACAGATGAAGAAAGGAAGAAAAAGAAATGGACAGAAAAAACAAGAAAGAAAAAAGAGACAGAAGAAAGAAAAAAGAAAGAAAGAAAGAAGGAAATGAATAGACAAAAGTAGGAAAGGAAGAAACAGATGAAGAAAGGAAGAAAAAGAAATGGACAGAAAAAACAAGAAAGAAAAAAGAGACAGAAGAAAGAAAGAAAAAAGAAGGAAAGAAAGAAAGAAGGAAATGAATAGACAAAAGTAGGAGAGGAAGAAACAGATGAAGAAAGGAAGAAAAAGAAATGGACAGAAAAAACAAGAAAGAAAAAAGAGACAGAAGAAAGAAAAAAGAAAGAAAGAAAGAAATGAATAGACAAAAGTAGGAAAGGAAGAAACAGATGAAGAAAGGAAGAAAAAGAAATGGACAGAAAAAACAAGAAAGAAAAAAGAGACAGAAGAAAGAAAGAAAAAGAGAGAAAGAAAGAAGGAAATGAATAGACAAAAGTAGGAAAGGAAGAAACAGATGAAGAAAGGAAGAAAAAGAAATGGACAGAAAAAACAAGAAAGAAAAAAGAGACAGAAGGAAGAAAGAAAAAAGAAAGAAAGAAAGAAGGAAATGAATAGACAAAAGTAGGAAAGGAAGAAACAGATGAAGAAAGGAAGAAAAAGAAATGGACAGAAAAAACAAGAAAGAAAAAAGAGACAGAAGGAAGAAAGAAAAAAGAAAGAAAGAAAGAAGGAAATGAATAGACAAAAGTAGGAAAGGAAGAAACAGATGAAGAAAGGAAGAAAAAGAAATGGACAGAAAAAACAAGAAAGAAAAAAGAGACAGAAGAAAGAAAGAAAAAAGAAAGAAAGAAAGAAGGAAATGAATAGACAAAAGTAGGAAAGGAAGAAACAGATGAAGAAAGGAAGAAAAAGAAATGGACAGAAAAAACAAGAAAGAAAAAAGAGACAGAAGAAAGAAAGAAAAAAGAAAGAAAGAAAGAATGAAATGAATAGACAAAAGTAGGAGAGGAAGAAACAGATGAAGAAAGGAAGAAAAAGAAATGGACAGAAAAAACAAGAAAGAAAAAAGAGACAGAAGAAAGAAAAAAGAAAGAAAGAAAGAAATGAATAGACAAAAGTAGGAAAGGAAGAAACAGATGAAGAAAGGAAGAAAAAGAAATGGACAGAAAAAACAAGAAAGAAAAAAGTGACAGAAGAAAGAAAGAAAAAAGAAAGAAAGAAAGAAGAAAATGAATAGACAAAAGTAGGAAAGGAAGAAACAGATGAAGAAAGGAAGAAAAAGAAATGGACAGAAAAAACAAGAAAGAAAAAAGAGACAGAAGAAAGAAAAAAGAAAGAAAGAAAGAAGGAAATGAATAGACAAAAGTAGGAAAGGAAGAAACAGATGAAGAAAGGAAGAAAAAGAAATGGACAGAAAAAACAAGAAAGAAAAAAGAGACAGAAGAAAGAAAAAAGAAAGAAAGAAAGAAGGAAATGAATAGACAAAAGTAGGAAAGGAAGAAACAGATGAAGAAAGGAAGAAAAAGAATGGACAGAAAAAACAAGAAAGAAAAAAGTGACAGAAGAAAGAAAGAAAAAAGAAAGAAAGAAAGAAGAAAATGAATAGACAAAAGTAGGAAAGGAAGAAACAGATGAAGAAAGGAAGAAAAAGAAATGGACAGAAAAAACAAGAAAGAAAAAAGAGACAGAAGAAAGAAAAAAGAAAGAAAGAAAGAAGGAAATGAATAGACAAAAGTAGGAAAGGAAGAAACAGATGAAGAAAGGAAGAAAAAGAAATGGACAGAAAAAACAAGAAAGAAAAAAGAGACAGAAGAAAGAAACAAAAAAAAGAAGGAAAGAAAGAAAGAAGGAAATGAATAGACAAAAGTAGGAAAGGAAGAAACAGATGAAGAAAGGAAGAAAAAGAAATGGACAGAAAAAACAAGAAAGAAAAAAGAGACAGAAGAAAGAAAAAAGAAAGAAAGAAAGAAGGAAATGAATAGACAAAAGTAGGAAAGGAAGAAACAGATGAAGAAAGGAAGAAAAAGAAATGGACAGAAAAAACAAGAAAGAAAAAAGTGACAGAAGAAAGAAAGAAAAAAGGAGGAAAAAAAGAAGGAAATGAATAGACAAAAGTAGGAAAGGAAGAAACAGATGAAGAAAGGAAGAAAAAGAAATGGACAGAAAAAACAAGAAAGAAAAAAGAGACAGAAGAAAGAAAAAAGAAAGACAGAAAGAAGGAAATGAATAGACAAAAGTAGGAAAGGAAGAAACAGATGAAGAAAGGAAGAAAAAGAAATGGACAGAAAAAACAAGAAAGAAAAAAGAGACAGAAGAAAGAAAAAAGAAAGAAAGAAAGAAGGAAATGAATAGACAAAAGTAGGAAAGGAAGAAACAGATGAAGAAAGGAAGAAAAAGAAATGGACAGAAAAAACAAGAAAGAAAAAAGAGACAGAAGAAAGAAAGAAAAAAGAAGGAAAGAAAGAAAGAAGGAAATGAATAGACAAAAGTAGGAGAGGAAGAAACAGATGAAGAAAGGAAGAAAAAGAAATGGACAGAAAAAACAAGAAAGAAAAAAGAGACAGAAGAAAGAAAAAAGAAAGAAAGAAAGAAATGAATAGACAAAAGTAGGAAAGGAAGAAACAGATGAAGAAAGGAAGAAAAAGAAATGGACAGAAAAAACAAGAAAGAAAAAAGAGACAGAAGAAAGAAAGAAAAAGAGAGAAAGAAAGAAGGAAATGAATAGACAAAAGTAGGAAAGGAAGAAACAGATGAAGAAAGGAAGAAAAAGAAATGGACAGAAAAAACAAGAAAGAAAAAAGAGACAGAAGGAAGAAAGAAAAAAGAAAGAAAGAAAGAAGGAAATGAATAGACAAAAGTAGGAAAGGAAGAAACAGATGAAGAAAGGAAGAAAAAGAAATGGACAGAAAAAACAAGAAAGAAAAAAGAGACAGAAGGAAGAAAGAAAAAAGAAAGAAAGAAAGAAGGAAATGAATAGACAAAAGTAGGAAAGGAAGAAACAGATGAAGAAAGGAAGAAAAAGAAATGGACAGAAAAAACAAGAAAGAAAAAAGAGACAGAAGAAAGAAAGAAAAAAGAAAGAAAGAAAGAAGGAAATGAATAGACAAAAGTAGGAAAGGAAGAAACAGATGAAGAAAGGAAGAAAAAGAAATGGACAGAAAAAACAAGAAAGAAAAAAGAGACAGAAGAAAGAAAGAAAAAAGAAAGAAAGAAAGAATGAAATGAATAGACAAAAGTAGGAGAGGAAGAAACAGATGAAGAAAGGAAGAAAAAGAAATGGACAGAAAAAACAAGAAAGAAAAAAGAGACAGAAGAAAGAAAAAAGAAAGAAAGAAAGAAATGAATAGACAAAAGTAGGAAAGGAAGAAACAGATGAAGAAAGGAAGAAAAAGAAATGGACAGAAAAAACAAGAAAGAAAAAAGTGACAGAAGAAAGAAAGAAAAAAGAAAGAAAGAAAGAAGAAAATGAATAGACAAAAGTAGGAAAGGAAGAAACAGATGAAGAAAGGAAGAAAAAGAAATGGACAGAAAAAACAAGAAAGAAAAAAGAGACAGAAGAAAGAAAAAAGAAAGAAAGAAAGAAGGAAATGAATAGACAAAAGTAGGAAAGGAAGAAACAGATGAAGAAAGGAAGAAAAAGAAATGGACAGAAAAAACAAGAAAGAAAAAAGAGACAGAAGAAAGAAAAAAGAAAGAAAGAAAGAAGGAAATGAATAGACAAAAGTAGGAAAGGAAGAAACAGATGAAGAAAGGAAGAAAAAGAATGGACAGAAAAAACAAGAAAGAAAAAAGTGACAGAAGAAAGAAAGAAAAAAGAAAGAAAGAAAGAAGAAAATGAATAGACAAAAGTAGGAAAGGAAGAAACAGATGAAGAAAGGAAGAAAAAGAAATGGACAGAAAAAACAAGAAAGAAAAAAGAGACAGAAGAAAGAAAAAAGAAAGAAAGAAAGAAGGAAATGAATAGACAAAAGTAGGAAAGGAAGAAACAGATGAAGAAAGGAAGAAAAAGAAATGGACAGAAAAAACAAGAAAGAAAAAAGAGACAGAAGAAAGAAACAAAAAAAAGAAGGAAAGAAAGAAAGAAGGAAATGAATAGACAAAAGTAGGAAAGGAAGAAACAGATGAAGAAAGGAAGAAAAAGAAATGGACAGAAAAAACAAGAAAGAAAAAAGAGACAGAAGAAAGAAAAAAGAAAGAAAGAAAGAAGGAAATGAATAGACAAAAGTAGGAAAGGAAGAAACAGATGAAGAAAGGAAGAAAAAGAAATGGACAGAAAAAACAAGAAAGAAAAAAGTGACAGAAGAAAGAAAGAAAAAAGGAGGAAAAAAAGAAGGAAATGAATAGACAAAAGTAGGAAAGGAAGAAACAGATGAAGAAAGGAAGAAAAAGAAATGGACAGAAAAAACAAGAAAGAAAAAAGAGACAGAAGAAAGAAAAAAGAAAGACAGAAAGAAGGAAATGAATAGACAAAAGTAGGAAAGGAAGAAACAGATGAAGAAAGGAAGAAAAAGAAATGGACAGAAAAAACAAGAAAGAAAAAAGAGACAGAAGAAAGAAAAAAGAAAGAAAGAAAGAAGGAAATGAATAGACAAAAGTAGGAAAGGAAGAAACAGATGAAGAAAGGAAGAAAAAGAAATGGACAGAAAAAACAAGAAAGAAAAAAGAGACAGAAGAAAGAAAGAAAAAAGAAGGAAAGAAAGAAAGAAGGAAATGAATAGACAAAAGTAGGAGAGGAAGAAACAGATGAAGAAAGGAAGAAAAAGAAATGGACAGAAAAAACAAGAAAGAAAAAAGAGACAGAAGAAAGAAAAAAGAAAGAAAGAAAGAAATGAATAGACAAAAGTAGGAAAGGAAGAAACAGATGAAGAAAGGAAGAAAAAGAAATGGACAGAAAAAACAAGAAAGAAAAAAGAGACAGAAGAAAGAAAGAAAAAGAGAGAAAGAAAGAAGGAGATGAATAGACAAAAGTAGGAAAGGAAGAAACAGATGAAGAAAGGAAGAAAAAGAAATGGACAGAAAAAACAAGAAAGAAAAAAGAGACAGAAGAAAGAAAGAAAAAAGAAAGAAAGAAAGAATGAAATGAATAGACAAAAGTAGGAAAGGAAGAAACTGATGAAGAAAAGAAGAAAAAGAAATGGACAGAAAAAACAAGAAAGAAAAAAGAGACAGAAGAAAGAAAGAAAAAAGAAAGAAAGAAAGAAGGAAATGAATAGACAAAAGTAGGAAAGGAAGAAACAGATGAAGAAAGGAAGAAAAAGAAATGGGCAGAAAAAACAAGAAAGAAAAAAGTGACAGAAGAAAGAAAGAAAAAAGAAAGAAAGAAAGAAGAAAATGAATAGACAAAAGTAGGAAAGGAAGAAACAGATGAAGAAAGGAAGAAAAAGAAATGGACAGAAAAAACAAGAAAGAAAAAAGAGACAGAAGAAAGAAAAAAGAAAGAAAGAAAGAAGGAAATGAATAGACAAAAGTAGGAAAGGAAGAAACAGATGAAGAAAGGAAGAAAAAGAAATGGACAGAAAAAATAAGAAAGAAAAAAGAGACAGAAGAAAGAAAAAAGAAAGAAAGAAAGAAGGAAATGAATAGACAAAAGTAGGAAAGGAAGAAACAGATGAAGAAAGGAAGAAAAAGAATGGACAGAAAAAACAAGAAAGAAAAAAGTGACAGAAGAAAGAAAGAAAAAAGAAAGAAAGAAAGAAGAAAATGAATAGACAAAAGTAGGAAAGGAAGAAACAGATGAAGAAAGGAAGAAAAAGAAATGGACAGAAAAAACAAGAAAGAAAAAAGAGACAGAAGAAAGAAAAAAGAAAGAAAGAAAGAAGGAAATGAATAGACAAAAGTAGGAAAGGAAGAAACAGATGAAGAAAGGAAGAAAAAGAAATGGACAGAAAAAACAAGAAAGAAAAAAGTGACAGAAGAAAGAAAGAAAAAAGGAGGAAAGAAAGAAGGAAATGAATAGACAAAAGTAGGAAAGGAAGAAACAGATGAAGAAAGGAAGAAAAAGAAATGGACAGAAAAAACAAGAAAGAAAAAAGTGACAGAAGAAAGAAAGAAAAAAGAAAGAAAGAAAGAAGAAAATGAATAGACAAAAGTAGGAAAGGAAGAAACAGATGAAGAAAGGAAGAAAAAGAAATGGACAGAAAAAACAAGAAAGAAAAAAGAGACAGAAGAAAGAAAGAATAAAGAAAGACAGAAAGAAGGAAATGAATAGACAAAAGTAGGAAAGGAAGAAACAGATGAAGAAAGGAAGAAAAAGAAATGGACAGAAAAAACAAGAAAGAAAAAAGAGACAGAAGAAAGAAAGAAAAAAGAAAGAAAGAAAGAAGAAAATGAATAGACAAAAGTAGGAAAGGAAGAAACAGATGAAGAAAGGAAGAAAAAGAAATGGACAGAAAAAACAAGAAAGAAAAAAGTGACAGAAAAAAGAAAGAAAAAAGAAAGAAAGAAAGAAGAAAATGAATAGACAAATGTAGGAAAGGAAGAAGCAGATGAAGAAAGGAAGAAAAAGAAATGGACAGAAAAAACAAGAAAGAAAAAAGAGACAGAAGAAAGAAAAAAGAAAGAAAGAAAGAAGGAAATGAATAGACAAAAGTAGGAAAGGAAGAAACAGATGAAGAAAGGAAGAAAAAGAAATGGACAGAAAAAATAAGAAAGAAAAAAGAGACAGAAGAAAGAAAAAAGAAAGAAAGAAAGAAGGAAATGAATAGACAAAAGTAGGAAAGGAAGAAACAGATGAAGAAAGGAAGAAAAAGAATGGACAGAAAAAACAAGAAAGAAAAAAGTGACAGAAGAAAGAAAGAAAAAAGAAAGAAAGAAAGAAGAAAATGAATAGACAAAAGTAGGAAAGGAAGAAACAGATGAAGAAAGGAAGAAAAAGAAATGGACAGAAAAAACAAGAAAGAAAAAAGAGACAGAAGAAAGAAAAAAGAAAGAAAGAAAGAAGGAAATGAATAGACAAAAGTAGGAAAGGAAGAAACAGATGAAGAAAGGAAGAAAAAGAAATGGACAGAAAAAACAAGAAAGAAAAAAGTGACAGAAGAAAGAAAGAAAAAAGGAGGAAAGAAAGAAGGAAATGAATAGACAAAAGTAGGAAAGGAAGAAACAGATGAAGAAAGGAAGAAAAAGAAATGGACAGAAAAAAACAAGAAAGAAAAAAGACAGAAGAAAGAAAAAAGAAAGACAGAAAGAAGGAAATGAATAGACAAAAGTAGGAAAGGATGAAACAGATGAAGAAAGGAAGAAAAAGAAATGAACAGAAAAAACAAGAAAGAAAAAAGAGACAGAAGAAAGAAAGAAAAAAGAAAGAAAGAAAGAAAGAAGGAAATGAATAGACAAAAGTAGGAAAGGAAGAAACAGATGAAGAAAGGAAGAAAAAGAAATGGACAGATAAAATAAGAAAGAAAAAAGAGACAGAAGAAAGAAAGAAAAAAGAAAGAAAGAAAGAAGGAAATGAACAGACAAAAGTAGGAAAGGAAGAAAAAGATGAAGAAAGGAAGAAAAAGAAATGGACAGAAAAAACAAGAAAGAAAAAAGAGTCAGAAGAAAGAAAAAAGAAAGAAAGAAGGAAATGAATAGACAAAAGTAGGAAAGGAAGAAACAGATGAAGAAAGGAAGAAAAAGAAATGAACAGAAAAAACAAGAAAGAAAAAAGAGACAGAAGAAAGAAAAAAGAAAAAAGAAAGAAAGAAAGAAGGAAATGAATAGACAAAAGTAGGAAAGGAAGAAACAGATGAAGAAAGGAAGAAAAAGAAATGGACAGAAAAAACAAGAAAGAAAAAAGAGACAGAAGAAAGAAAGTAAAAAGAAAAAAGAAAGAAAGAAGGAAATGAATAGACAAAAGTATGAAAGGAAGAAACAGATGAAGAAAGGAAGAAAAAGAAATGGACAGAAAAAACAAGAAAGAAAAAAAGAGACAGAAGAAAGAATAAAGAAAGTCAGAAAGAAGGAAATGAATAGACAAAAGTAGGAAAGGAAGAAACAGATGAAGAAAGGAAGAAAAAGAAATGGACAGAAAAAACAAGAAAGAAAAAAGAGACAGAAGAAAGAAAGAAAAAAGAAAGAAAGAAAGAAGAAAATGAATAGACAAAAGTAGGAAAGGAAGAAACAGATGAAGAAAGGAAGAAAAAGAAATGGACAGAAAAAACAAGAAAGAAAAAAGAGACAGAAGAAAGAAAAAAGAAAGAAAGAAAGAAGGAAATGAATAGACAAAAGTAGGAAAGGAAGAAACAGATGAAGAAAGGAAGAAAAAGAAATGGACAGAAAAAACAAGAAAGAAAAAAGAGACAGAAGAAAGAAAGAAAAAAGAAGGAAAGAAAGAAGGAAATGAATAGACAAAAGTAGGAAAGGAAGAAACAGATGAAGAAAGGAAGAAAAAGAAATGGACAGAAAAAACAAGAAAGAAAAAAGAGACAGAAGAAAGAAAGAAAAAAGAAAGAAAGAAAGAAGAAAATGAATAGACAAAAGTAGGAAAGGAAGAAACAGATGAAGAAAGGAAGAAAAAGAAATGGACAGAAAAAACAAGAAAGAAAAAAGTGACAGAAGAAAGAAAGAAAAAAGAAAGAAAGAAAGAAGAAAATGAATAGACAAAAGTAGGAAAGGAAGAAACAGATGAAGAAAGGAAGAAAAAGAAATGGACAGAAAAAACAAGAAAGAAAAAAGAGACAGAAGAAAGAAAAAAGAAAGAAAGAAAGAAGGAAATGAATAGACAAAAGTAGGAAGAAACAGATGAAGAAAGGAAGAAAAAGAAATGGACAGAAAAAACAAGAAAGAAAAAAGTGACAGAAGAAAGAAAGAAAAAAGGAGGAAAGAAAGAAGGAAATGAATAGACAAAAGTAGGAAAGGAAGAAACAGATGAAGAAAGGAAGAAAAAGAAATGGACAGAAAAAAACAAGAAAGAAAAAAGAGACAGAAGAAAGAAAGAAAAAAGAAAGAAAGAAAGAAAGAAGGAAATGAATAGACAAAAGTAGGAAAGGAAGAAACAGATGAAGAAAGGAAGAAAAAGAAATGGACAGAAAAAACAAGAAAGAAAAAAGAGTCAGAAGAAAGAAAAAAGAAAGAAAGAAGGAAATGAATAGACAAAAGTAGGAAAGGAAGAAACAGATGAAGAAAGGAAGAAAAAGAAATGGACAGAAAAAACAAGAAAGAAAAAAGTGACAGAAGAAAGAAAGAAAAAAGGAGGAAAGAAAGAAGGAAATGAATAGACAAAAGTAGGAAAGGAAGAAACAGATGAAGAAAGGAAGAAAAAGAAATGGACAGAAAAAACAAGAAGGAAAAAAGTGACAGAAGAAAGAAAGAAAAAAGGAGGAAAGAAAGAAGGAAATGAATAGACAAAAGTAGGAAAGGAAGAAACAGATGAAGAAAGGAAGAAAAAGAAATGGACAGAAAAAAACAAGAAAGAAAAAAGAGACAGAAGAAAGAAAAAAGAAAGACAGAAAGAAAGAAATGAATAGACAAAAGTAGGAAAGGAAGAAACAGATGAAGAAAGGAAGAAAAAGAAATGAACAGAAAAAACAAGAAAGAAAAAAGAGACAGAAGAAAGAAAGAAAAAAGAAAGAAAGAACGAAAGAAGGAAATGAATAGACAAAAGTAGGAAAGGAAGAAACAGATGAAGAAAGGAAGAAAAAGAAATGGACAGATAAAATAAGAAAGAAAAAAGAAACAGAAGAAAGAAAGAAAAAAGAAAGAAAGAAAGAAGGAAATGAACAGACAAAAGTAGGAAAGGAAGAAAAAGATGAAGAAAGGAAGAAAAAGAAATGGACAGAAAAAACAAGAAAGAAAAAAGAGTCAGAAGAAAGAAAAAAGAAAGAAAGAAGGAAATGAATAGACAAAAGTAGGAAAGGAAGAAACAGATGAAGAAAGGAAGAAAAAGAAATGGACAGATAAAATAAGAAAGAAAAAAGAGACAGAAGAAAGAAAGAAAAAAGGAAAGAAAGAAAGAAGGAAAGGAATAGACAAAAGTAGGAAAGGAAGAAACAGATGAAGAAAGGAAGAAAAAGAAATGGACAGAAAAAACAAGAAAGAAAAAAGAGACAGAAGAAAGAAAGAAAAAAGAAAGAAAGAAAGAAGGAAATGAATAGACAAAAGTAGGAAAGGAAGAAACAGATGAAGAAAGGAAGAAAAAGAAATGGACCGAAAAAACAAGAAAGAAAAAAGAGACAGATGAAAGAAAGAAAAATAAAGAAAGAAGGAAATGAATAGACAAAAGTAGGAAAGGAAGAAACAGATGAAGAAAGGAAGAAAAAGAAATGGACAGAAAAAACAAGAAAGAAAAAAGAGACAGAAGAAAGAAAGAAAAAAGAAAGAAAGAAAGAAGGAAATGAATAGACAAAAGTAGGAAAGGAAGAAACAGATGAAGAAAGGAAGGAAAAGAAATGGACAGAAAAAACAAGAAAGAAAAAAGAGACAGAAGAAAGAAAGAAAAAAGAAAAAAGAAAGAAAGAAGGAAATGAATAGACAAAAGTAGGAAAGGAAGAAACAGATGAAGAAAGGAAGAAAAAGAAATGGACAGAAAAAACAAGAAAGAAAAAAAGAGACAGAAGAAAGAATAAAGAAAGTCAGAAAGAAGGAAATGAATAGACAAAAGTAGGAAAGGAAGAAACAGATGAAGAAAGGAAGAAAAAGAAATGGACAGAAAAAACAAGAAAGAAAAAAGAGACAGAAGAAAGAAAGAAAAAAGAAAGAAAGAAAGAAGAAAATGAATAGACAAAAGTAGGAAAGGAAGAAACAGATGAAGAAAGGAAGAAAAAGAAATGGACAGAAAAAACAAGAAAGAAAAAAGTGACAGAAGAAAGAAAGAAAAAAGGAGGAAAGAAAGAAGGAAATGAATAGACAAAAGTAGGAAAGGAAGAAACAGATGAAGAAAGGAAGAAAAAGAAATGGACAGTAAAAACAAGAAAGAAAAAAGAGACAGAAGAAAGAAAGAAAAAAGAAAGAAAGAAAGAAGGAAATGAATAGACAAAAGTAGGAAAGGAAGAAAAAGATGAAGAAAGGAAGAAAAATAAAATGGACAGAAAAAACAAGAAAGAAAAAAGAGACAGAAGAAAGAAAAAAGAAAGAAAGAAAGAAGGAAATGAATAGACAAAAGTAGGAAAGGAAGAAACAGATGAAGAAAGGAAGAAAAAGAAATGGACAGAAAAAACAAGAAAGAAAAAAGAGACAGAAGAAAGAAAGAAAAAAGAAAGAAAGAAAGAAGGAAATGAATAGACAAAAGTAGGAAAGGAAGAAACAGATGAAGAAAGGAAGGAAAAGAAATGGACCGAAAAAACAAGAAAGAAAAAAGAGACAGAAGAAAGAAAAAAGAAAGAAAGAAAGAATGAACTGAATAGACAAAAGTAGGAAAGGAAGAAACAGATGAAGAAAGGAAGAAAAAGAAATGGACAGAAAAAACAAGAAAGAAAAAAGAGACAGAAGAAAGAAAGAAAAAAGAAGGAAAGAAAGAAGGAAATGAATAGACAAAAGTAGGAAAGGAAGAAACAGATGAAGAAAGGAAGAAAAAGAAATGGACAGAAAAAACAAGAAAGAAAAAAGAGACAGAAGAAAGAAAGAAAAAAGAAAGAAAGAAAGAAGAAAATGAATAGACAAAAGTAGGAAAGGAAGAAACAGATGAAGAAAGGAAGAAAAAGAAATGGACAGAAAAAACAAGAAAGAAAAAAGTGACAGAAGAAAGAAAGAAAAAAGAAAGAAAGAAAGAAGAAAATGAATAGACAAAAGTAGGAAAGAAGAAACAGATGAAGAAAGGAAGAAAAAGAAATGGACAGAAAAAACAAGAAAGTAAAAAGAGACAGAAGAAAGAAAAAAGAAAGAAAGAAAGAAGGAAATGAATAGACAAAAGTAGGAAAGGAAGAAACAGATGAAGAAAGGAAGAAAAAGAAATGGACAGAAAAAACAAGAAAGAAAAAAAGAGACAGAAGAAAGAATAAAGAAAGTCAGAAAGAAGGAAATGATTAGACAAAAGTAGGAAAGGAAGAAACAGATGAAGAAAGGAAGAAAAAGAAATGGACAGAAAAAACAAGAAAGAAAAAAGAGACAGAAGAAAGAAAGAAAAAAGAAAGAAAGAAAGAAGGAAATGAATAGTCAAAAGTAGGAAAGGAAGAAACAGATGAAGAAAGGAAGGAAAAGAAATGGACCGAAAAAACAAGAAAGAAAAAAGAGACAGAAGAAAGAAAAAAGAAAGAAAGAAAGAATGAACTGAATAGACAAAAGTAGGAAAGGAAGAAACAGATGAAGAAAGGAAGAAAAAGAAATGGACAGAAAAAACAAGAAAGAAAAAAGAGACAGAAAAAAGAAAGAAAAAAGAAGGAAAGAAAGAAGGAAATGAATAGACAAAAGTAGGAAAGGAAGAAACAGATGAAGAAAGGAAGAAAAAGAAATGGACAGAAAAAACAAGAAAGAAAAAAGAGACAGAAGAAAGAAAGAAAAAAGAAAGAAAGAAAGAAGAAAATGAATAGACAAAAGTAGGAAAGGAAGAAACAGATGAAGAAAGAAAGAAAAAGAAATGAACAGAAAAAACAAGAAAGAAAAAAGAGACAGAAGAAAGAAAAAAGAAAGAAAGAAAGAAGGAAATGAATAGACAAAAGTAGGAAAGGAAGAAACAGATGAAGAAAGGAAGAAAAAGAAATGGACAGAAAAAACAAGAAAGAAAAAAGAGACAGAAGAAAGAAAGAAAAAAGAAGGAAAGAAAGAAGGAAATGAATAGACAAAAGTAGGAAAGGAAGAAACAGATGAAGAAAGGAAGAAAAAGAAATGGACAGAAAAAACAAGAAAGAAAAAAGAGACAGAAGAAAGAAAGAAAAAAGAAAGAAAGAAAGAAGAAAATGAATAGACAAAAGTAGGAAAGGAAGAAACAGATGAAGAAAGGAAGAAAAAGAAATGGACAGAAAAAACAAGAAAGAAAAAAGTGACAGAAGAAAGAAAGAAAAAAGAAAGAAAGAAAGAAGAAAATGAATAGACAAAAGTAGGAAAGAAGAAACAGATGAAGAAAGGAAGAAAAAGAAATGGACAGAAAAAACAAGAAAGAAAAAAGAGACAGAAGAAAGAAAAAAGAAAGAAAGAAAGAAGGAAATGAATAGACAAAAGTAGGAAAGGAAGAAACAGATGAAGAAAGGAAGAAAAAGAAATGGACAGAAAAAACAAGAAAGAAAAAAAGAGACAGAAGAAAGAATAAAGAAAGTCAGAAAGAAGGAAATGAATAGACAAAAGTAGGAAAGGAAGAAACAGATGAAGAAAGGAAGAAAAAGAAATGGACAGAAAAAACAAGAAAGAAAAAAGAGACAGAAGAAAGAAAGAAAAAAGAAAGAAAGAAAGAAGGAAATGAATAGTCAAAAGTAGGAAAGGAAGAAACAGATGAAGAAAGGAAGGAAAAGAAATGGACCGAAAAAACAAGAAAGAAAAAAGAGACAGAAGAAAGAAAAAAGAAAGAAAGAAAGAATGAACTGAATAGACAAAAGTAGGAAAGGAAGAAACAGATGAAGAAAGGAAGAAAAAGAAATGGACAGAAAAAACAAGAAAGAAAAAAGAGACAGAAGAAAGAAAGAAAAAAGAAGGAAAGAAAGAAGGAAATGAATAGACAAAAGTAGGAAAGGAAGAAACAGATGAAGAAAGGAAGAAAAAGAAATGGACAGAAAAAAACAAGAAAGAAAAAAGAGACAGAAGAAAGAAAAAAGAAAGACAGAAAGAAGGAAATGAATAGACAAAAATAGGAAAGGAAGAAACAGATGAAGAAAGAAAGAAAAAGAAATGAACAGAAAAAACAAGAAAGAAAAAAGAGACAGAAGAAAGAAAGAAAAAAGAAAGAAAGAAAGAAAGAAGGAAATGAATAGACAAAAGTAGGAAAGGAAGAAACAGATGAAGAAAGGAAGAAAAAGAAATGGACAGATAAAATAAGAAAGAAAAAAGAGACAGAAGAAAGAAAGAAAAAAGAAAGAAAGAAAGAAGGAAATGAACAGACAAAAGTAGGAAAGAAGAAAAAGATGAAGAAAGGAAGAAAAAAAATGGACAGAAAAAAACAAGAAAGAAAAAAGAGACAGAAGAAAGAAAAAAGAAAGACAGAAAGAAGGAAATGAATAGACAAAAGTAGGAAAGGAAGAAACAGATGAAGAAAGGAAGAAAAAGAAATGGACAGAAAAAAACAAGAAAGAAAAAAGAGACAGAAGAAAGAAAAAAGAAAGACAGAAAGAAGGAAATGAATAGACAAAAATAGGAAAGGAAGAAACAGATGAAGAAAGAAAGAAAAAGAAATGAACAGAAAAAACAAGAAAGAAAAAAGAGACAGAAGAAAGAAAGAAAAAAGAAAGAAAGAAAGAAAAGAGGAAATTAATAGACAAAAGTAGGAAAGGAAGAAACAGATGAAGAAAGGAAGAAAAAGAAATGGACAGATAAAATAAGAAAGAAAAAAGAGACAGAAGAAAGAAAGAAAAAAGAAAGAAAGAAAGAAGGAAATGAACAGACAAAAGTAGGAAAGGAAGAAAAAGATGAAGAAAGGAAGAAAAAGAAATGGACAGAAAAAACAAGAAAGAAAAAAAAGACAGAAGAAAGAAAGAAAAAAGAAAGAAAGAAAGAAGGAAATGAATAGACAAAAGTAGGAAAGGAAGAAACAGATGAAGAAAGGAAGGAAAAGAAATGGACAGAAAAAACAAGAAAGAATAAAGAGACAGAAGAAAGAAAGAAAAAAGAAAAAAGAAAGAAAGAAGGAAATGAATAGACAAAAGTAGGAAAGGAAGAAACAGATGAAGAAAGGAAGAAAAAGAAATGGACAGAAAAAACAAGAAAGAAAAAAGAGACAGAAGAAAGAATAAAGAAAGTCAGAAAGAAGGAAATGAATAGACAAAAGTAGGAAAGGAAGAAACAGATGAAGAAAGGAAGAAAAAGAAATGGACAGTAAAAACAAGAAAGAAAAAAGAGACAGAAGAAAGAAAGAAAAAAGAAGGAAAGAAAGAAGGAAATGAATTGACAAAAGTAGGAAAGGAAGAAACAGATGAAGAAAGGAAGAAAAAGAAATGGACAGAAAAAACAAGAAAGAAAAAAGAGACAGAAGAAAGAAAGAAAAAAGAAAGAAAGAAAGAAGAAAATGAATAGACAAAAGTAGGAAAGGAAGAAACAGATGAAGAAAGGAAGAAAAAGAAATGGACAGAAAAAACAAGAAAGAAAAAAGTGACAGAAGAAAGAAAGAAAAAAGAAAGAAAGAAAGAAGAAAATGAATAGACAAAAGTAGGAAAGAAGAAACAGATGAAGACAGGAAGAAAAAGAAAATGACAGAAAAAACAAGAAAGAAAAAAGAGACAGAAGAAAGAAAAAAGAAAGAAAGAAAGAAGGAAATGAATAGACAAAAGTAGGAAAGGAAGAAACAGATGAAGAAAGGAAGAAAAAGAAATGGACAGAAAAAACAAGAAAGAAAAAAGAGACAGAAGAAAGAAAGAAAAAAGAAAGAAAGAAAGAAGGAAATGAATAGACAAAAGTAGGAAAGGAAGAAAAAGATGAAGAAAGGAAGAAAAAGAAATGGACAGAAAAAACAAGAAAGAAAAAAGAGACAGAAGAAAGAAAGAAAAAAGAAAAAAGAAAGAAAGAAGGAAATGAATAGACAAAGTAGGAAAGGAAGAAACAGATGAAGAAAGGAAGAAAAAGAAATGGACAGAAAAAACAAGAAAGAAAAAAAGAGACAGAAGAAAGAATAAAGAAAGTCAGAAAGAAGGAAATGAATAGACAAAAGTAGGAAAGGAAGAAACAAATGAAGAAAGGAAGAAAAAGAAATGGACAGAAAAATAAGAAAGAAAAAAGAGACAGAAGAAAGAAAGAAAAAAGAAAGAAAGAAAGAAGAAAATGAATAGACAAAAGTAGGAAAGGAAGAAACAGATGAAGAAAGGAAGAAAAAGAAATGGACAGAAAAAAACAAGAAAGAAAAAAGTGAAAGAAGAAAGAAAGAAAAAAGGTGGAAAGAAAGAAGGAAATGAATAGACAAAAGTAGGAAAGGAAGAAACAGATGAAGAAAGGAAGAAAAAGAAATGGACAGAAAAAACAAGAAAGAAAAAAAAGACAGAAGAAAGAATAAAGAAAGTCAGAAAGAAGGAAATGAATAGACAAAAGTAGGAAAGGAAGAAACAAATGAAGAAAGGAAGAAAAAGAAATGGACAGAAAAAACAAGAAAGAAAAAAAAGACAGAAGAAAGAAAGAAAAATGAAAGAAAGAAAGAAGGAAATGAATAGACAAAAGTAGGAAAGGAAGAAACAGATGAAGAAAGGAAGGAAAAGAAATGGACCGAAAAAACAAGAAAGAAAAAAGAGACAGAAGAAAGAAAAAAGAAAGAAAGAAAGAATGAACTGCATAGACAAAAGTAGGAAAGGAAGAAACAGATGAAGAAAGGAAGAAAAAGAAATGGACAGAAAAAAACAAGAAAGAAAAAAGAGACAGAAAAAAGAAAGAAAAAAGAAGGAAAGAAAGAAAGAAGGAAAGGATTAGACAAAAGTAGAAAAGGAAGTAACTGATGAAGAAAGGAAGAAAAAGAAATGGACAGAAAAAACAAGAAAGAAAAAAGAGACAGAAGAAAGAAAAAAGAAAGAAAGAAAGAAGAAAATGAATAGACAAAAGTAGGAAAGGAATAAAAAGATGAAGAAAGGAAGAAAAAGAAATGGACAGAATAAACAAAAAAGAAAAAAGAGACAGAAGAAAGAAAGAAAAAAGAAGGAAAGAAAGAAGGAAATGAATAGACAAAAGTAGGAAGGGAAGAAACAGATGAAGAAAGGAAGAAAAAGAAATGGACAGAAAAAACAAGAAAGAAAAAAGAGACAGAAGAAAGAAAGAAAAAAGAAGGAAAGAAAGAAAGAAGGAAATGAATAGACAAAAGTAGAAAAGGAAGAAACAGATGAAGAAAGGAAGAAAAAGAAATGGACAGAAAAAACAAGAAAGAAAAAAGAGACAGAAGAAAGAAAGAAAAAAGAAAAAAAAAGAAAGAAAGAAATGAATAGACAAAAGTAGGAAAGGAAGAAAAAGATGAAGAAAGGAAGAAAAAGAAATGGACAGAAAAAACAAGAAAGAAACAAGAGACAGAAGAAAGAAAAAAGAAAGAAAGAAAGAAGGAAATGAATAGACAAAAGTAGGAAAGGAAGAAACAGATGAAGAAAAAGAAATGGACAGAAAAAACAAGAAAGAAAAAAGAGACAGAAGAAAGAAAGAAAAAAGAAAAAAAAGAAAGAAATGAATAGACAAAAGTAGGAAAGGAAGAAAAAGATGAAGAAAGGAAGAAAAAGAAATGGACAGAAAAAACAAGAAAGAAAAAAGAGACAGAAGAAAGAAAAAAGAAAGAAAGAAAGAAGGAAATGAATAGACAAAAGTAGGAAAGGAAGAAACAGATGAAGAAAAAGAAATGGACAGAAAAAACAAGAAAGAAAAAAGAGACAGAAGAAAGAAAGAAAAAAGAAAAAAAAAGAAAGAAAGAAATGAATAGACAAAAGTAGGAAAGGAAGAAAAAGATGAAGAAAGGAAGAAAACGAAATGGACAGAAAAAAACAAGAAAGAAAAAAGAGACAGAAGAAAGAAAAAAGAAAGACAGAAAGAAGGAAATGAATAGACAAAAGTAGGAAAGGAAGAAACAGATGAAGAAAGGAAGAAAAAGAAATGGACAGAAGAAACAAGAAAGAAAAAAGAGACAGAAGAAAGAAAGAAAAAAGATGGAAAGAAAGAAGGAAATGAATAGACAAAAGTAGGAAAGGAAGAAACAGATGAAGAAAGGAAAAAAAAGAAATGGACAGAAAAAACAAGAAAGAAAAAAGAGACAGAAGAAAGAAAGAAAAAAGAAGGAAAGAAAGAAAGAAGGAAAGGATTAGACAAAATAGGAAAGGAAGAAACAGATGAAGAAAGGAAGAAAAAGAAATGGACAGAAAAAACAAGAAAGAAAAAAGAGACAGAAGAAAGAAAAAAGAAAGAAAGAAAGAAGAAAATGAATAGACAAAAGTAGGAAAGGAAGAAACAGATGAAGAACGGAAGAAAAGGAAATGTACAGAAAAAACAAGAAAGAAAAAAGAGACAGAAGAAAGAAAGAAAAAAGAAGGAAAGTAAGAAAGAAGAAAATGAATAGACAAAAGTAGGAAAGGAAGAAACAGATGAAGAAAGGAAGAAAAAGAAATGGACAGAAGAAACAAGAAAGAAAAAAGAGACAGAAGAAAGAAAGAAAAAAGAAGGAAAGAAAGAAGGAAATAAATAGACAAAAGTAGGAAAGGAAGAAAAAGATGAAGAAAGGAAGAAAAAGAAATGGACAGAAAAAACAAGAAAGAAAAAAGAGACAGAAGAAAGAAAGACAAAAGATGGAAAGAAAGAAAGAAGGAAATGAATAGACAAAAGTAGGAAAGGAAGAAACAGATGAAGAAAGGAAGAAAAAGAAATGGACAGAAAAAACAAGAAAAAAGAGACAGAAGAATGAAAGAAAAAAGAAGGAAAGAAAGAAAGAAGGAAATGAATAGACAAAAGTAGGAAAGGAAGAAACAGATGAAGAAAGGAAGAAAAAGAAATGGACAGAAATACAAGAAAGAAAAAAGAGACAGAAAAAAGAAAAAAGAAAGAAAGAAAGAAGAAAATGAATAGACAAAAGTAGGAATGGAAGAAACAGATGAAGAAAGGAAGTAAAAGAAATGGACAGAATAAACAAAAAAGAAAAAAGAGACAGAAGAAAGAAGGAAAAATGAAGGAAAGAAAGAAGGAAATGAATAGACAAAAGTAGGAAAGGAAGAATCAGATGAAGAAAGGAAGAAAAAGAAATGGAAAGAAAAAACAAGAAAGAAAAAGAGACAGAAGAAAGAAAGAAAAAAGAAGGAAAGAATGAAAGAAGGAAATGAATAGACAAAAGTAGGAAAGGAAGAAACAGATGAAGAAAGGAAGAAAAAGAAATGGACAGAAAAAACAAGAAAGAAAAAAGAGACAGAAGAAAGAAAAAAGAAAGAAAGAAAGAAGGAAATGAATAGACAAAAGTAGGAAAGGAAGAAACAGATGAAGAAAAAGAAATGGACAGAAAAAACAAGAAAGAAAAAAGAGACAGAAGAAAGAAAGAAAAAAGAAGGAAAGAAAGAAGGAAATAAATAGAGAAAAGTAGGAAAGGAAAGGAAGAAAAAGATGAAGAAAGGAAGAAAAAGAAATGGACAGAAAAAACAAGAAAGAAAAAAGAGACAGAAGAAAGAAAAAAGAAAGAAAAAAAAAAGAAGGAAATGAATAGACAAAAGTAGGAAAGGAAGAAACAGATGAAGAAAGGAAGAAAAAGAAATGGACAGAAAAAACAAGAAAGAAAAAAGAGACAGAAGAAAGAAAGAAAAAAGAAAAAATAAAGAAAGAAGGAAATGAATAGACAAAAGTAGGAAAGGAAGAAACAGATGAAGAAAGGAAGAAAAAGAAATGGATAGAAAAAACAAGAAAGAAAAAAGAGACAGAAGAAAGAAAGAAAAAAGAAGGAAAGAAAGAAGGAAATGAATAGACAAAAGTAGGAAAGGAAGAAACAGATGAAGAAAGGAAGAAAAAGAAATGGACAGGAAAAACAAGAAAGAAAAAAGAGACACAAGAAAGAAAGAAAAAAGAAGGAAAGGAAGAAGGAAATGAATAGACAAAAGTAGGAAAGGAAGAAACAGATGAAGAAAGGAAGGAAAAGAAATCGACAGAAAAAACAAGAAAGAAAAAAGAGACAGAAAAAGAAAGAAAAAAGAAGGAAAGAAAGAAGGAAATGAATAGACAAAAGTAGGAAAGGAAGAAACAGATGAAGAAAGGAAGAAAAAGAAATGGACAGAAAAAACAAGAAAGAAAAAAGAGACAGAAGAAAGAAAGAAAAAAGAAGGAAAGAAAGAAAAAAGAAGGAAAGAAAGAAGGAAATGAATAGACAAAAGTAGGAAAGGAAGAAACAGATGAAGAAAGGAAGAAAAAGAAATGGACAGAAAAAACAAGAAAGAAAAAAGAGACAGAAGAAAGAAAAAAGAAAGAAAGAAAGAAGCAAATGAATAGACAAAAGTAGGAAAGGAAGAAACAGATGAAGAAAGGAAGAAACAGGTGAAGAATGGAAGAAAAAGAAATGGACAGAAAAAACAAGAAAGAAAAAAGAGACAGAAGAAAGAAAGAAAAAAGAAAGAAAGAAAGAATATAAGAGATAAAACAAAGAAATAAAACTATAGACAAATGTAGGAAAGTAAGAAATCGAAGAAAGAAAGAAAGAAAGAATCAAACAAAAAGAGAAAGAAAGAAAGAGAGAAAAGAAAGAAAATAATAAACAAAAGTAGGAAAGAAAGAAATAAAGATAAAAAGAAAGAAATAAAAAAAGAATAAACATAAGTCGGAAAGACTTTCCTACTTTTGTCTATTCCTTTCCTAGTCGTATCTTCGTTACTGGATTCGCCTCTTCATGCAACCTCCAGATGGAAATAAACGATAGAAATGAACAGGGGTTTATAAGAGGCCCTATTTGACAGGGTTGTCCATTTTCATCCTTCCGCTGCAGCTTTTCCTGTGCAGTTTGAAGCAAACCTAGTCTTCGGGGAAGTTCATTACCTTGTCCTACCACCTCAGTCAGTTACAACATCTACGCCGACGACGTTTCCATTCTTGTCTCACTTTACCGAGATCGACAAAGTCATTAAAGAAATCCTGGTGTATGAGACTGTCTCACTGGGTAAAATTACCTGTGATAATTCGGTTGTCCTGCCATTGCATCCCTGCAAATGTTGTCTTCTCGCAGGCCCTTCAGTTGGACGCTTGGGTTTTGCAAAGTACTCGGCTTCTTTTTCCGTCCAGATATCCAGCTCGAAAATAATGGGTCGGAACTTCTAGAAAAGGTCGGTGAATCTGTGAATACAAATGAATCTTCCCTGAACCGGAGAGATGAGTTTTCCTTTCTGTCTTTCCTTACTGACACTCCCACCCCTTGAACAACTTGGATTATAGAAAACTCTGTTTCGTTTCTTCTGGGACGGCATAGCTCGTACGTTGCTTCACGATATCAACCGCCTCCTGGCAGCAAAGACTCTGATCGGAAAATTAGACGCTTTGAGTCGCGTGGAACCACCCTGTCCCGCGTCGTAGCACCTGTGAGGGTCCCAGCTACGCGCAAACAGGGGAAATAATCAGCAGGATTTTATTATAATAAAATGAGCAAGAATACATTTTTAAAGCAAAATGATAATCCACGCAACAGTATATATATATATATATATATATATATATATATATATATATATATATATATATATATATATATAGATATATATATATATATATATAGCATATTGAGAAGCAACGTATACTTTCTTGATATGTATATAATATGGAGAAAACAACTGAAAATTTGCGAATTAAAAAAATTGAATGTTTTTTTTGTGAAAGTATTTATTTATATTTTTATATATATATATTTGATATTTCAGATCTGGCCCGATCTTTCCTCAGAAATTAATTAAATAACTGTATTCAGAAGTTTATTTACAAGTAGCATCCGTCGCTAGACGCGGACGTCACGTGATGCAACTGTGTTTGAATATTTCTAACGTAAATCTAACGATAATATTTTAGATGTTGTTTAAAAAAAATTTTTTCTCCATATTATATATATATATATATATATATATATATATATATATAGATAGATAGATAGATAGATAGATAGATAGATAAAGATATATAATTGCATCAGTATGTATAGTAAGAAATTACCAACAAATAATTTTGATCTACAAAATATATATCTAAAAACATACCTTTTACTCAGAAAGTATAAAATTAAGTACAAAATATAGTTTAAAGCATAAAATAGGGTAAAATATATTTAGATTTCAGCATTAAATAACCCATAGAGGTGTTGATATGCCGCTAAACAAAATCAACTAACCAAAATTGAAGGCATACAATTGCGTTCAAATATATATTTAATTGAAGCCATAATATTGTGTTCAATATATTTAGATGTCGGCATTAAATAACCCATAGAGGTGTTGATATGCTGCCAAAGAAAAACAGTCAACATGGAAGAACTCTTTCAAGAAAAAATTACCAACAATGCATTTTTAAAGCAAAATCACCAGCAGTACATTCTATAGTAGATTTACTGAAAATATGTTTAATTTGTAGTTGAAGGAACACAAATACGTTCAGAATATTTAGATGTGGGCGTTAAATAATCCATAGTGGCTGATATGGCGCTAAACAAAATCAAACAATCAACCGAACATTGCGACCCGTCGGCAAACGTTGCGTTTGCTTGCTGGGAAATGTACCCAGGACGACTAGAACCGGACTTTCTGGCAGGAAAATGCCAAGAAAATCTTCTTGGTCGTGGGGAGTGTGTGCATACTCGGATGAGGTCATTCGTTTGTCCCGAACGTTTGCGTCATCTACCGCATATGACAACATATTTTGCCAGTTCTTTCTCGGATACAAGGTGCCGTATCTGAGCAACTACTCTTGTCTAGAATGCCATTATATTGTGGATAGATGTTAGGATTTTCATTACTGGAAACTTCGAAATAAAACGAACTGACTCAAGGATATAGATATATATTTATTTATTTTCTTTGGCGTGATGTGTGAGTCCTTTGGTATTCGGTATAGCAAAATGTTCGGTTTTTAGGCGGATATTAGTAGTAGTCTGGAGAAATGTCCGGTAGTGGTGTTTTTGAAGTCAGACCATGATCGGGTTAGTAGTAATGTTAGAAATAGTTCAATGTCAATCTACTGTGTTTTTCTAAGTCTTCAGCAAGCCAGAAATATCATTAGTAAATGGACACTTAACTGCTTTACGCGTCACACATGGCTGGTTTCTCTAGTGTCCGCGTCTCTAGTAGTCATCTTGCCGTCACTTCTGCTACTACCCCAGAGGTGTCAGTTTATAACCGCTTCAAGAATGTGGCGTGAACAGTGGCTTTGGCTAGCATCAAATGTCTCTTTCTGTTATTCTTTTTTTTTTTTGAT
Organism: Acanthosepion esculentum; assembly: GCA_964036315.1. Taxonomy (NCBI): domain Eukaryota; kingdom Metazoa; phylum Mollusca; class Cephalopoda; order Sepiida; family Sepiidae; genus Acanthosepion; species Acanthosepion esculentum. The sequence continues at coordinate 81,544,233 of OZ038514.1, read as the reverse complement.
TAGCCAAAATTATTTTATTTTTCGGCGTTCTTTTCTTTTTCTTTCTTTTTCATAACGGAAATTATGCATGGAGCCTCTCTGACTTTTGGTACTTTTCAATCACAAATTATTAGGCTCTGATTCTGTAAACTTCCGTCGTTTTTCGGCGGTTTCAGTCTTTCCTTCTTCTTCCTCTTTTTATTTGAGGGTTGCCTTCTCATTAGTTGGCAGAGACGTATTGAAAGAGAAATTAAGAGAGAGAGAGAGGGGGAGAGAGAGAGGGAGAGAGAAAGAAAGGTTTTGACGGAAAGCGCAAATGCCTTATTTTAATTTGAATTCTTTTTAATTTTGCTTGCATATTTTATTTTTATCGAGACACACTACAGTTTTATTTGTAACTTGTTCCATGGTTTCGCTTGCCATTCCTTCTTTTTATCTAGCCCAGAACTATCAGCTTACACTCTTTTGACCAGGATCTCAGACTCTGGCGCAAATCTTGGTTTCGGCTAACCTCAAAAACTTTTTGTCTTTGTTTTTATTGATTTGCAAATATTATTTTATTTTCTAATAGTGGATATTATGCATGGAATCATAAATCATAGTCAGAAATAAGTAGAGGCTATGATCAGGTAGATTTCTGGCGATTTTGCTAAATTCTTTGGCGATTCAGTTATTTTTTGTTCTTTTTATTTGAGAGTTCCCTTATTGTTAGTTGAGAGAGAAAATGAGAGAGAAAAAGATAAGGGTTTTAAAAGGAAAGCACAAATACCTTATTTTAATTTAATTTTTCTTTTTACTTTTGTTTATATATTCTATTTTTTTTTATCAGGACTCACTTCATATTAATTCAAAAGAAGACTTGTGAAGCATCAAGACTAAGAGAGATATACGAGAATGAAAAACAGTATTAATGCAAAAAAGTTTAAAGAGAAAGCGGGGAAAAAAGACGGGTTTTAAAGGGAAGGGCAAATGACTTATTTTAATTTGAATTATTTTTATTTTTGTTTATATATTTTATTTTTATATTTTATTTTTATCGGGGCGGAATATATCGATATGGACGCTGTTCCCGGTTTGACGAGGAAGGAGTTACACATCATGTGGCCTTGTGCATCTGGGTTGAAATGCCTAACGCATGATGAGACATCACACACCTGACTTGAAGAGAATGGGAAGTCAGCGAAAATTATTTCGCCTAGGGACGAACAATTTAACCAGAGTGCATCCATCGCGGTGAATTTAAGGAGTCTATTAAGCGTTGCCGTGTGTCCCTTGTGTGAACTTATTGAATGCTTCATGGTTTGCATACTGCGCTTAAAATCCTTTTTTTCTGGAAGCCAGTTACGTCTGCAGAAATACTAGCCGGTTGTCGGACAGGATGAAGACTTATATGCTTCGGGACTTGCTTACCGTCTTGTGTATAGTGATACGGACGACATCGTTGTATCAAGTCAAGGAAAAATAGGCAAATATCCAACAAGGTACTACAAATATCAGTATTTTTTTTATTTAAGTATTTTTTTTTCAGATTGAAAGAAATGAATTAAAAAGATTCTTTGCGAAAAAATTTATACGAACATTTTTTTTTTTTTACAGTAGAATGAAATTAAATGAGTTAGCACAGCAGAAGCTGAAAGCGTCAATATGTGAGTATGTATGTGAGTATGTACGTCGTTTTATCTGCGTGTATAAATTAGGGCAGTCGCTTCCGTGAAGAGGGAACTCAAACTTGCTAAAGTTGACTCTCCTAAACAAACTTAGTCGGCATGCTTTTTATGTGTCAATATCGTTAAGCATTTTTGTGTAATATTTTATACACTCGAATAAGTACACGTACGAAGACCTGAAAGATTACCTAGAGAACAAGAACTGAGCATATTTATCATGACATCATTGGCTACATCACAAACCAACAATCAGATTTATTAATCTCAAGCTTCTTGGTTAAGAAGTATTTTCCGGATTTTTAAATATCAAATTTTTGGTGCTCGTCATATACACAAATGAATTAACTTCATATTTTAAATAATCTATTGAATTATTCTACAATTCTGAAACGGGCTTCCACATATAGACAGATAGAAGGAAATCTAAAAACCGTCCTAGATAGATAGATAGATAGATAGATAGATGTGGATAGTCAAACGTAGTTAGATATTTTTTATGCATGCTTATAAATTGTAGCAGTAGACAACATGAATAAGCCGTTGTGCAGTCTTACTACTGTTGATGCTCGCAAACATATTTAGTCTGCATGTTTTTATGTGCCAATATTGCTAAGCATTTTTGTAATATTATGTACACGAATAAATATGCGAAAATGTGAGTAATTGTGAAAATTTCCGATTGTATCAATGACTTCCCTGTTCAAAGGTTAATTGGAAAAAAAAACTAGCGTAGCAAAAACTGATCACTTTTATTAAAATATAATCGGCTCCATAAGAAACCAACAATTAGATTTATTAATGTCGAGTTTATTGGTTAATAAGTATTTCCCCGATTTTTAAATATCCATTATAAGGAGACAAATATTGTTGATCATATTCTGAAGCGATCCACAAAATTTCAAGAAATTATTATCGCCTGCAATTTCAAAGAATACCGCGCGTCTTATACGGTGTAGCTCACTGATTAATATATATGAAAAAAGAGAGACAGAAATTTTGGGAAACGGTCGTGTACAAAAATGAATTAATGTCTTATTTTAAATAATCTATTGCACTGAAACGGGCTTCGACATATCGACAGATAGATAAATAGAAATATAAAAACCGTCATCGATAGATAGATAACTAGCGAGATAGACAGATAGATTTTTTTTTTTTAGATAAACAGAGAGATCGATATGAACAGACTGAGATATATAGATTATGTGCAGGCTGAGATTATATATATATATATATATATATATATATATATATATATATATATATATATATATATATATATGTAAGCAAATATGTGCATGCAGATCCGACGGTATGATGAAAAATATGGAAAAGACAAAGCAAAATCCGAATATATATATATATATATATATATATATATATATATATATATATATATATATATATATGGATAAAACAACTAAAAAGAAATTGGGTGTTTTTTTGCGAAAGTATTTATTTATATGTTTTTATATATATTTAATATGTCAGACCACCTCGGTCCTTCCTCAGAAATTAATTGAATAACTGTATTTGGGAGTTTGTTTACAGCGTCCGTCGTGGGACGCGGACGTCACGTGATGTGGAATGCAACTGTGTTTAAATTTTTTAACGTAAATCTAACCTTGACAGGAGGTAACTGATAACTGACATCCATTAAACATGGAACGTGGAACTAGAACAGTCTACCCCAGTGAGCGAAATGAAGGGTTCAGTTCAACATTCCAACTACCTGAAGAAGGCCGGAGCGTACAACGGCCGAAACGTTGTAATAAATATGGCGACAAAGATGAGGACAACAGTCCGAATAATGTAAATAAAAATAAATTGCTTTCTATGTGATCACGGGTTTGTACAAAAATGAGTTTTCTATGACAGAACTTACACCTATTACATTTTTTTACAATTCCGTAAGGGGGTTCCAGCAAGTCCATGACTGTTGTTTAACTGGTGTCAGTGAATGTTAACCTTGAGTTGCATTTAAAACCTGTTGGTTGAAGCTATTCTGAGCATTAGAATAGTTCAAGTTTTTGTTTAAGTTCCTTGAAATTGATTCACTTAATTCATGGTCATCGGGCCTCTTTTTTTGTGTCTGTGCTTTTTTCAGCCCTTGTACATTTTTGTTTTGCACTCCTTGCGTGACAGAGGTATTTTATTTTTACAAGTGTTGCTTACCCTGTACAGGGCCCAAGCGCGACTCGAGACACAAGATTTCAGGGTAAAAAGCAAGGTTTTTGCCGATATGCGTGGAATAACGCAGTAAAATATTTTACCCTAGAATTAAGGGTTAAGATCGTAGTGATAGGGAAATCAATCTCTTCGGGGTTGGTTCCACAAGGCAGTAATTCGTAGAATTTACATCTTACCAGGGGTATATGTATGGATAGAGCGTAGTTCGCGATAATACGTGTGCCATAGCGTGAAGGTTTAGACTTGTGGAACTAAGGAGAATAGTTCATCGGAACATTCTCCATGAAAATAGGGACAGAGCAGTGAAAAGCTTGCGACGTATCGTCTGTGAGAAAGTGGTTGGAGGGTGCAAAATGCTTCATCACCTACAAGGACGCGGATGTTTTGTTTTTTATTATATATATTTTTCTTCTACACATTCCCAATATATTTTCGTCCAGTTAACTTGCATTTCGGTCGTGGAGGGGGTGTCCCAGAGTAACAACTCTTATTGTTCTTATATAATTTTTATTCAAATTTTTTCTCATTATGGTGATTATGGTGACGAAAGAAAGAAAAAAAAAAGAAAGAAAGAAAGAAAGAAAGAAAGAAGGGCTGACGGAAAGAAAAAGAGAGACAGAAAGAAAGAACAAGGAACTAAATAAAATTGAATTTAGTAGGGAATGAAAGAGAAAGTAGAATAGACAAGAAAGAAAGAAAGAAAGAAAGAGAGAGAGAGAGAGAACGAAAGAAAGACAGAAAAAGAAAGTGAAAGAGAAAGAGGAATAGGCAAGCAAAAAGAAAGAAAAAAGAAACAAAGAACATCGACGTGAATAAAAGCACAAGGCCGAAATTATGGAGCATTTAGTGAGGATCGAAATCACTACTCAGTCATAATTGATCTAGTGAGACAACCAAGTGCTCAAAGCGTCACTTAGATGTGGCACAAGGCTGAAAGCATAGAGCACTCATTGAGTATCGAACTCACTTTTAGTCGTAATTTTTCTATTTAGAAAAGCTCGCTAAAAGTTACGCCATATCGATGCACCCAAAAATGATGTTCTAAGAGTAGCTTAGATGTGGCACAAGGCCAAAAGTGTGGAGCACCCAGGTATAATGTATGGAAGTATTCAAAACTCTCTGGGTGGCTGCACATTCGGCCTTGTACTACATCTAAGCGACGCGTAATAAATCTCTATATAACTTAATAAGAGATGGCTATTTCGAAGCAATGGTTAACGAACTTGACACGCTAGATCAATTACGACTGAATAGTGAGTTAGATCCTCAATGGGTGCTCCATACTTTCGGCCTTGTGCCGCATCTAAGCTATGCTTAGAATATCATCAGGTCACTGTAATGTTTTTATAAGATTTTTCACGATATCAATTACGATTGAACAGGCCTTGTGCCATGTCTAAAGTACATTAAGAAAATCTGTATGTTCATGTCCAGAGAGATTGGAACGAACAGGTTGAGTAGAACTTGGGGGTTGTATTGGTTGAAAAAATGTGAGAAAAAAAAGAGATTGTTATAGAATTTCCTTGTCTGAATGCAAAAACTGTATTAGGTCTTTTCTATTGTGCACAGATTTCAAAATGGCAATGCACATAAGCAAACAAAGAAGCAATCATACAATTGCTGAACCCAAATATTGGTGGTCGAAATTCAATTTCTTTATCAATATACACGGTGAGTCATTGTCGAGTGTATTTTAACATTTTCACAGATTCTATTAGCATATTCCATTTGAATTCGTTGAAATTCTATACTGTTTAACTTTTTATTCTTTTTTCTTTCATTTTTATTCGACTTTTCTTCATCTCCTGTTTTCGTCTTTATTCATTCATTGCTTCTATTAACTTTCAAATTTTATTTTGTCTATTCTACTTTCTCTATCATTCCCCAGGAAATTCAATTTTATTCAGTTCCTTATTCTGTCATTCTTTCTTTCTTTCTTTCTTTCTTTTCTTATTTTCTTTCTTTCTCTTCTATTCCGATTTCACTTTTATAACTTCCGACATTCAAAATTATTCACTTCCCCATTCTGTCTTTCTTTCTTTATTTGGTTATAAATTCTTTCTTGCTTTCTTTCTTTCTCTCATTCTTCCTTTCTATCTTTGTTTCATTCATTCATTCTTTCTTTATTTCTTTATTTCTTTCTTTCTTTAGTTCTATTTCCCTTTCTCTTTCATAAACTATTATATTCAATTTTATTAAGTGCTTTATTCTGTCGGTCTTTCTTTCATTCTTTCTTTATTTCTTTGTTTATTTCTTTCTTTCATTCATTTCTATTCCGGTTTTACTGTTATAAGTTCCTAAATTCAAATTTATTCACTTCCTCATTCTGTCTTTCTTTCTTTATTTATTTCATTCTACTTTCTTGCTTTCTTTCTGTCTCTCGTTCTTTCTTCATTCGTTTGTTTCTTTTTTTAGTTCTATTCCGATTTCTCTTTCATAACCTATTATATTCGATATTATTCAGTGCTATATTCTTTCTTCTTTCTTTCTTTCTTTCTTTCTTACATTCTTTCTTTTTCTTTCATTCTTTCCTTTTTTCTTTCTTTCTTTCTTTCATTCATTTCTATTCCGCTTTCTCTTTCATAACTTCCTACATTCAATTTTATTCAGTTCATTATACTGTCTTTCTTTCTCTCGTCTTTCTTTTTTCATTCTGTTCTATTCCGCTTTCTCATTCATAAACTACTACATTCAAATTTATAAGTTCTTGATTCTGTCTTTGGTAATTTTTCCTTTCTTTCTTTCTTTATTTCTTTCGTTCTTGCTTTCTTTCTTTATTTCTTTCTTTCTTTCTTTTCTATTCCGCTTTCTCTTTCTTAACCAACTACATTCAATTTTATTCAGTTCCTTATTCTGTCTTTCTCTCTTCCTTCCTTCCTTTCTTTCTTTCTTACTTTCATTCTTTCCTTTCTATTCCGGTTTCTCTTTCATAACATATAATATTCAATTTTATTTACTTCCTCATACTGTCTTTCTTTTTCTTTCCTTCATTCTTTCTTTCTTTCTGTCATTCTTTCTCTCTTTCTTACTATCTTTTTTTCTTACTTTCTTTTCTATTCCGCTATCTCTTTCATTACCTATTACATCCAATTTTATTCAGTTCCTTATTCTGTCATTCTTTCATTCTTTCTGGCTTTCATTCTTTCTTTCATCCTTTCTTTCTTTCTTTCTTTCTTTCGTTCTTTCTTTCTTTCTTTCTTTGCTATTCGGCTTTCTCATTCATAACCTACTACATTACATTTTATTCAGTTACTTATTCTTTCTTTCTTTCTTTCTTCCTTCCATTCTTCCTTCCTTCCCTCCTTCCTTCCTTCCTTCCTTCCTTCCTTCCTTCCTTCCTTACATCCATCCATCCATCCATACTTTATTTCTTCCTTCTTTCTTTATTTTTTCTTACTTTCTTTCTTTTCTATTCCGATTTCTCTTTCGTTACATATTACATCCAACTTTATTCAGTTCCTTCTTCTGTCTTTCCTTCTTTCTTTCTGGCATTCTTTCTTTCTTTCTTTCGTTTTTTCTTTCTTTCTTTCATTCTTCCTTCCTTTCTTTCTTTGCTATTCCGCTTTCTCTTTCATAATCTACTACATTCCATTTTATCCAGTTCCTTATTCTTTCTTTCTTTCCTACCTTCCTTTTTTCTTTCTATCTTTCTTTCTTTCTTTCTTTCTTTCTTTCTTTCTTTCTTTCTTTCTTTCTTTCTATTCTGATTTCTCTTTCATAATCTACTACATTCAATTATATTCAGTCCTTATTCTCTCTTTCTTTCTTTCTTTCTTTCTGTCTTTCTTTCTTTCTTTATTTATTTATTTTTTCTATTCTATTCTGCTGTCTCTTTAACAATCTACAAAATTCAATTTTATCCAGTTACTCATTCTGTCTTTCTTTCTTTCGTTTCTATTCCGCTTTCTCCTTCATTACCTAATACATACAATTTTATTGAGGTCTTTATTCAGTCTTTCTTTCTTTCTATTCCGCTTTCTCTTTCATAACCTACCACATTTAATTTTATCCAGTTCTTTATTATTTCTTTTCTATCTTTATTTCTTTCTTTCTTTCTTTTTTCTCTTTCTTTCTTTCTTTCTTTCTTTCTTTCTTTCTTTCTTTCTTTCTTTCTTTCTTTCTATTCCGCTTTCTCTTTCATAACCTACAACATTCAATTTTATTCTGTTCCTTATCCTGTCTTTCCTTCTTTCCTTCTTTCTTGCTTTCTTTCTTTCTTCCTTTCGTTTCTATTCCCCTTTCTCTTTCATTACCTACTACATTTAATTTTATAAAGTTCCTTATTATTTCTTTCTTTTTCTTTCTTTCTTGCTTTCTTTCTTTCATTCTTTCTTTTCTATTCCGCTTTCTCCTTCATAACCTACAACATTCAATATTATTCAGTTCCTCATTCTGTATGTCTATCTTTCTTTCTTTCTTTCTTTCTACCTTTTCTATTCCGCTTTCTGCTTCATAACCTACAAGATTCAATTTTATTCAGTTCCTTATTCTGTGTGTCTATCTGTCTGTCTTTCTTTCTTTCAATCTTTCTTTCTTTGTTTCGTTCTTTCTTTCTTTCTTTTTTCTTTCTTTCTTTTCTATTCCGCTTACTCTTTCATAACCTGCAACATCCAATTTTATTCAGTTCCTTATTCTGTCTTTCTTTCTTACTTTTTTTCTTGCTTTTTTTCTTTCTTTCCTTCGTTTCTATTACGCTTTCTCTTTCATTACCTAATACATTCAATTTTATTCAGATCCTATTCTGTCTTTTATTATTTCTTTCATTTTTTGTTCATTTCTTTCTATCTTTCTTTCTTTTCTATTCCACTTTCTCATTCATTACCCATTACATTCAATTTTATTCAGTTCCTTATTCATTCTTTCTTTTCTTCTATTCCGCTTTCTCTTTCATAACCTACTACATTCAATTTCATTCAGTTTATTATTCTTTCTTTATTTCCTTTCTTTCTTGCTTCTTTCTCCCTTTCTTTCTTCCTTTCTTTCTTTGTTTCTTTCTTTTCTATTCCGCTTTCTCTTTCATAACCTACAACATTCAATTTTATTCTGTTCCTCATTCTGTCATTCTTTCTTTCTTTCTTTCTTTCTTTCTTTGTTCCTTTCTTTTCTATTCCGCTTTCTCTTTCATAACCTACAACATTCAATTTTATTCTGTTCCTCATTCTGTCCTTCTTTCTTTCTTTCTTTCTTTCTTTGTTCCTTTCTTTTCTATTCCGCTTTCTCTTTCATAACCTACAACATTCAATTTTATTCACTTCCTCATTCTGTCATTCTTTCTTTCTTTGTTTCTTTCTTTCTTTGTTTCTTTCATTGATTTGTATTCAGCTTTCTGTTTCATAACCTACAACATTCAATTTTGTTCAGTTCCTTATTCTTTCTTTATTTCCTTCCTTCCTTTCTTTTTTCTTTCTTTCTTTCTTTCTTTCTTTCTTCCGTTCCTATTCCGCTTGCTCTTTCATAACTTACATTATTCAATTTTATTTAGTTCCTCATTCTGTCTGTCCTTCTTTCTTTCTTTCTTTCGTTTCAATTCCAATTTCTCTTTCATATGCTATAACCTTCAATTTTATTCAGTTCCTAATTCTGTCATTCTTTCTTTCTTTCTTTTCTATTCCGCTTTCTCTTTCATTACATAATACATACAATTTTATTCAGTTCTTTATTCTGTCTTTCTTTCTATACCGATTTCTCTTTCATAATCTACTACATTCAATTTTATTCTGTTCCTTATTCTTTTTTCTTTTTTTCTATTCCGCTTTCTCGTTCATAATGTACTACATTTAATTTTATCTAGTTCCTATTCTGTCTTTCTTTCTTTCTTTCTTTTCTATTCCGCTTTCTCTTTCATAACCTACAAAATTCAATTTTATTCAGTTCTTCATTCTGTCTTTCTTTCTTGCTTGCTTTCTTTCTATCTTTCTTTTCTATTCCGCTTTCTCCTTCATAACCTAAAACATTCAATATTATTCTGTTCCTCATTCCGTCTTTCTTTCTTTCTTTCTTTTCTATTCCGCTTTCTCTTTCATTACCTACAACATTCAATTGTATTCAGTTCCTTATTCTTTATTTCTTTCTTTCTTGCTTGCTTTCCTTTCTATTCCGCTTTCTCTTTCTTTACCTAATCCATACAATTTTATTCAGTTCCTTATTCTGTATTACTTTCTTTCTTTCTTTGTTTCTTTCTTTCTTTCTTTGTTTTTTTCTTTCTTTCTTTCGTTCTTTCTTTCTTTCTTTCTATTCTATTCTATTTCGCTTACTCTTTCATAACCTACAATATTCAATTTTATTCAGTTCCTTATTCTGTCTTTCTTTCTTTCTTTCATTCTTTCTTCCTTCCTTCCTTTTTTTCTATTTTCTTTCTCTCTGTCTTTCTTTCTTTCTTCGTCCTTCATTCCTAACTTAAATTTCCTTCACTTCCCCTTTGTTTATTTTTTTTTGTTTCTTTCTTTGTTTCTTTGTTTCTTTCTTTTTTCTTTTTCTATCCTCCCTTCTAAATGTTCTTCCCTTCTATACGAATTTCTTTCATACGTTCTTTCGTTTTTTTTCATCTGTCTTTCATTACTTTTAGGTGGTCTTTCCTTCACTTGCCCTTTCTTTCTTTCTTTCTTTCTTTATTTCTTTTATTCTTTCTTTCTCATTCATGATTTCTAAATTGTTTTTCCTTCAGTTTCCATTTCTTTCTTTATTTCTTCAGTCATTATTTCAGTCTTTCTTTTTCCTTTCTTTCTCTCTTTCTTTATTCCTTTCATTATTTCATTCTTTTCTTCTGTCTTTTCTTTTCCTCTTTGTCCCACATTCCTTGCTAAATTGTCTTTCGTTCACTTCCCGATTCTTTCAGTCATACTTTCTTTTATGCTTTTTTTTATTCATTTCTTTCTTTCTTTCTTTCTTTCTTTCTTTCTTTCTTTCTTCGTCCTTCATTCCTAAGTTAACTTTCCTTCACTTTTCTCTTTGTTTGTTTTTGTTTCTTTGTTTCTTTCTTCTCTGTCCTTCTTTTTCTATCCTCCCTCTCTAAATGTTCTTCCCCTCTATACGAATTTCCTTCTTACGTTCTTTCTTTCTTTTCATCTGTCTTTCATTACTTTTAGGTGGTCTTCCCTTCACTTGCTCTTTCTTTCTTTCATTCTTTCTTTCTCATTCATGATTTCTAACTTGTTTTTCCTTCAGTTTCCATTTCTTTCTTTATTTCTTCAGTCATTATTTCAGTCTTTCTTTTTCCTTTCTTTCTCTCTTTCTTTATTCCTTTCATTATTTCATTCTTTTCTTCTGTCTTTTCTTTTCCTCTTTGTCCCACATTCCTTGCTAAATTGTCTTTCGTTCACTTTCTGATTCTTTCAGTCATACTTTCTTTTATGCTTTTTTCATTCATTTCTTTCTTTCTTTCTTTTATTTTATTTTATTTTCTCTTCCTCTTTTTCTTTCCTTCACTAATAAATTAATTTCCTTGTTCTGTCTGTCTGTCTGTCTTTCTTTTTTCCTGTTTTAATCTTTGATACGTCTGGCATAAAATCTACTTGATATCCTAAAAAACACTTTGCTATATTTTCACTTGCTTTAACAAGTTATTCTTATGAATTACTTTAGTTTAGACTTTATTCTCTTCGAACCTATACACACTAAGCCATTTTACGACTCTTTTTCTTTGGTAGTATAAACTAATGTTTTTTTCTATAAAATGTTATTTCATTTAATGTGTCTTAGAACTGCTATTAATGACGGCCCCGGAATCGTTTGATAGTCATCAGGTATCAATGTATCTCTAAAGGCATACATCTTTTCAGTTAATACAGCTTTGGGTTAAAACGAAAGAGAGTGATCTGTTCACAATATAAAAACTTATATTATAGCGTTCTTGAATTGTTAGCTGGACAAGAACTTCTTCAGGAGGTAACGAATGAAAGCGAAAAGAAATCATTAAACATTAATTACAGGAAGACAGAATGCATGGTTGATAGCAAAACAACAGACAAAATTGCAAATTAGAGATACCACAATCAATTAAATCCGACAATTTAAATATCTGAGAAGTGTTTTAACAGAAGACGGAAGTGAAACACTGAAATCCGAAGGCGAATTGCGATGATGAATAAGGCCTTCCAAAAGCTAAGCAAAGTATTAAGAAACGGACAAATTTCATTAAAAAAGAGATGGAGTAGTGTAGTCTTATGTAATATCAGTACTACTATATTACAGTGAATGCTGGACAATCTCTACACAGATGACGAAAGCAATAGAAATAAGGTTCTACATTAGGATGTTGAGAATACCATGGACGAAGCATGTAATAGACAAGGAAGTTTTTCCGAAAATGCCAACTAAATGAATATTTATATTTAATATCAGGAAGATATAGTTGAATTTTCTGGGGTATATAATGAGGAAAGAGTGCTCAAGAAATCTGATACTCTCAGGACAGATTTAATGCAACAGGTGCAGATAGAAACAAAGGGTAATTTAACTAACGGAAATGCTGACAGTCTTAGATGACTTTGGCATAGACAAGATCACCGAAATAACAAATGAAATCTACAACAGCGGAGATATACCGGAAGACCTCAGCAGATCTGTCTTCATAGCTATGCCTAAGAAAACGGAAGCAAACTAATGCGAACTCCACCAAACAATAAGCCTAATGAGCCACGTGACAAAACTCATTTTCTGAATTCTGTTGAACAGAGCGCGCAGCAGAATCAGGCCAGAGATAGGACAGGAACAGTGCGGGTTCGTTAAAAACACCGGATCAAGGAACGCAATATTCATGCTCAGAATGTTATCAGACAGAGCGATACAGATGCAGAATGACGTGTACCTATGTTTCATAGACTACGCAAAGGCCTTCGACAAAGTACGCCACAAGGATCTGATGGAACTGCTCAGCAACCTCGATATATTCCGGAAGGATATCAGACTAATCAAGAACCTATACTAGCAGCAAACAGCATGCATGCGCATAGGGAACGAGTTCAGTGAATATACAAAAATAGAAAGGGGCGTAAGGCAAGGATGTGTCTTCTCACCAGACCTGTTTAACCTATGCAGCGAGGAAATTCTGAGAGAATTGGAAACATAAGATACGGATATAACACCGAGTCGGAATGATTTAAACTGTGTAAAATAAAATCAGCAATAAACATGAATAGAAAAGTTGCGTGGAAATACCGTAACTCCCCATATATAATACGCATTTTTCTAAAAAATAATAAGCAAAATTAGGGGTGCGTATTACGCACAGTTATAAAAAATCTTAAAAATTTTCATAGGTCGATTTCAGTTACGAAATGACTTCACCACAAACATACAACAATTTGACACAAATATTCGGCGATTGCGACCCCATAAGTATGTCAAATACAATCATATGTAACTAACAATACTTACAAATGGAAAATAGAATAAGAATTATCATAAAAGTAAATTAGAATAATGTTATTCTATGTTATAGCTACTTTTTGTGAAAAACTACATACGGATCCGGTAGATTGCACATTTAATCGCATAAAGACAAGTTAATGCGTCTGCGCAGTAGGCACAATATAGGTATTTCCGTTTCCTTTTAGAATCGTGGTGATCGGAAACTTTGATAAATATCTTCAATTACAGCATGAATAAGAGTATGAAACACTGGCTGTAGTGAATTTAGGGAAGTACGATTTATAGGATTTGATTACAAATAAGGGGTGCGTAGTATGCGTGAGTAGAAGCATTTTCTTACAATTTCAGCACAATTTTAGGGGTGCGTATTATGGATGAAGGCGTATTATACATGGGGAATTACGGTAGTATAAATAAAAGTCCTCACCCAAGATATTCAGACAGAAAATAAATTTCTTCACAGTTTATGAACAAAAGCGGAGTATCATCTACCATGTATTCAATTGTGAAAGCAGAATAACATATATCATACTTTTAATACTTCAAAACTCCAAAGAAACTAAATTTTATCATTAAATGACACATAAGTAGTTGATTCGACCGTTAAACATAGAAATTAATCAATCAACCCCTAAATGGAACATTAGGATAACTGGACAATTTCTGTAAAAAAATAAAATAAAGTAAGGTTTATATAATAGCAAGTAAGGCTTAGAACAAGAAACGGCAGAACAGAAAGCTGTTGTTTCGTAAAGTTTATTAACAAATTACATGAGCAAAGATATTTGAAGCATAATGCCGTATTTTTGTCAGTGTGGATATGCGTGTGGAATTCTGTCTGATTAAATCGATCTCATTTTCGCATATACAATGGCAGGAGATAATAAAATCAACGACTTAATAGATGGAAAAGCTGAGTATCATCTACCATGTATTGAATTGTTAAAGCAGAATAACATATATCATATTTTTATTATTTCAAAGATCCCAAGAAAATTAAATTTCGGCATTAAATGACCCAGAAACAGACCCATACACAAAAGTAATTTACTTGTCTCAGAATTGAATTAGTGGATGAAAAAGCGGAGTATCATCTACCATGTATTCAATTCTGAAAGCAGAATAACATATATCATATTTTTATTATTTCAAAGATCCCAAGAAAATTAAATTTCGGCATTAAATGACCCAGAAACAGACCCATACACCAAAGTAATTTACTTGTCTCAGAATTGAATTAGTGGATGAAAAAGCGGAGTATCATCTACCATGTATTCAATTGTGAAAGCAGAATAAGTTATGTCATACATTTATTACTTCAAAACCCAAATTAAATTTCGTCATCAAATGACACATAAGGATGTTGATATGCAGTTAAACAAATCAACCAGCCAAACATTCATTTATTTTCAGTTTCTTGTGCGTATCTCTTTCAGCGTTTCCTTCCTTCATTTATTCATTCATCTTTTTATCTCTTTCGTTCGTAAAATTCCAATTCCGACAAATAGTATCCAACCGCTTTCTTCCAATCTTCTCCGTTCTATTTCCTGATTTCACTCTTCGAGATTATTTCTTTTACCCCTGCCTTATTCTTCATTCCGCTTTTCGTCTTCGTTTTTTTTTTCGTTTCTTCATTCCTACCGTCTTCGCATCAAGCATGAAACCATTTTCGTCGCAACCTCTCCTCCCCCCCAACCACCATTCTCACCCGCCTCTCCTTGCCTCCTCTCCCCACCCATTTCCATCTCGCCCACCCTACTTTCCTTCCGTTCCCCACGTTTCCTCTTCTCATTCATTCTTTCATTCATTCGTAGAAATGTTTCACCGCCTCACATCTTGCATCATACTATGTCTTTACCAACCTTTCGTTACTGTTCCATTTTTGTAAGCCAACACACCACCCCCGGGCTCGATATGCCCTTTCTTCCCAACCAAGCCTTGGTCCTCCCGCAACTTCATTCCTGCAGCTCCCATTTCGCGTCCTTTGCCTAAAGTGTCGTCTCTTTCCCCGACCCCCCTCCCCGATACCAAAGCAGCCGTTTCTTCTTGAATTGAATCTCATGCACCTCAAACCAAACACTTGTCACCCACACTGTGTACACATTTTTCTTTCAATGAAATTCTCCACGACACCCTCCCCTCCATTCAGCTTTTGCAGGCTCACGCTTTCTTTATACACACACACACACACACACACACATATATATATATATATATGCATATATATATATATATATATATATATATATATATATATATATATATATTTATATATATATATATATATTGTATATGTACAATATCAAATCATGTTAAGTAAACTAAATTATACACACACATTGAATCTTACGTACATATATATATATATATATATATATATATATATATATATATATATATATATATATATATATATATATATATATATATATATATATACACGCACACACACGCACACACATATATATATATATGTGAAAATTTTCAGATAGAGTATATCTGGGAAAGGACTATATGAATAAAGTCAAAAGGAAAACTTATCATAGCCGGCGCGTTTTGTCCTCTGAGAGACTTTATCATGCCAAAGGCTAAGATAAGCTTTTCTTATGTCTTTTTTCATAAGGACAATAAAAGAGATAGATATAAGGTTACATATATAGGTACACTGAATATATATATATATATATATATATATATATATATATATATATATATATATATATATATATATATATATATATATATATATATATTCTGGCCGTGTTGTTGGAATAGTTCATTAGCAGTTGGGAGGGGGCTGCTAATGAATTAATCTAACACCCGGCCTGAATACCCAAATATGTTATCTATCAAAAAATATATATGTGTGTATGTGAGTGAAACTGCAATGTAAACAAACAATACAATGAGTCACACACATACGCACACATATATGTATGTATTTATGTACGTATGTATAAACGCGTTAACCGATACATGAGAACACACTACAATATACAGACACAGTTCAATTACACACGCACATAAATACAGATAAGACAATGTAACAAATAAGCATATGTCCACGGCAACACACACACATATATAAGTACAGCATTTATTTTAAATATATATATATATATATTTATATATGTGTGTGTGTTTGTGTATATTTGTGTGTGTCAGTGTCTGACTGAATGAGTTTCTGTGTGTATATCAGCGCAAAGACATATATATATTTAAGCTTGTTTTAACACACACCTATTGATATAGAGACCGAAGCATATATTACCACACACATACACACATGCACACACACACACACAAACACACACGCACACACACACACAAACACACACAAACACACACACACACATATATATATATATATATATATATATATATATATATACTTTTACATTATTCGGACTATTGTCCTCATCTTTCTTGACATATTTATCACAACGTTGCGGCCGTTTCACGCTCCGGCCTTCTTCAGGTGGTTGGAATTTCGAACTGAACCCTTTATTTCGCTCGCTGGGGTAGACTGTTCTAGTTCCACGTGCTAATGTCTAATGGATGTCAGTTAAGTTCAGTTCGACATACCAACCGCCTGAAGAAGGCCGGAGCGTACAACTGCCGAAACGTTGTGATAAATATGGCAACAAAGATAAGGACAATAGTCCGAATAATGTAAATAGTGTACATAATACCTCATCTCAGAAATATATATATATATACATATATATATATATATATATATATATATATATATATACAGCGCTGTTTGATAAAAGTCACTCACCTGATTTTCTTTACTAAATGTTCTCTTCTCCGATGAAACGAAAGTTGAGCTAAATTCAAAGGATAAGCGATTTAAAATCCGAAGAAGAAGCTTTGAAAGCTCTTTGAATTTAGCAGTAAGTACTGTCAAGCATCCGTTCAGTATAATGTTCTGGGGATGCTTTTCTTTTCATGGAACCAGAAACAGACCCATACACCAAAATAATTTACTGGTTTCTTAAAACCTATTGAAAAAAACCTCAGGAGTTAGCAGTACCAGAGAGTTTTTGAGTCTTGTCTGCTCCCTTCTGCTGAAAGGGTGCAAATCGACCCCACCAAGCTCATTTTTATGCAGGATAATGCTCCCTGTCACAAATCAAAATTGATGAAAGGAACAGTTTGATGAGAAGCAGGTGAGTGTTATGACATGGCCGCCCCAGTCTCCTAGCCTCAATCGCATAGAAAACTTATGGAGCATTATAAAGTACAGGCTCTCGAGAAAGCAGTTGAGCAACAAAGAGGATTTGATTGTGAATTTCATATCCGAATGGAATTCAGTGCCTGGAGATGAGATTTGCCAGAACCTAATCAAGTCAATGCCAAAAAGGGTTGAAAATGTTATTCAAAATAAAGGAGGACCCATAGATTATTAAATATTTCGAACTATATTACCTATTATAAATAAATTATACTTGTATTATTCTTCATTTAAAGCTGTTCGGTTATGTTTCTATTGATTACTAGTTGCAGGAAATAAGTGAGTCACTTTTTTGGCACATAGATTCCCCTAAATCTTATTTATAACCAAAATTATAATTATCAAAGGAATACCTTAGGGTGAGTAAACTTTTTTACTAGGTGGTCGGGAAGGGGTCTTTATATTAGTAAGATTAAAAATTAGTTTGACCCCAAAAACAATAGGCGAAAAAAATTTTAAGTAAAAAAAATTAGGTGAATCACTTTTATCGAACAGGACACACTCTCTCTCCTCTCTCTCTCTCTCTCTCTCTCTCTCTCTCTATATATATATATATATATATATATATATATATATATGTAAAGATTACTGAAATATTAACGCGCAACATCACGACCAAACATGCGCAAGTGAAATATTTGCGTAGTCGTCTATAACGATTTTGACGAGCGCGTCAATAACGACAAACGAGTTCAGGAACTTTCATTACGGACAGAAGCTGCAAAGAGGAACAATCGTTTTATTTATTTCTATTTCATTACGAGAATTTACAAAGAGGAACTATCAATTAGCTTTTCCTCATACCCTGCCTGGTGGCAAACGCTGCTGGTTGCGCCTGGGGTGGCGGTCCCGCCATAGCCACCGAAACCGTGAGATCACCCCTGGTCGGCGGCTGATGAAGACAGGGTATCGCACGTGCTAACACGTTGTATGTCTTATATATATATATATATATATATATATATATATATATATATAGTGTATGTGTGCGTGTGCGTGTGTGTGCATAAAAATAATTTTACAAACGTTAGGGGTAGGTTCCTGACTGCCAAGCAAGGTAAAATGTCCTTATAAACACATATCCGACAGGGTCATCGTTGTACCTCAACGTAGCAACTCATATCAAATGTTCAAAATCTCCTCCTATTGCTTCTACACAACCATGCTTCCGTCGGGTCGTTGATTGGCGGAAACTTTCAAGTACTCTCGCACGACGTCGAATGGTTTCGTATGCTCCCATAACTCATAGGTGCAGTATCTTGTTATAGGTGGCCCGATAGATAAAAATCAAAATGGTTGTGGTCGGGGAAAAGTGCAGGTCATGGAACCGATCCTCTCGGACCTAAACATCTTTCATGGTAGATATCAACCAGTGCATCGCGAACAATATAACTAAAATATGCTGGATCCCCACCATGCGTTTTCGTGTTAGCAGGGGATCATCCTCTAGAAGTCCTGGTAGTGTGTTCGAAATAAAGTCCCTATAGACAGCTTCTGTAAGGCGTCAACTACAAATCGTAAACTGATGATGGTGTCTAGCCTAAATTTTACCAAGGGGATTCCGCTCACAAATGTTGGTTGAGTAATTTCTTTTTATTTGTCTCTTCCAAATGTTGCGCTACTCGTAAACAAGACTGAATAGACAAACAACTGATCGGCAGCTTGTGCAATAAAAACATCGGTAAAAGTTCTTTTTTTTTCCGTGGAGAGTGTTCAAACGTCGAAAGACACTGCACACATTGCAAATGATTACGGATACAGAAGATGTTCTTGAAGTACCCTACATGTGGTACTATGAGATTTAAATTCTCGAGCCACTTGACGTGTGCTGATACCGAGATCGACACTGATATGCTGTAGAATATGTTCTTCGTGGTCAGGCGTACGAACGGATCTCGGTCTTTCTCGATACATAGTCTGTGGTGTCACGGAACCTGTCTCAGCAACAAGACGATAAATAGTAGCAATGTTTGGATGACTCGGATGCCTACAGTCTGGAAACGCCATCTGATACAGCCGTGTAGCCTCGCGTCCATTACCATTCGGTTGGCTGTATGTAAAAATAATATCTGTCTTCCTACGATATGAATATCTTCCATCGTGAAACGAATCACTTCTCACTTAACTCACTACTACACACGTTAAACGTTGAAGACAGACTCCCTTTTTCTCTGCCTTCAATTATCTTTATCTAGATTGTACCTTCCTTAGCAATCTCGTCATATTCTATCTTTTTCTAATTTTCTTAGCTTTCTATTCTCATTCTCTCGATTATACTTTTCTTTCCAATGTCGTCATATTCTATCGATTTCTCTTTTTCTCTGCCTTCAATTCTCATTTTCTCGATTTTTCTTTCCTTTCCAATCTCGTCATATCCTATCTATTTCACTTTTTCTCTGCCATCAATATTTATTCTCACGATTATTTTTTCTTTAAAATCTCGTCATATTCTATCTATTTATCTTTTTCTACGCTTCAATTCTCATTCTCTCGATTATTCCTTTCTTTACAATCTCGTCATATTTCACTTTTTCTTTGCCTTCAATTCTCATTCTCGCGATAATTAATTTCTTTCCAATCTCGTCATATTCTGTCAAATTCTCTTTTACTTAGCATTCAATTCTCATTCTCTCGATTATTATTTTCATTCCAATCTCGTCATATTCTATCTATTTCTCTTTTATTTCTCTTTTTCTTAACCTTCAATTCTCTTTCGTTCGATTTTAATTTCTTTTCCCTATCTCGTCATAATCTATCTCTCGTTTTCGCTGCCTTGAATCCTCATTCGCACGATTATTTTTTTTCTTTCCAATCTCGTCATATTCCATCTATTTCTCTTTTTCTTCGTCTTCAATTCTGTTTCTCTCGATTTTACTTTCCTTTCCAATTTCGTCATACGCTATCAATTTATCTCTTTCTCAGCCATCAATACTCATTCTCTACATTATTTTTCCTTCCAATTTCGTCATATTCTATCTATTTCTCTTTTTCTTGGCCTTCAATTCTCTTTCTCTCGATTTCACTTTCCCTACTTATCTCGTCATATTCTATCTATTAATCTTTTTTCTGCCTACAATTATCTTTCCAACGATTGTACTTTCTTACCAATCTCGTCATAGTCTATCTATTTTTCTATTTCATAGACTTCAATACACATTCTCTCGATTATTCCTTTCTTTACAATCTCGTCATATTCTATCTATTTCTCCTTTTATTAGCCTTCAATTCTCATTCTCTCGATTATTCTATTCTTTCCAATCTCATAATATTCTCTGTATTTCTCTTTTAATTAGCCTTCTTTTCTCATTCAATCGATTATTCCTTTCTTTACAATCTCGTCATAGTCTATCTATTTCTCCTTTTGTTAGCCTTCAATTCTCATTCTCTCGATTATTCTATTCTTTCCAATCTCATAATATTCTATGTATTTCTCTTTTAATTAGCCTTCTTTTCTCATTCAATCGATTATTCCTTTCTTTACAATCTCGTCATAGTCTATCTATTTCTCCTTTTATTAGCCTTCAATTCTCATTCTCTCGATTATTCTATTCTTTCCAATCTCATAATATTCTATGTATTTCTCTTTTAATTAGCCTTCTTTTCTCATTCAATCGATTATTCCTTTCTTTATAATCTCGTCATAGTCTATTTATTTCTCCTTTTATTAGCCTTCAATTCTCATTCTCTCGATTATTCTATTCTTTCCAATCTCATAATATTCTATGTATTTCTCTTTTAATTAGCCTTCTTTTCTCATTCAATCGATTATTCCTTTCTTTACAATCTCGTCATAGTCTATCTATTTCTCCTTTTATTAGCCTTCAATTCTCATTCTCTTGATTATTGTATTTTTTCCAATCTCATAATATTCTATGTATTTCTCTTTTAATTAGACTTCTTTTCTCATTGAATCGATTATTCCTTTCTTTACAATCTCGTCATAGTCTATCTATTTCTCCTTTTATTAACCTTCAATTCTCATTCTGTCGATTATTCTATTCTTTCCAATCTCATAATATTCTATGTATTTCTCTTTTAATTAGCCTTCTTTTCTCATTCAATCGATTATTCCTTTCTTTATAATCTCGTCATAGTCTATCTATTTCTCCTTTTATTAGCCTTCAATTCTCATTCTCTCGATTATTCTATTCTTTCCAATCTCATAATATTCTATGTATTTCTCTTTTAATTAGCCTTCTATTCTTTCCAATCTCATAATATTCTATGTATTTCTCTTTTAATTAGCCTTCTTTTCTCATTCAATCGATTATTCCTTTCTTTATAATCTCGTCATAGTCTATTTATTTCTCCTTTTATTAGCCTTCAATTCTCATTCTCTCGATTATTCTATTCTTTCCAATCTCATAATATTCTATGTATTTCTCTTTTAATTAGCCTTCATTCTCATTCAATCGATTATTCCTTTCTTTACAATCTCGTCATATTCTATCTATTTCTCCTTTTATTAGCCTTCAATTCTCATTCAATCGATTATTCTATTCTTTCCAATCTCAAAATATACTATGTATTTCTCTTTTAATTAGCCTTCTTTTCTCATTCAAACGATTATTCCTTTCTTTATAATCTCGTCATAGTCTATTTATTTCTCCTTTTATTAGCCTTCAATTCTCATTCTCTCGATTATTCTATTCTTCCCAATCTCATAATATTCTATGTATTTCTCTTTTAGCCTTCTTTTCACATTCAATCGATTATTCCTTTCTTTACAATCTCGTCATAGTCTATCTATTTCTCCTTTTATTGGCCTTCAATTCTCATTCTGTCGATTATTCTATTCTTTCCAATCTCATAAAATTCTATGTATTTCTCTTTTAATTAGCCTTCTTTTCTCATTCAATCGATTATTCCTTTCTTTATAATCTCGTCATAGTCTATCTATTTCTCCTTTTATTAGCCTTCAATTCTCATTCTCTCGATTATTCTATTCTTTCCAATCTCATAATATTCTATGTATTTCTCTTTTAATTAGCCTTCTTTTCTCATTCAATCGATTATTCCTTTCTTTACAATCTCGTCATAGTCTATCTATTTCTCCTTTTATTAGCCTTCAATTCTCATTCTCTCGATTATTCTATTCTTTCCAATCTCATAATATTCTCTGTATTTCTCTTTTAATTAGCCTTCTTTTCTCATTCAATCGATTATTCATTTCTTTACAATCTCGTAATAGTCTATCTATTTCTCCTTTTATTAGCCTTCAATTCTCATTCTCTCGATTATTCTATTCTTTCCAATTTCATAATATTCTATGTATTTCTCTTTTACTTAGCCTTCTTTTCTCATTCAATCGATTATTCCTTTCTTTACAATCTCGTCATAGTCTATCTATTTCTCCTTTTGTTAGCCTTCAATTCTCATTCTCTCGATTATTCTATTCTTTCCAATCTCATAATATTCTATGTATTTCTCTTTTAATTAGCCTTCTTTTCTCATTCAATCGATTATTCCTTTCTTTACAATCTCGTCATAGTCTATAGATTTCTCCTTTTATTAGCCTTCAATTCTCATTCTCTCGATTATTCTATTCTTTCCAATCTCATAATATTCTATTTATTTCTCTTTTAATCAGCCTTCTTTTCTCATTCAATCGATTATTCCTTTCTTTACAATCTCGTCATAGTCTATCTATTTCTCCTTTTATTAGCCTTCAATTCTCATTCTCTCGATTATTCTATTCTTTCCAATCTCATAATAATCTATGTATTTCTCTTTTAATTAGCCTTCTTTTCTCATTCAATCGATTATTCCTTTCTTTACAATCTCGTCATAGTCTATCTATTTCTCCTTTTATTAGCCTTCAATTCTCATTCTCTCGATTATTCTATTCTTTCCAATCTCATAATATTCTATGTATTTCTCTTTTAATTAGCCTTCTTTTCTCATTCAATCGATTATTCCTTTCTTTACAATGTCGTCATAGTCTATCTATTCTCCTTTTATTAGCCTTCAATATTCATTCTCTCGATTATTGTATTCTTTCAAATCTCATAATAATCTATGTATTTCTCTTTTAATTAGCCTTCTTTTCTCATTCATTCGATTATTCCTTTCTTTACAATCTCGTCATATTCTATCTATTTCTCCTTTTATTAGCCTTCAATTCTCATTCTCTCGATTATTCTATTCTTTCCAATCTCATAATATTCTATGTATTTCTCTTTTAATCAGCCTTCTTTTCTCATTCAATCGATTATTCCTTTCTTTACAATCTCGTCATAGTCTATCTATTTCTCCTTTTATTAGCCTTCAATTCTCATTCTCTCGATTATTCTATTTTTTCCAATCTCATAATATTCTATGTATTTCTCTTTTAATTAGCCTTCTTCTCTCATTCAATCGATTATTCCTTTCTTTACAATCTCGTCATATTCTATCTATTTCTCTTCTTCTTCGCCTTTAATACTCATTCTCTCGATTATTCTATTCTTTCCAATCTCATAATATTCTATGTATTTCTCTTTTAATTAGCCTTCTTTTCTCATTCAATCGATTATTCCTTTCTTTACAATTTCGTCATATTCTATCTATTTCTCCTTTTCTTGGCCTTCAATTCTCATTCTCTCGATTATTCTATTCTTTCCAATCTCATAATATTCTATGTATTTCTCTTTTAATTAGCCTTCTTTTCTCATTAAATCGATTATTCCTTTCTTTACAATATCGTCATAGTCTATATATTTCTTCTCTTATTAGCCTTCAATTCTCATTCTCTCGATTATTCTATTCTTTCCAATCTCATAATATTCAATTTATTTCTCTTTTACTTAGCCTTCTTTTCTCATTCAATCGATTATTCCTTTCTTTACAATCTCGTCATAGTCTATCTATTTCTCCTTTTATTAGCCTTCAATTCTCATTCTCTGGATTATTCTATTCTTTCCAATCTCATAATATTCTATGTATTTCTCTTTTAATTAGCCTTCTTTTCTCATTCAATCGATTATTCATTTCTTTACAATCTCGTCATAGTCTATCTATTTCTCCTTTTATTAGCCTTCAATTCTCATTCTCTCGATTATTCTATTCTTTCCAATCTCATAATATTCTATGTATTTCTCTTTTAATTAGCCTTCTTTTCTCATTCAATCGATTATTCCTTTCTTTACAATCTCGTCATAGTCTATCTATTTCTCCTTTTATTAGCCTTCAATTCTCATTCTCTCGATTACTCTATTCTTTCCAATCTCATAATATTCTATGTATTTCTCTTTTAATTAGCCTTCTTTTCTCATTCAATCGATTATTCCTTTCTTTACAATCTCGTCATATTCTACCTATTTCTCCTTTTATTAGCCTTCAATTCTCATTCTCTCGATTATTCTATTCTTTCCAATCTCATAATATTCTATGTATTTCTCTTTTAATTAGCCTTCTTTTCTCATTCAATCGATTATTCCTTTCTTTACAATCTCGTCATATTCTATCTATTTCTCTTTTTCTTCGCCTTCAATTCTCATTCTCTCGATTATTCTATTCTTTCCAATTTCATAATATTCTATGTATTTCTCTTTTAATTAGCCTTCTTTTCTCATTCAATCGATTATTCCTTTCTTTACAATCTCGTCATAGTCTATGTATTTCTCTTTTTCTTCGCCTTCAATACTCATTCTCTCGATTATTCTATTCTTTCCAATCTCATATTCTATGTATTTCTCTTTTAATTAGCCTTCTTTTCTCATTCAATCGATTATACCTTTCTTTACAATCTCGTCATAGTCTATCTATTTCTCCTTTTATTAGCCTTCAATTCTAATTCTCTCGATTATTCTATTCTTTCCAATCTCATAATATTCTATGTATTTCTCTTTTAATTAGCCTTCTTTTCTCATTCAATCGATTATTTCTTTCTTTACAATCTCGTTATAGTCTATCTATTTCTCTTTTTCTTCGCCTACAATACTCATTCTCTCGATTATTCTATTCTTTCCAATCTCATAATATTCTATGTATTTCTCTTTTAATTAGCCTTCTTTTCTCATTCAATCGATTATTCCTTTCTTTACAATCTCGTCATAGTCTATCTATTTCTCCTTTTATTAGCCTTCAATTCTCATTCTCTCGATTATTCTATTCTTTCCAATCTCATAATATTCTATGCATTTCTCTTTTAATTAGCCTTCTTTTCTCATTCAATCGATTATTCCTTTCTTTACAATCTCGTCATATTCTATCTATTTCTCCTTTTCTTCGCCTTCAATTCTCATTCTCTCGAATATTCTATTCTTTCCAATCTCATAATATTCTATGTATTTCTCTTATAATTAGCCTTCTTTTCTCATTCAATCGATTATTCCTTTCTTTACAATCTCGTCATAGTCTATCTATTTCTCTTTTTCTTCACCTTCAATACTCATTCTCTCGATTATTCTATTCTTTCCAATCTCATAATATTCTATGTATTTCTCTTTTAATTAGCCTTCTTTCCTCATTCAATCGATTATTCCTTTCTTTACAATCTCGTCATAGTCTATCTATTTCTCTTTTTCTTCGCCTTCAATACTCATTCTCTCGATTATTCTATTCTTTCCAATCTCATAATATTCTATGTATTTCTCTTTTAATTAGCCTTCTTTTCTCATTCAATCGATTATACCTTTCTTTACAATCTCGTCATAGTCTATCTATTTCTCCTTTTATTAGCCTTCAATTCTAATTCTCTCGATTATTCTATTCTTTCCAATCTCATAATATTCTATGTATTTCTCTTTTAATTAGCCTTCTTTTATCATTCAATCGATTATTCCTTTCTTTACAATCTCGTCATAGTCTATCTATTTCTCTTTTTCTTCGCCTTCAATACTCATTCTCTCGATTATTCTATTCTTTCCAATCTCATAATATTCTATGTATTTCTCTTTTAATTAGCCTTCTTTTCTCATTCAATCGATTATTCCTTTCTTTACAATCTCGTCATAGTCTATCTATTTCTCCTTTTATTAGCCTTCAATTCTCATTCTCTCGATTATTCTATTCTTTCCAATCTCATAATATTCAATGTATTTCTCTTTTAATTAGCCTTCTTTTCTCATTCAATCGATTATTCCTTTCTTTACAATCTCGTCATAGTCTATCTATTTCTCGTTTTATTAGCCTTCAATTCTCATTCTCTCGATTATTCCTTTCTTTACAATTTCGTCATATTCTATCTATTTCTCCTTTTCTTCGCCTTCAATTCTCATTCTCTCGATTATTCTATTCTTTCCAATCTCATAATATTCTATGTATTTCTCTTTTAATTAGCCTTCATTTCTCATTCAATCGATTATTCCTTTCTTTACAATCTCGTCATAGTCTATCTATTTCTCTTTTTCTTCGCCTTCAATTCTCATTCTCTCGATTATTCTATTCTTTCCAATCTCATAATATTCTATG
Source organism: Acanthosepion esculentum (assembly GCA_964036315.1). Lineage (NCBI taxonomy): Eukaryota > Metazoa > Mollusca > Cephalopoda > Sepiida > Sepiidae > Acanthosepion > Acanthosepion esculentum. The sequence goes on along the minus strand of OZ038514.1, from coordinate 81,517,395 downwards.
TATTTCTCTTTTAATTAGCCTTCTTTTCTCATTCAATCGATTATTCCTTTCTTTACAATCTCGTCATAGTCTATCCATTTCGCTTTTTCCTCGCCTTCAATTCTCATTCTCTCGATTATTCTATTCTTTCCAATCTCATAATATTCTATGTATTTCTCTTTTAATTAGCCTTCTTTTCTCATTCAATCGATTATTCCTTTCTTTACAATCTCGTCATAGTCTATCTATTTCTCTTTTTCTTCGCCTTCAATACTCATTCTCTCGATTATTCTATTCTTTCCAATCTCATAATATTCTAAGTATTTCTCTTTTAATTAGCCTTCATTACTCATTCAATCGATTATTCCTTTCTTTACAATCTCATCATAGTCTATCCATTTCGCTTTTTCCTCGCCTTCAATTCTCATTCTCTCGATTATTCTATTCTTTCCAATCTCATAATATTCTATGTATTTCTCTTTTAATTAGCCTTCTTTTCTCATTCAATCGATTATTCCTTTCTTTACAATCTCGTCATAGTCTATCTATTTCTCTTTTTCTTCGCCTTCAATACTCATTCTCTCGATTATTCTATTCTTTCTAATCTCATAATATTCTATGTATTTCTCTTTTAATTAGCCTTCATTTCTCATTCAATCGATTATTCCTTTCTTTACAATCTCGTCATAGTCTATCTATTTCTCTTTTTCTTCGCCTTCAATTCTCATTCTCTCGATTATTCTATTCTTTCCAATCTCATAATATTCTATGTATTTCTCTTTTAATTAGCCTTCTTTTCTCATTCAATCGATTATTCCTTTCTTTACAATCTCGTCATAGTCTATCTATTTCGCTTTTTCCTCGCCTTCAATACTCATTCTCTCGATTATTCTATTCTTTCCAATCTCATAATATTCTATGTATTTCTCTTTTAATTAGCCTTCTTTTCTCATTCAATCGATTATTCCTTTCTTTACAATTTCGTCATATTCTATCTATTTCTCCTTTTCTTCGCCTTCAATTCTCATTCTCTCGATTATTCTATTCTTTCCAATCTCATAATATTCTATGTATTTCTCTTTTAATTAGCCTTCATTTCTCATTCAATCGATTATTCCTTTCTTTACAATGTCGTCATAGTCTATCTATTTCTCTTTTTGTTCGCCTTCAATTCTCATTCTCTCGATTATTCTATTCTTTCCAATCTCATAATATTCTATGTATTTCTCTTTTAATTAGCCTTCTTTTCTCATTCAATCGATTATTCCTTTCTTTACAATCTCGTCATAGTCTATCTATTTCGCTTTTTCCTCGCCTTCAATTCTCATTCTCTCGATTATTCTATTCTTTCCAATCTCATAATATTCTATGTATTTCTCTTTTAATTAGCCTTCTTTTCTCATTCAATCGATTATTCCTTTCTTTACAATCTCGTCATAGTCTATCTATTTCTCTTTTTCTTCGCCTTCAATACTCATTCTCTCGATTATTCTATTCTTTCCAATCTCATAATATTCTATGTATTTCTCTTTTAATTAGCCTTCATTTCTCATTCAATCGATTATTCCTTTCTTTACAATCTCGTCATAGTCTATCTATTTCTCTTTTTCTTCGCCTTCAATTCTCATTCTCTCGATTATTCTATTCTTTCCAATCTCACAATATTCTATGTATTTCTCTTTTAATTAGCCTTCTTTTCTCATTCAGTCGATTATTCCTTTCTTTACAATCTCGTCATAGTCTATCTATTTCGCTTTTTCCTCGCCTTCAATACTCATTCTCTCGATTATTCTATTCTTTCCAATCTCATAATATTCTTTGTATTTCTCTTTTAATTAGCCTTCTTTTCTCATTCAATCGATTATTCCTTTCTTTACAATCTCGTCATAGTCTATCTATTTCTCCTTTTATTAGCCTTCAATTCTCATTCTCTCGATTATTCTATTCTTTCCAATCTCATAATATTCTATGTATTTCTCTTTTAATTAGCCTTCTTTTCTCATTCAATCGACTATTCCTTTCTTTACAATCTCGTCATAGTCTATCTATTTCTCTTTTTCTTCGCCTTCAATACTCATTCTCTCGATTATTCTATTCTTTCCAATCTCATAATATTCTATGTATTTCTCTTTTAATTAGCCTTCTTTTCTCATTCAATCGATTATTCCTTTCTTTACAATCTCGTCATAGTCTATCTATTTCGCTTTTTCCTCGCCTTCAATTCTCATTCTCTCGATTATTCTATTCTTTCCAATCTCATAATATTCTATGTATTTCTCTTTTAATTAGCCTTCTTTTCTCATTCAATCGATTATTCCTTTCTTTACAATCTCGTCATAGTCTATCTATTTCTCTTTTTCTTCGCCTTCAATACTCATTCTCTCGATTATTCTATTCTTTCCAATCTCATAATATTCTATGTATTTCTCTTTTAATTAGCCTTCATTTCTCATTCAATCGATTATTCCTTTCTTTACAATCTCGTCATAGTCTATCTATTTCTCTTTTTCTTCGCCTTCAATTCTCATTCTCTCGATTATTCTATTCTTTCCAATCTCATAATATTCTATGTATTTCTCTTTTAATTAGCCTTCTTTTCTCATTCAGTCGATTATTCCTTTCTTTACAATCTCGTCATAGTCTATCTATTTCGCTTTTTCCTCGCCTTCAATACTCATTCTCTCGATTATTCTATTCTTTCCAATCTCATAATATTCTTTGTATTTCTCTTTTAATTAGCCTTCTTTTCTCATTCAATCGATTATTCCTTTCTTTACAATCTCGTCATAGTCTATCTATTTCTCCTTTTATTAGCCTTCAATTCTCATTCTCTCGATTATTCTATTCTTTCCAATCTCATAATATTCTATGTATTTCTCTTTTAATTAGCCTTCTTTTCTCATTCAATCGACTATTCCTTTCTTTACAATCTCGTCATATTCTATCTATTTCTCTTTTTCTTCGCCTTCAATACTCATTCTCTCGATTATTCTATTCTTTCCAATCTCATAATATTCTATGTATTTCTCTTTTAATTAGCCTTCTTCTCTCATTCAATCGATTATTCCTTTCTTTACAATCTCGTCATATTCTATCTATTTCTCTTTTTCTTCGCCTTCAATACTCATTCTCTCGATTATTCTATTCTTTCCAATCTCATAATATTCTATGTATTTCTCTTTTAATTAGCCTTCTTTTCTCATTCAATCGATTATTCCTTTCTTTACAATCTCGTCATATTCTATCTATTTCTCCTTTTCTTCGCCTTCAATTCTCATTCTCTCGATTATTCTATTCTTTCCAATCTCATAATATTCTATGTATTTCTCTTTTAATTAGCCTTCTTTTCTCATTCAATCGATTATTCCTTTCTTTACAATCTCGTCATAGTCTATCTATTTCTCTTTTTCTTCGCCTTCAATACTCATTCTCTCGATTATTCTATTCTTTCCAATCTCATAATATTCTATGTATTTCTCTTTTAATTACCCTTCTTTTCTCATTCAATCGATTATTCCTTTCTTTATAATCTCGTCATTTTCGATCTATTTCTCCTTTTATTAGCCTTCAATTCTCATTCTCTCGATTATTCTATTCTTTCCAATCTCATAATATTCTATGTATTTCTCTTTTAATTAGCCTTCTTTTCTCATTCAATCGATTATTCCTTTCTTTACAATCTCCTCATATTCTATCTATTTCTCTTTTTCTTCGCCTTCAATACTCATTCACTCGATCATTTTTCTCTTTCAAATCTCGTCATATTCTATCTATTTCTCTTTTATTTCTCCTTCAGTTTTCATTCTCTCGATTATTCTTTTCTTTCCAATCTCATCATCTTCTATCTATTTCTCTTTTCCTTAGACTTCAATTCTCATTCTCTCGATTACTTTTTCGTTCCAATTTCGTCATATTCTCTTTTTCTTAGCCTTCAATTCTTTCGATTATTCTTTTCTTTCCAATCTCATCATCCTCTATCTATTTCTCTTTTTCTTAGCCTTCAATTCTAAGTCTCTCGTTTATTTTTCTTTCCAATCTCGGCATATTCTCATTTTCTTTACCTTCAATTATCATTCTCTCGATGAATCATTTCTTTCCAATCTCGTCATATTCTATCTATTTCTCTTTTTCTTAGCCTTCAATTCTCATTCTCTCGATTATTGTTTTCTTACCAACCTCGTCGTATATGATCAATTTCACTACTTTCTTAGCATTCAATTCTCATTCTGTCGATTAATCTTTTCTTTCTAATTTCGTCTCCTTCCATCTAATTCTCTTCTTCTTATCTTTCAATACTCCTTCTGTCGTTTATATTTTCTTTCCAATCTCATCATATTCTATCTATTTCTAATTTTCTTAGCCTTCAATCCTCTTTCGCCCAGTTGTACTTTTTCTCCATTCTCGTCATATTCTATCTATTTCTCTTTTTCTTTGCCTTCAATTCTCATTCTCTCGATGAAATTTTTATTTCCAATCTCGTCATATTATCATTTTCGCGATTATTGTTTTTTTCCCAATCTCATCATATTCTATCTATTTCAGTTTTACTTAGCATTCAATTGTCTTTCTCTCGATTGTACTTTCCTTTCTAATCTCTTCATCTTCTATCTATTTCTCTTTTCCTTAGCCTTCAATATTCATTCTGTCAATTATTTTTTTCTTTCCAAACTCATCAAGTTCTATTTCTCTTTTTCTTAGCCTTAAATTCTCATTCTCTCGATTTTTTCTTTCCAATCTTGTCATATTCTATCTATTTCTATTTTTCATAGCCTTCAATAGTCATTCTCTCGATTATTCTTTTCTTTCGAAACTCGTCATATTCTATGTATTTCTCTTTTTCTAAGCCATCAATTTTCATTCTCTCGATTATTTGTTTCTTTCCAATCTTGTCATATTCTATAAATTTCTCTTTTTCTTAGCCTGCAATTCTGATTGTCACAATTATTCTTTTAATTCCAATCTCATCATGCTCTATCTATTTCTCTTTTTCTTAGCATTCAATTGTCTTTCTCTCGATTGTACTTTCCTTTCCAATCTCATCAAATCCTTTCCATTTCTCTTGTCTTTGTCTTCAATTGTCATTCTCTCTATTAATCTTTTCTTTCGAATCTCGTCGTATTCTATCTATTTCTATTCTTCTTAGCCTTCAATTATCATTTCTCGATGAATCATTTCTTTCGAATCTCGTCATATTCTATCTATTTCTATTCTTCTTAGCCTTCAATCTCATTCTCTCGATTATTCTTTTCTTTCCAATCTCGTCGAAATCTATCTATTTCTCTTTTTCTTACCCTTCAATTCTCAATCTCTCGATTATTCTTTTGTTTCCAATCTCGTCATAATCTATTTATTTCTCTTTTTCTTAGCATTCAATTTTCACTCTCTCGATTATTCCTTTCTTTCCAGTCTCGTCATATTCTATCTATTTCTCTTTTTCTTACCCTTCAATTCTCATTCTCTCGATTATTCTTTTCTTTCCAATCTCGTCGAAATCTATCTATTTCTCTTTTTCTTAGCCTTCAATTCTCTTTCTCTCGATGAATGTTTTCTTTCCAATCTCGTCTTATTCTATCTGTTTCTCTTTTTCTTAGCATTCAATTCTCATTCTCTCGAATTTTCTTTCTTTTCCAATCTCGTCATATTCTATTTATTTCTCTTTTTCTTTTCCTTCAATTCTCATTCTCTCGATTATTCTTTTCTTTCTAATCTCATCGTAATCTATCTATTTCTCTTTTTCCTGTGCTTCAATTATCATTCTGTCGTTTATATTTTCTTTCCACTCTCGTCATATTCTATCTATTTCTCTTTCTCTTAGCCTTAAATTCTCATTCTCTCGATTATACTTTTCTTTCCAATATCGTCATATTCTATCTATTTCTCTTTCTCTTCATATTCTGTGTCTTTCTTTTTTTCTTAGCCTCCAATTCTCATTCTCTCGATTTCTCTTTTTCGTTCCTATCTCTTCATATTCTATTTCTCTATTTCTCAGACTTCAGTTCACTCCCTCTTTATTTCCCTTTTTCTTTCCCTCAATATATCTACCTCTCCTTTTTTATTCTCCCCTTAATCTTCTCCCCGTTGTCGCACTTTTTATATTCATTTCCTCTTCACGTCATATACTGTTTCTTTTTCTTTTATCTCATTTTCCTACTCTATCTATATTTCTTCTCTTTTTCTTTCCTTTATTTTCTTATTCTCCTTCTTTCTCTATGTATTTTCTTTTTTTGTCTTTTATCTTTATTTCTTCTTCTCTGTTACTTTCCTTGTTTTCATATTCTCTCTATATCTCTTCTTATATATATATATATTGTCTTCATATTTTATCTCTTTCTTTCCTTCATATTTTTTCTTTTGAATTCCTCTTCTATAGCTTTCCGTTCTTCTCTTTTTCTATCGTTTGATTTCATATTCTATCTATTTCTCTTTTTCTTTTACATTCGGTTTCTTAATCTCTCTCTTTCCGTTCTTCTCTTTTTCATTCCACTGATTCCATATTCAATCTATTTTTCTTTCTTTACACTTTCCTTCGTTCGGTCTATCATTCCCTATATTTTTTTCCATATTTTTCATTCTCAAAATTCACCCTCCTTTCATTATCCTCATTCATTTGATTTTGCCCTCTTTTCTTTTCCTTCTTTCTTTTATTCTTCCCTTTTACTTATACTTCCTTTTCTCTCGCCTCTTTTCTTTTTCCTTCTCCTGAGTTTACGTTTTGTCTTGTTTTCTCTTCCTTCCGTTTATTTACACCCCTTGCTGCTCTGCCGAAAACAGACAACTCTAACCCCCAGTCGGATATGGAGCGCATACCTAAACAAATTCCCCCCTCTTTATTTGAAACCTATTCCCAAAATGTCACTCTCACTCCACTTGCACATCGTTCCCTCAAGATTGTTTCCCACGACGAAATTTCTTCGTCGTGCACTCATACTCAACAAAGAATTTCACTCTGAAAAACATTCGCTTGTCAAACTGTGTTTACGCATTCGGATTCGTAGAGAAAGAATCATTTTAACAGATTTAATAACAAATTGCTCAAAATTAGAATTTCCTAAATAAATCGAAATTAGTTATTAATTTTGGACAGCATTTCCGCATCATATTTATCTTGCTTTTACACCAAATAGTAATACTCTTAACTTGTCTTAATTTCGTTGAGGAAACATTGTCAATAAGTATTAATTTTTAACCCGTCAAGTAGTAATAGTCTTAAGTTATCTGAATTTCTTAGATGGAGCGTTGTCTATTATTATTCATTTTTGACTAGTATTTCTTTCATCTTATTTCTCTTGCTTTTCCACCAAGTAGTAATAGTCTTAAGTTGTCTGAATTTCTTAGATGAAGCCTTGTCAATTATATATTGCAATAGGGTCTCCTTGACTTTCTCTAACCGGCATCGACCTGTTAGTCACTTATTTATTAGTTAATTAACTTATTCGATTTTAACTTTAGTTTCAGATCATTTTATCGCTTAATTGCCGTCATGGTTATGACGATAAACTACATCCGGCAGCAAGGCCTTTGTCTAGGAAGTTTTGAGGAGCTTGGGAGCACCTCTTAATTCCTGGTGTTCCCAGGTTTAGCCTGACCCGGGGTGATAGCACCTGTCAGGGTCCTAGCTATGGGCAAATAGTTAGCCCCCGCAAAAGCATCAAAACACTATGAAAGTATAAAAATAGTTTTTAATACCAACAATTTTTTGTTAAAATTATTACCAGCAGTATATTTTTTAAATAAGATATTACCAGCAAAACATTTTTGAAAAAAAAATACCAGCAATTAATTTTTTTAAAATAAATATTACCAACAATACATTTTTTGAGAAAATATTACCAGCAATATCTTGTGGGCATTAAAGAACCCATTGAAGTGTTGATATGCCGTAAGCCAAAACAAACCAAACCAAACCATAGATTGGTTGAAATTTTGATTTAATATTGTTTTCTATTCACATATGTCTTTTACTGATGAGCTACGAGATTTTTATTGGATATTTTGGGAATCATTTCCTTCAGATCAAAACAAAAATGTAAAGTGAAAATGTCAGCAAATATAAAAAACAAAAAAAAAACAATAAAAAACTTCTTTAATTCCTTTCGTTGACCTTCAATCAAATCAAATATGTATATATGAAGATTTACTGTGAAAATACATGCAAAATATTACTTTTCAAGGGTGTAAATAAACATGGTGACTGTCAGGTGCTCAGTTAATATAAATATAACTGTTTTTGTTTTGCGTCAGTATGGCTGATGCTAACCTTCTGTATCCATATTTGCATTTTATAATAGAATCAATTATTAGGTCTTATGCTAGGAAAGTTGGTTCACTCTGTTGTGACACAGTTTTTATTGGTGGAATCTATCTTACACATTCGCCCGTGCATTTAATATTGCTGCCGCATCTGGTCTGATGCTCTTGCTATAAATCTCGCCATTCTTAATAAAATCCAAAGGGTCTGGCATCTCAGGTTCAGTTTACTTTTCTACAGCCAATAATGTGGCTTCCCTCTGTCGTTTTTTAATAAATATTTTGCATGGCAATTTCTATAAAGAATTCTTCTCCTTAGTACCTCGACCACATGACATTAAGCATACAGCTAGATTGGCAATTAGGTCCCATTCATTTACTGAAAATGTACAAATTCATCTTCATAGGTTTAGGCTTTATTACAATTGTAATCATCATCTTTTAAAAGAGAAAATCTTGCTGAGTAGTGAAGGTAGTTAAAAAAGCAGTGTCATTTGAAAAAAAAAGTCCTTTTGACAATCCGTCTTATTGCGAGTATGTTTGTCCATGTTTGCCATTGAATGATTAAATAATATGTTCTTTACGGTTTATCAACTCTTTATGTTTTTTTAAAATCCTGAACATACGTCGAATTAAAAGACTAATTGTATTAAAACTTTTCCTTGATATAATATACAAGCAAAACAGTACTTTTACTTCAAGGATCAGCCACCGCTAAGAAAGTTGGTTCTCTGTGCCGAGCCAGGAAATTTTTCTCCCCGGAATCGATCCTTCAAGTCTATAAATCGACCATTCGCCCTTGCATGGAGTATTGCTGCCATATATGGTCTGGGGCCCCTGCTGTTTGCCTCGCGGTTCTTGATAAGATCCAGAAACGGATAGGCAACGTGATTGGCCCTGATCTGTCATCTCGTCTGCAGTCGCTCTCTCACAGACGCGATGTTGCCTCGCTCTGCCTTTTTTACAAGGACTTCCACGGTAATTGCTCTGAGGAGCTGCGTTCGCTTGTCTCCAGGCCTCGTGAATTTAAACGCCCACGAGGCTGGCATCCCGCTCCCACCCCTACACCGTGGAAACTGTTAGATGTAGACGTCTCTTCTACTCCAATAGCTTCATGTCTCGCACATCTCGCCTATGGAACTCCCTTCCCTATTACTGTTTCCCTGACAAATACAATCTCCAACGGTTTAAGTGTAGCCTCAATCGACATCTCCAGTTGCCTTGATCTATCCACTTCCCTTCTCCACATCCTTTCATTTTTCATTTCTATCTGCTCTCGCTCCGTATCTTCTGTGGCCCCCTTGCCTTGATCGACCCACTGTCTTTCTCTTTCACCACATCCCCTCCCTTGCCACTCCTATCTGCTCTTCCTCCAACCCTTCTTTAACCCATTGCGTGATAGTGGCCTCCGGCCTTGCTTGGGGTGATACGATTAAAAAAAATAAAATAAAAAAATAAACATGGTGACTATCAGGTGCACACTTAATTTAAATATAACTGTTTTTGTTTTGTATCAGTATGGCTGATGCTAACCTCCTGGATCCTTATTTGCTCTTTATAATAGAATCAGTTATTATGTCTTATGCTAGGAGAGTTGCTTCACTATGTCGTATTCACGTTCAGAGGTTTAGCCTTTATTAAAATTCTAATGATCACCTTTTTTTTAAAAAAAGCTTGATGAGGAGTGAAGGTAGTTAAAAAAACGGTGTCATGTGAAAAACCGTCCTTTTAATACTCCGTATATTAGCGGGCATGATTGTCCATGTTTGCCATTGACTGATTAAATATTTTATTCTTAAACGCTTTACCAACTCTTATGGGTCTTTTGAATCATGAACATATGTCGAATTAAAATACTAACTGAATAAACATTTTCCTTGATATAACAATGAAAGTCTAGAAATTTATTTTTCATGGTTTGTCAACCTTTTGTGAGTTATTTAAATACGAAACATATTTTGGATTGTTCATTTTTTTTGTTGTTGTTGGCGATTGAATATTACATTAAAAATATTTTGAAAATTATGTTATTTCATATACACGTACTTATGTTTAATCCATAGCTCGGAGAGAAATGATAGATTTATACATTTTCTAAATATTTACGCCCTTATGTAAATGTAATCAACTCGGCTAGAATTCGAACCCGGTTCACAAATTTCTTATAGCAAGTCTACAAGTACGGCTAGTCCGAATTCAAAAACACGGAAAAGGCAACGGAGAAAAAAAAACACACACCATTTCCTAAGATCACATGAGAATTCACAGATGATAAAGAAAGGGTTTCTTTAAAGAATCATGGTCGCCTATATCCAGAAGATATATGGCATTTCGAAAAAATACACACACACACACACACACACACACACACACACACACACACACACACACATATATATATATTTGAATTGATCGCTTTCTGTTTTTATCACTTGCCAGGAGCTAGCTTTATAAATTGAAATCGAAGATATTAAAGGTCAGAGTATGAACCATAGTTATCATGCTAAAATGTAATAAAAAGCATGAGAAGACCATACATTAAACTTCGTTGTTTTAAGTGAGTGTAATCATCATCACCATCATAATCATCATCATCGTCATCATCGTCGGTCTCATGACCGGCTATGGTCGTAGGGTGACTGCGCAAATGAATACATGAAGAGTATCTTAAAATTGTTTCCGTTAACGCTGGCTAATGTCATTTATGCCGGCGAATGCGGAGACATTGGTAGAAAAGTGATAAAAAACATTATAATTCTGGATATCAAGTGATTTACAACATGCCGATACATTATGAATAATGGACTATTCTGATTTGACTGGAAGGAAAGAAAGAAAAGACATATAAGAAACGCGTTTGATTTCCATGAGAAAGAAAGAAATACACACCCTTACAATACCTCATGAATAATGTGTAACAGAGAGAGTTTGGGATCCACTCACACACACACACACACACACACACACACACAAATATATATATATATGTATTTTTTTATTTAAATTCGAGTAGATTTGAACAGCAAAATTAGATCAGAACAATTTTGTTTACTGATGGGAATCTGTTCTAGCCCATTTGGAATTGGGTCATTAGGAAGAAAATTGAAGATGATCGTGATAATTCTTATCGGTTAAAATTTGGAAGAGAGCTTACTAAGTCTATGAGGAACTTTGAAATTGAAATGATTTGGGGTTGAATGCAGGACTCGTGATAATCGTGTGAGGGCCAAGGGTTGATTTATGATCAGCCAGGTTTATCTATATAAACGCGCACAATCTGTTGACCGAGTGGTTGGCTCGTCTGCCGTCGAGTGCAGTCGAGCTGGGTTGAGATAGGTCGGAGACTGGAAGTGACGTCAGAGATTAGAACCAAACGCCCGATAACATATTTTATTCATATAACTACGAAGAAGCGAATTACTCCTCCAACAATCTAAGACTGCTACTGCTCCTATTATTACTACCACTGGAAAAGGAAACGTCGTACAAGCTACAATAATCAAACGGTTGTTTTGGGGCTTGTCTGTCGTCGAGTGCAGTCGAGCTGGGTGGAGAGATATCGGAGACTGGAAGTGACGTCAGGGATTTGGAACAAAACCCCCGCTAACATGTACTGTTAATATAAGTACCGATGCTTATGCTACCACGAAGATTACTACTACTGTTACTATCACCGAGGAGGAACGCAACTATAAACTTTAAGCCGCGCACATAAATCTTTATCTCTCCATCGCAAGAGTCGTATAACGTTCTGAGACGATTTCACCACAAGCTAATCACAACCCACTCTATCTGTGTAGAATCCAGTGTATGAGTTTTTACGTCAATTATTTTCTTTTCTGTAACCCGTTTCTTTTCTATACTATTCTTTTTTCTGCTATATAAAAGACATTAACAATCCAATCATTGAATAGTTGTTTGTCCGGTTTTCTGCACACACACACACACACACACACACACACACACACACACACACACACACACACACATATATATATATATATATATATATATATATATTTGTGGGGTGCATTCTGAATTTTTTTAGCACAGACTCCCCAGCCGTGTCTACATCTTCAGTCGACCGTGAATGGTTCTGCTTTCTGGATCAAACCAAACACAACGTGGGCTGGAAGCAGAATTAAACCAGCGGACCGGTCGAATGATCTACGGATGCTCAGGGGACCTACGGTCACTCCCTTAAGTTTTGTTAAGACCGAGTAGACACCTCAACCCAGAGAGTAAGACGTCGGAGATTGAGGGGCTGGGAAGAAAGTCTTATATATATATATATATATATATATATATATATATATATATATATATATATATATATATATATATATATTAAAAACCATTCCAATACCTCATGAATAATGGACTATTCCGATTTGATTGGATGTAATTACAGGAAACACATATAAGAAACGCGTTTGATTTCCATGAGAAATAAATAAATAAACATCCTTCCAATACCTCATGTGTAATGGACTATTCTGATTTGATTGCGAGGAGAGAGAGAGAAAAGACATATAAGTAACGCCATTTAATTTCTTGAGAGGAAAGTAATAAATTAACGCCCTGCTAATGTCTGATAAATAACATTCTGTATCGATTTGATTGCGATGAACGACGGAAAAGACATATCAGCAACGCCGTTTATTTCTGTGAGAAAGAAAGAAGAAAGAACGATAAAAGAAAAAAGAAAATGTGATAACTCTCCCGTGCACATAATGTCTGCTTCAGTGAAATGGAAAACCTTGTCAATTGTAAATCATTTCATTTGTACCTTCTTACTTCCTTAAATAATGATCTGCATTCTTACTTATTTTTATTACTGTATTTTGTTAAATTTGTTAATCTCAAATGTTTGTCGATGCAATCGAGTGTTTCATCGATCAGGAACAAGCAAACATTTACTTTAACAATAATAATTCATAAAACGAAAATAGAAAAACCGTGACATTTTCACGGTTATTATGGGTGTTTTTATTATCATTAGTAAAAAATAACTCCCTATTATATGTATATGAGTGGCTAGCAAGGAGACATGAATAACACTCTGTGACTTTTTTGGTTTGGGATTGATTAAAGGAGCAGGTTACTATACCAAACCAAGGCGTTGGAAGAACTTGAAAGGGCAAATACAAGCGGTTATGCCCTTCATATCACAAGAGCTCCTGGTGAAATCACTTGACACGATTTATGGGCGGCTCGAGAAGCTGGTGGCGAAATCTGCTGCCCATATCTACTTTATAATAAAACCTCATGCTAAACGCTTTCCTCTCATACCCATTACTTTGTAAAAATTATAGTTAATAAATAAATTATAAGTATTTTAAAATGGGGAGTTACTTTTCAGTCACTTTGTAGATATAAAACTGTCTTCATAATGCCTTCTGATTGCTCTGTACATGAAACTTTATGTAGCATCGAGCAATATATAATTTTACTTTAAATTTTAGCTTTCTTGTTTAACATCGAGCTGGGTTTTATTACACGTTAGAATGAGCTCTGTCGCTGGGTATCGAAACAGTGCGTTGGTGACACGCTATTGATGGAATTGCTAGTTAACAATTTGAATTATAAGTATTTCAAAATGGCGACTTACTTTTCAATCACCCTGTATAAAAGGAATTATTGAAATAATGGATTGCGACTCGGATGGTGGTATAGGAGAAGCGAGTTCGAATTGCAGTCGATTGCATTGCATTCACTTACCTTGGGAAAGGCAAGAATCCATCTCTTTTCCTTCCCGCCGGCTATGGATAAACAGGGGAAGAAATTGGGTTCTAGAGTTTTGGTTGTGAACTGGTCTAGGAGAAGGAAAACTCGAACAAGGCTGGATAGGGTTGATCTCCGTCAGGCTATCTTACCCAGGACACACCACTTCGAATACGGCTAAAGTACGTGTGGTGTCTCTACGACTCTAATGAGTTACGGGACTCGTGATCGTAACTGTGAAAAGGAATTATTTTAAAAACTAACATCGACTGTCATTAATAATCAGGGAACTATAGAAAAGAGAAAAGAAAAAAAAATGAAAGGCCGATAATAGTTAAACACTAACCAGCATTAATGTCATGCAGAAATACAAACCCTATACGGAGCATCAAAAATAGTGAAGGGTGGGTATTTTCAGTAAAAATCCAGCAGACTAATAACAACAGTACCTTTGTGGCTGGATGGGTTTTTATAATTTTACGCCCAAGAAGCTGCTCGACTCTAATGGTAGTTTATTTATTTATTTTTTAAAAATTATGTTCACCCTGGACACTCGTGGGAGCTACTCGAGTAAAAGTCTCGGTACACGACATTTGACCGTCAGACATTTAGCCGAGGGGTATTTCTTTGAACGGATATTTAGCCGGCGAATATTTAACCGAATAGTCATTTAGTTGAAAATGTAGTGACGTATTTACATGTATGTGAAACTATTTATCGTAATTTGCTACATACGTTTATATTTATTTTTTATATGAATTTAAAATTTTTCGTTTTTTTTTAGGTTTTTTTTGAGAGGCAGTTTTCAAAATCTATTCTGTATATATTTTACTTCAAATATTACTTTAAGATAGATGATAAGTATTTTGAGAAAAATCACATTTTACTACGGCAAAAATCTTAAGCATTTACGATATGAAAAAAATCTTTCAATTTCGTTTTAAATGATTATTATCTTAAAGGGATGAACTAACTTCTATCTTACAGTTAAATACGAATTTAAATAATTAGGTGCTACTTATTACTCACATACACTCAAATATTTTTTAAAATATTAATTTCAATAAACAAATATTGAAATAAGAAAAATTAGCTTTAAATTAGGATTTAGTAATTTAATCACAGTTGTAATTATTAGTCCTATTCTACCTTATTAGTCCTTATTTGCATCTACTAATTAAAATACTTATATTATTGCTTGTTACTAGTTTTACTTTTTGGGTTAAATGTCCGTCGGTGACATGTTCCTCTGCCAAATATACGCCGGTCAAATGTTCGGTGACCAAATGTCCGTCGGCCAAATATTCATCGGCCCAATGTCCATCGGTCAAATGTCCGTTCGGACAAATATTCGACGGCCAAATGTCCGTCGGTTAAATGTTCGTTGGCTAAATGTTCGTCGGCCAACTATTTTTCGGCCAAATTTCCGTCGGTCAAATGTCCGTCGGCCAAATGTCCGTCGGCCAAATATTCGTCGGCCAAATGTCTGTCGGCCAAATATCCGTTCGGCCAAATATCCGTTCGGCCAAATGTCCGTTCGGCCAAATGTCCGTCGGCCAAATATCCGTTCGTCCAAATGTCCGTCGGCCAAATGTCCGTCGGCCAAATATCCGTTCGTCCAAATGTCCGTCGGCCAAATGTCACTCGGCCAAATATCCGTTCGGCCAAATGTCCGTCGGCCAAATGTCCGTCTGTCAAATGTCCGTTCGTCCAAATGTCCGTCGGCCAAATGTCCGTCGGCCAAATATCCGTTCGTCCAAATATCCGTTCGTCCAAATGTCCGTCGGCCAAATGTCCGTCTGTCAACTATCCGTTCGTCCAAATGTCCGTCGGCCAAATGTCCGTCGGCCAAATATCCGTTCGTCCAAATATCCGTTCGTCCAAATGTCCGTCGGCCAAATGTCTGTCGGCCAAATATCCGTTCGGCCAAATATCCGTTCGGCCAAATGTCCGTTCGGCCAAATGTCCGTCGGCCAAATATCCGTTCGTCCAAATGTCCGTCGGCCAAATGTCCGTCGGCCAAATATCCGTTCGTCCAAATGTCCGTCGGCCAAATGTCCGTCGGCCAAATGTCCGTCGGCCAAATATCCGTTCGTCCAAATGTCCGTTCGGCCAAATGTCCGTCGGCCAAATGTCCGTCTGTCAACTATCCGTTCGTCCAAATGTCCGTCGGCCAAATGTCCGTCGGCCAAATATCCGTTCGTCCAAATATCCGTTCGTCCAAATGTCCGTCGGCCAAATGTCTGTCGGCCAAATATGCGTTCGGCCAAATATCCGTTCGGCCAAATGTCCGTTCGGCCAAATGTCCGTCGGCCAAATATCCGTTCGTCCAAATGTCCGTCGGCCAAATGTCCGTCGGCCAAATATCCGTTCGTCCAAATGTCCGTCGGCCAAATGTCCGTCGGCCAAATATCCGTTCGGCCAAATGTCCGTCGGCCAAATGTCCGTCTGTCAAATGTCCGTTCGTCCAAATGTCCGTCGGCCAAATGTCCGTCGGCCAAATATCCGTTCGTCCAAATGTCCGTCGGCCAAATGTCCGTCGGCCAAATATCCGTTCGTCCAAATGTCCGTCGGCCAAATGTCCGTCTGTCAAATGTCCGTTCGTTCAAATGTCCGTCGGCCAAATGTCCGTCGGCCAAATATCCGTTCGTCCAAATGTCCGTCGGCCAAATGTCCGTCGGCCAAATATCCGTTCGTCCAAATGTCCGTCGGCCAAATGTCCGTCGGCCAAATATCCGTTCGTCCAAATGTCCGTCGGCCAAATGTCCGTCGGCCAAATGTCCGTCGGCCAAATATCCGTTCGTCCAAATATCCGTTCGTCCAAATGTCCGTCGGCCAAATGTCTGTCGGCCAAATATCCGTTCGGCCAAATATCCGTTCGGCCAAATGTCCGTTCGGCCAAATGTCCGTCGGCCAAATATCCGTTCGTCCAAATGTCCGTCGGCCAAATGTCCGTCGGCCAAATATCCGTTCGTCCAAATGTCCGTCGGCCAAATGTCCGTCGGCCAAATATCCGTTCGTCCAAATGTCCGTCGGCCAAATGTCCGTCGGCCAAATATCCGTTCGTCCAAATGTCCGTCGGCCAAATGTCCGTCGGCCAAATGTCCGTCGGCCAAATATCCGTTCGTCCAAATATCCGTTCGTCCAAATGTCCGTCGGCCAAATGTCTGTCGGCCAAATATCCGTTCGGCCAAATGTCCGTTCGGCCAAATGTCCGTCGGCCAAATATCCGTTCGGCCAAATGTCCGTCGGCCAAATGTCCGTCTGTCAAATGTCCGTTCGTCCAAATGTCCGTCGGCCAAATGTCCGTCGGCCAAATATCCGTTCGTCCAAATGTCCGTCGGCCAAATGTCCGTCGGCCAATATCCGTTCGGCCAAATGTCCGTCGGCCAAATGTCCGTCTGTCAAATGTCCGTTCGTTCAAATGTCCGTCGGCCAAATGTCCGTCGGCCAAATATCCGTTCGTCCAAATGTCCGTCGGCCAAATGTCCGTCGGCCAAATATCCGTTCGTCCAAATGTCCGTCGGCCAAATGTCCGTCGGCCAAATATCCGTTCGTCCAAATGTCCGTCGGCCAAATGTCCGTCGGCCAAATGTCCGTCGGCCAAATATCCGTTCGTCCAAATGTCCGTTCGGCCAAATGTCCGTCGGCCAAATGTCCGTCTGTCAACTATCCGTTCGTCCAAATGTCCGTCGGCCAAATGTCCGTCGGCCAAATATCCGTTCGTCCAAATATCCGTTCGTCCAAATGTCCGTCGGCCAAATGTCTGTCGGACAAATATCCGTTCGGCCAAATATCCGTTCGGCCAAATGTCCGTTCGGCCAAATGTCCGTCGGCCAAATATCCGTTCGTCCAAATGTCCGTCGGCCAAATGTCCGTCGGCCAAATATCCGTTCGTCCAAATGTCCGTCGGCCAAATGTCCGTCGGCCAAATATCCGTTCGGCCAAATGTCCGTCGGCCAAATGTCCGTCTGTCAAATGTCCGTTCGTCCAAATGTCCGTCGGCCAAATGTCCGTCGGCCAAATATCCGTTCGTCCAAATGTCCGTCGGCCAAATGTCCGTCGGCCAAATGTCCGTCGGCCAAATATCCGTTCGGCCAAATGTCCGTCGGCCAAATGTCCGTCTGTCAAATGTCCGTTCGTTCAAATGTCCGTCGGCCAAATGTCCGTCGGCCAAATATCCGTTCGTCCAAATGTCCGTCGGCCAAATGTCCGTCGGCCAAATATCCGTTCGGCCAAATGTCCGTCGGCCAAATATGCGTTCGGCCAAATATCCGTTCGGCCAAATGTCCGTTCGGCCAAATGTCCGTCGGCCAAATATCCGTTCGTCCAAATGTCCGTCGGCCAAATGTCCGTCGGCCAAATATCCGTTCGGCCAAATGTCCGTCGGCCAAATGTCCGTCTGTCAAATGTCCGTTCGTCCAAATGTCCGTCGGCCAAATGTCCGTCGGCCAAATATCCGTTCGTCCAAATGTCCGTCGGCCAAATGTCCGTCGGCCAAATATCCGTTCGGCCAAATGTCCGTCGGCCAAATGTCCGTCTGTCAAATGTCCGTTCGTCCAAATGTCCGTCGGCCAAATGTCCGTCGGCCAAATATCCGTTCGTCCAAATGTCCGTCGGCCAAATGTCCGTCGGCCAAATATCCGTTCGTCCAAATATCCGTTCGTCCAAATGTCCGTCGGCCAAATGTCCGTCGGCCAAATGTCCGTCGGCCAAATGTCCGTTCGGCCAAATGTCCGTCGGCCAAATATCCGTTCGTCCAAATGTCCGTCGGCCAAATATTCGTCGGCCAAATGTCCGTCGGTCAAAAGTCCGTCGGCCAAATATCCGTTGAGCCAACTATCCATCGGCCAAATATCAGTTTGTCCAAATGTCCGTCGGCCAAAAGTCCGTCGGCCAAATATTCGTCGGCCAAATTTCCGTTCGGCCAAATGTCCGTCGGTCAAATATCCGTTCGGCCAAATGTCCGTCGGCCAAATGTCCGTCGGCCAAATGTCCAGCCACGTGAGTCTCAGTTTATGTGAATATGAAAGGGATATAACGGTTAACCATAGAATCGGTATAACATTGTAGTGATCGGGGAAATAGCGTCTTAGTAGTTGATTCCACAGAGCAACAACAGTTCGGGGCAAAATGTTGATCTAGTGGAACTTATATGTCACCAATGAAAGCAGAAGGTAATAAGAGTGATTCTCAAACATTTGTTTGCCTTGGCAGGTCTACAAGAACTGGTGGAACTAAGGAATGTAGTTTCGCTTGGACGCTTACCATTCATTTAGCAGAGCATCAAATAGCAGAGCGGGGCTTGCGACGTTTCGTCTTTTGGAACCGGGGTTACAGAGAGAAGAAGAATTCGTCGCCTACAAGTACGCAGAAACGCTTTTGGATCCTATCAAGTCTGACAAGGGAACACTGAGCATTTCCTGTCCATATATAGCAGCAGTACTCAATTTTCAGCCTGATGTGGTTCTTGTAAAGGTGCTGGATAGCAGCTAGCGTCATGTACCGACAATTCTTACAGTGTCTTCAGCGATGAATCGTATGTACGGGTTCCAATTTGGGTCTAGGTTGTTTAAGCCCCAATAGTCGCTCAAGAAACGGGTTCTCCTCGAGGGAAACATTCATTCTTCACGATTTGGTGATAATTCAGGGTTTCCATCTGCCATAATGTAAATGTCACAAGTTTGGTTTTCGAAGCATTGAATGTCACCAAGATTTTTTTCTCAATTCTCCTGCTAGTGCTATGGTCAAAGGTTAAATCATTTAGCAGCTAGTTTCAAAGGTTAAATCATCTAAGGTTTTGGAGGTGCACCATGTTATTTCTAAAATGTTTTCTACCTTCTACATGCTTGAAATTTTTTTTCACTGTTGAGGACAATGTTTTTATAGCTTTATCGTGCTTCTATCTGCATCTATCCTTCTTGATTGTTTTTTAATATACAGTGAGGATTTCCAGGTGCAGTTCTACAACTGGCACAGCGCTTAAAAAATTTTTCAGTTTGATTTTCACACAACTGAAATGATCTCTAATCAGTTGTTAATTGGGGCAACAAATGACTTGTAAATATTAACGCCTCCAAAACGCAGCTCCTATTTTTTATCACATTGGACAACCTTTTTTGTCTTCCAAAATAAAAGATGATGCTAATATCTAGGGCACTGGTTCCCAACCGATTTGGGGCCATGCCCCACTTTGGTATTTCTAAAAGTTCTGGTGCCTCCTTCTGTAATATCTAATTCTTTCACATTCAAAATTTTACTGCAATTCACGCGAAGGAAGCAAACTGAATGCTCACACGCGCTGATTGGCAGACAAAACAAGGACTATTCCAGAAAACATGCATCAAGCCCTCTCCTCTCTTGACCGAGACACGCCTTTTTGAGAAGACGGGAAATACCCTGTATGCCAATTACACATATCCGTACATACATACAAAATATTTTATGTATGTCTTATATACCGTACTTCTGAATACTGATGTGTATGTTCCAATTCTAATAAATACGTTGGACACAATTGTAAGTGGGCTTAATATGCTGTCTATGCTGGCAGCGTGAGCTATGTCGAAGGACAGAGTATCGTCCGGGGAGGTAGACAGATACCCGATCCCGCGTATGTGGGGGTCAACGGGAAATTTTTGCCGCTGGTGAGTATTGTATTTTGTTGATGGTATAAAGATTACCATTTCATTTCCAACCTCCATTTTGGTTATCCCTCATTCAGTATCCTCTTCTAGCTAGGTTACAACTCTATCTATATATCTATCTATCTATCTATCTATCCCATTTTCTTCATATCTATCTATCTGTTATATACCATACATATGAACATTAATGGGTCGCGACGTTGCCTCGCTCTGTCTTTTTTACAAATACTTTCACGGTAATTGCTCCGAGGAGCTGCTTTCGCTGGTTCCTAGGCCTCATGAATTTAGACGTCCTACGAGGCTGGCATCCCGTCCCCACCCCTTCAACGTTGAAACTGTTAGATGTGGACGTCTCTTCTACTCCAATAGCTTCATGTCTCGCACATCTCGCCCGCCTGTGGAACTCCCTTCCTTATTCCTGTTTCTCTGACAAATACAATCTCCAACTATTTAAGTGTAACGTCAATCGACATGTCCAGTTGCCTTGATCTATCCACTTCCCTTCTCCACATCCTTTCACCTTTCATTCCTATCTGCTCTCGCTCCAAATCTTCTGTAACCCCCTTGCCTTGATCGATCCGCTATCTTTCTCCACATCCTCTCCTTTACCACTCCTATCTGCTCTTCCTCCAAACCTTCTGTAACACCTTGCGTGCTAGTGGCCTCCAGCCTTGCTTGGGGTGATAAGCTTAAAAAAAAATATGTCCCAATCCTCATAAATACGTTGGACACTATTGTACGTGGGAGTGTATGTAGTTCACCACTAGCTGTGGTTTACCTACTTCACGTCGCTGACGAGTATTGTATTTAGATGATGCTATAAAGATTACCATTTCATTTCCAACCTCCGCTTTGGTTATTCCTGATTCAGTATCCTTTTCTAGGTTACAACAGTATGCATATTCTACATGCATCGTATTAACATGCATTAACATTACCACTCTTACTCAGACTCATTAGAAAACAATTCACAATAATTTTTCTGTTGGTATAGTAAGCCGAAGGGTGCATATCCTATGCATATCCTACCCATGTCCCACCGGTGGGGCATGCGCGCCACGTAGGGAAGCATTGCTGTAGGGGATCAACTCATTGCGATTATTGGAGTGATTATTTTGAATTAATTGGGAAGCCTCATACTAGCAAAGTTCCTTCACCGTGACTGGTCTTCGTGCCAGAATCCATCTTACATATTTATAAATATAAATTTTCATCTGCTCGTCGAATATTGCTTCAGTTCGTGATGTGTTTTCTGAGTATTTTTTTTCAAAGGTAACTTTTTGCCTCCTCATAAAAATATTATTCAGAGATTCTCTTTCTTCCTTCGTATATTTTAAATCCGGGCTTTGTTAATGAAGTTGCATTGTAAGTATTTTAAAAGAATGTCTACACATTTCAATAATGTAGTAAGCATTTACAATTTCACATCTGTTTAATTGACACAAAAGATTTTACGCCACGTGGGTTTGCCGTTTTTTTTTTCGTTCTCCTTATTTGCATCTACTGTTTCATGAAAAGAAAAACGAGTTTGTTTGGGGTTTGTTTTTTGGCGCATATTAAATCGTTTATCAACATCTTTAATGTTAGTTAAACTATATTATCTTTGTTACGAGTTTTACCCAACAACAAACACCCACCCACACACCGGACACACACACATACGGGCGCATGGACGCACGCGCGCAAAGGTACACACGCACAAATACACTATGGAAACAAAGGGAACGGGCACCTATGATAAGCGTATATAAAAAAAACGAAAAATCGAGAAGTATAAGCAGTCGATTGCTGATACCCTCTGATGAGAGGAAGGACGGTCTACGAAACTCTTGAATCAGGATGATGGAGGTAACATCAATTAACTAAGTGACAAAACTTTTGCTTGTATTATATATATATATGAATTTCCAAGAGGATTGAATCCAAGTAGAGCT
>OZ038514.1:81479864-81489864 GCA_964036315.1 Acanthosepion esculentum | reverse complement strand
ACTCGTAATGAAGAAATGTTAAAGAGATTATTGAATCGGTTCAACGACATTAAAAACTTAATATATCATGTTCAACTATCCACGAAATCCTCAAGTGATTTAAGAAAACTTGCAAAGTGGGAATTTGGTTTCCTCGTGAGGTTTCGTTTGGAAACTGAACCTAACATTCCACCATTGCTGACAGCCATTTTAACCAAGAATGAAAAACTTGCAGTTTTGCATCATATTGATACAGGTGATGAAAAATTGTTTTTTCCCTCTTTCCTCGTATATGTGCCACAAATATTTCAAATCTCTCTTCCTGGCGTTAAGTAAAAGTATCCTCTCCTTCTCTCCATTTTACGTGTTGGGAAATATTTGGTGGGCTACTGTAGTGTTTCCGTTTACTTTAATTCCGTTCGGTCAGGTTTAGAGTGAACTGTTATCGTCAGATGGAATATGAAGGTATGAAACCATGGAATAGATATGCTCGTATTTCAAAAAATGCTCATCTTTCTAGTGCTTCAGTAAACGAGCTAACCGAGAATTTATATGAATGCCTCCTAAGGAAAGAAAGAATAACGAAAATGGTAATGGTAATATTAGCCGTTCCCTTAAAGTGTAGTATCTGTTCTCTTCATCTCTAATGGTAATATTAGCCGTTCCCTTATACGGAAACATTCGGCACTCATTGACCGAGCAGCCAGTGCTACTTAAGTTACTCCCTGGGCATCGGGCTGGGATCAAAGTGTAGTATCTGTTCTCCTAATCTCCAATGGTAATATTAACCGTTCCCTTATAAGGAAAAATTCGGCTTTCATTGACCGAGCAGCCAATGCTGCTTGAGTACCGCTTTTCTTCACTCCCTGGACATCGGGCTGGGATCAAAGTGTAGTATGTGTTCTCCCATCTCTGATGATAATGGTAATATTAACCATTCCCTTATAATGAAACAATCGCTTAAGAGATTATCTATCTTTCGATACATGACTAACGCTGTGAAGGAGAAGAGGAAAATTCATACCTTTCCCAAGGGTATTAGAACGTCAGTAAATATAATGGATTCGATTGAAATTCGAACTCGGCTCTCCGATTCCCCAATCCGAGCCGCTATCTATTACTCCACTCTGCCTAACTAGATAGATTTTTTGAAGAGGAGTAGAGGTGTATCCCTTTTTTCCTATTTATGATCGGGTTCCCGGTTCTTTCTAGTATTTTTCATTCTGTTTCACTCCCAGTACCTCATTGCATCTTAGTGGCGTTGTTGCCTTAATTAGGGTGAGTTGTTGAAATAAAAAAAAAATAATTGCTGAAATTTAAAAAAAAATTGAATTGTTTAAATAAAATCGTGGCCTTATCTGTCTCTTATAAATATAAAATATGGCAGAAGGGGCAGGATATTGTAATGATGAATGCAAAACACCGACACTTCCCCCTCCTTCTGTTCTGTCACTGAGCTATAACTGAAAGTGCTTGATGGTGACAAGCTTTCGCTTGATCCCTGTAAAGTTATTTTCAACGAAGTTATGTTAAAACGTTTAAAAGTGGACGGTCCAATAAACACTGTCTAACAGTAGACCGTCCCCTGAACATGTAGAAGTAGTTGGAGTATTTTTATTCCCTTTTTTCAGATTAGCTGAGGAAATCTGAAAATTTTAATTCTTTTCTTTTCCGTTTAGTTTTTTTAAAAAGAATTATATTTTTTTTTCTCATAATTTTTATTTTGTTTTGTCTTCTTTTATTTTCCTTTTTATTTATTTATTTTTAATTATTTTTTTTTTTATATATTTTCCCTTATTATTTCCAACAACAACAAAAAATTAAGAAAAACACGATATCTTATTTGGGCAACACATTTTTTTGTTGTAGTAATTTTTTTTTTAATTTACGTGGGGGGAAAGTCACGTTATTGTACAATTTCTTTTTTCTGAATCATTCTATCTTACGCAAGAGAAACAGTAACAAACAGCTCTTCAGTTTTTGAATTACGACTCATGTAACCATTTTCCAGTGAATTCGGAGCGTTTGTCTAAAACCATATAGCCATTGACAAATTTTCGTTGCAGATTCATTAACCCCATAGCTACGAAGTGGCTAAGAGCTACAAAGTTCAGGAAATTGGGGAGAGCTATGATCACTGACACTTTGAAGGGACACGGTAAAAAGAAGAAGAATATCTGTCTATATTTCTGAGATGAGGTATTATGTACATTATTTACATTATTCGGACTATTGTCATCATCTTTGTCACATATTACAACGTTTCGGCCGTTGTACGCTCCGGCCTTCTTCAGGTGGTTGGAAATCGAACTGAACCCTTTATTTTGCTCACTGGGGTAGACTGTTCTAGTTCCACGGCCATGTTTAATGGATGTCAGTTATCAGTTATCTCCTGTTAATTTTTCCCTCTGAAAGTTTTCCACTGCCTTAACCGGGTATTGAACTCACACTCTTTGGGTCCTCTCACTAGATCTAACCAACGCCTTTATCTACTGTGCCATGTGTCCTTGAGGTTCAGTTCGACATTCCAACCATCTGAAGAAGGCCGGATCGTACAACGGCCGAAACGTTGTAATAAACATGGCGACAACGATGAGCTCAATAGTCCGAATAATGTAAATAGTGTACATAATACTTTATCTCAGAAATATAGACATACTGAAGAAGGCCGGAGCGTACAACGGCCGAAACGTTGTAATAAACATGGCGACAAAGATGAGGACAGTAGTCCGAATAATGTAAATAGTGTACATAATACTTTATCTCAGAAATATAGAGATACTGAAGAAGGTCGGAGCGTACAACGGCCGAAACGTTGTAATAAATATGGCGAAAAAGATGAGCAAAATAGTTCGAATAATGTAACTAGTGTACATAATACCTCATCTCGGAAATATAAACAGATACTGAAGAATGCCGGAGCGCACAACGGCCGAAACATTGTAATAAACATGGCGACAAAGATGAGGACAATAGTCCGAATAATGTAAATAAAGGAGAAGTATGGTGTAGTGGTTAATTGTAGGAAAAATATTTTTTCTAGTTTCGGTTGACTCTAACTGCGTCCTCTCAAGAATAAAATCAGTTCTTATCTTCCGTGTAGGGCGACGATAAACGAGATATCTAGAACATTATGTGAATGTCAGTGAAGATCAAAGTTGACTTGGGTGCAAGAACCCAGACATTTCCACAAGAAGAAATTGTCAGTATAGAACTTACGGTTACATCTAGCCATTTCAACTGCCAATCTAGTACTGCGTTTAAATTCATAAAGTCTAGGTACCATAGAAGAAAGTTCATCAGAGCAATTAGCATGATAATATTTATAGAAAAGGCAAAGGGAAGCCATACTACGGCGGTGGTAAAGTGAAGTCGAGATGTTAGGTCAGGACGTTGCAGATTCTTCTTTAGCTGTTACCAACAATCTCTTAGTACATAACAGGAGCAGCAGCCCATGTCTGGCAGTAATATTGAAAGCATTGACGAATGGTAGACTTATAAATATATAAGGTAGGTACTAGTGAGAAAATTGTTTAACCTGATATAGGGTATCAATTTTCTTTCCAGAAGTCCTAGCCGTTGATTTAATATAATCTTTTACACTTCATGTCAGCAGAAAATGTTAGTCCGATGAAGCTCTATGAGTCAGTCCCCTGGAGGTGAGCTTCAGTCATGGAAGCAGATTGTAGGTTATTTATGAGATAAGCTGTCAATTTGGCCTTACATCGAACCGATCAGACTTACTATTAAGATGGAGTAAATCGTTGTATCATCAGAATAGATACCGAGTTGGAAACAAATGCCATCAGGAATGTCGATGATGAAAATTAAGAAGTCGAAGGATAGAGCTCTGGTGGACATCTGCGTTAATGCAGAAAGACCTAGAAGATTGGCCACTCAAGACAACTTTCATTTCGCGATTTGATAAGAAAGACTAAATCACTTTTAGCTGTAAATTTCCGAACTGTAAAAATTAAAGAATAGATGTCATCTAACATTTGTAATAGAAGTAGTGATAGTCTTAGTGGTTTTATTGCCTTGCTTGGGGTGAAATGATTAAAAAGAGGCACCCGAGACTGTTATATCACTAGCGAAATAATTCAGTTATGTTGTAATTGTCCTTAAGGGTGATATTCAAAGAAAAATAATGCCTATGTCTATATCCCTGAAATGCAGTATTATTATTAAATGCATTATTTACATTACTCGGATTGTTATAAAAAAAATTGCAATATAAGCTCTGGTAAAAAATACAATAATAATGAAATTGCTATATGAGCACTGGTACAAAAATGATTGTTGATACATTAGGTTTATAAATCCCAAAATTTCCATACGCAAATGTCCTCAAGCACACATTGGATAAAGATAATGGTTAGATCCAGCGACTAGATCCAAAACATTGAGAGTTGAGTTAAAGAGGAGTAACGGAGATATCCAGAAGAGGCATGGCGCGTGGATCTAGAACAATCTATCCCGGTGGACAAAATAAAGGGTTTGGTTCGAAATTACAGTCACCTGAAAAAGGCCGAAATATGGCAAGGTCCAGTACAGAATTCCCTGTCTATCCTTCAAATCTAAAAATCAACCATTCTTTCCTGTATGGAATATTGCTGGTGTTCCCGCTCTTCATCTCGAGGTGCTACACAAAATCCAGAGATGGATCTGGTGTTCCGTGTGCAGTCACTGTGCCTTCCCTCTGTATTTTCTACAAGTACTTCCATGGCAATTGCTCGGAAGAACTACTTTCACTGGTTCCCAAATTCCATGAATTTATGTGTGCTACTAGGTTGGCATGTCGGTCCCACCCTTTCACTGTCGAAACAACTAAAAGTAGCCATCTCCAACAGCTTTTTCTCTCGCACTTCCTGTCAGTGCAACTCCCTTCCTCTTACTTGCTTCCATGATGGCTATAATCTTCAAATATTCAAATATAATGTCAATCGACATCTCCTGATGCCTGGACCTTGTCTTTCTCCCAGCCCTTCTCTATATCTTTTTCTCAAACACCCTCTTCACTCTCTGTAACTCCTTGCATGCTACTGGCACTCCTGCCTTGCTTAGGGCGATTTGCTTATAAAAAAATGTTACTCATATCTGTATACTCCTGATGAAGGTCCTGAGGGCTCAACGACCGAAACATTGGGATAAAAAAGAACAGTGATAATGTCTATAGATCGAATATAAATAGTGTAAAAATGATAAAGAGTTACTACAGAAATTCAGATGAGAAAAACAATCTTCATATTCCATCAGGCACAAAGGTAAGCGATGGGTAGATTTAGTGTCGATACCAGGCCACAGCAGTGGTGAACCAGAAGTGTTGATATTGGTTTCTCGTCCCCACAGAGCCTTAGACTTAACAAGGAGCCCACGTCAAATGCCTTGAGGAGGTAGTGCTACCTTGAGTCAAGAGTGTGGCTGTTGGAAGTCCCTATCTGTGGCAACAGGACTCTGCACCATGCCGAACAAGCAGGAGAATCCAGTCATGGATGTCAGACAATTTCCGCAACCACATCACCCATTATATCAAACCACCTAACTCACCAGACTGCAGCCCCAATGACGATTTTATTGAATAAATTTACTCTTTCTTATTTCAAGATATTTTTGTGCAAAGTTGGTAAATATATCTGTTAAATCGAAATGTCAGTGCTATTTTCATGTTTATTATAATTTAAGCGGCAATTTGTCCATCGCACCCTGTATATCCAGCATATCCTCCAGGTACTTCACTCATTTACGCCCATACAAAAATCTTGTTTCGTAATCCTCTAAACTCAGTGGCTCTTGGCCCTCGCATTGGAGGAGAACATTGAGTAAAGAAAAAACGAATTTATCAGCGACAGACAAATATTCAGTTTGTTCCACAAAAATGGGTCAAGAAGAAACATAAATAATAACAAAAAATGAAATCTCACGAGAGTAGCATAGGTCAAGGGTAAATCTCACGCGTGTCATAGGACAAAGACAAATACAGAATTTATTCATTTACCTTCAATAACGTTGATACTTACCTCCTTTAAGGATTCGTCCCTGCGCTGGTAGTATCAAGGCTACGATTAGCTTAGACCAGCTCTAGCCTGGACCAGCTATGTCAAGACAAGACTAGCTCTGACAAGCTAAGACCAGCTATGACTAGCTTAGATCAGCTCTGACCAGCTTGGACAAGCTATGACCAGCTAAGAGCAGCTTAGACCAGCTGACCGAGTGAAAACACTCGGGACCCCACGGTAAAAACTGACCTTGTGTCACAGCCTGACTCAGTGGAGGGTCAAGTAAATCTCGCTTCTCGGCCTTTTGGCTGAGATTCGATCGCTTGATACTTACCTGGCGCCGGGCTCCTGCCCTGTGCTGGGGGTATCGCGGCTACGACTAGCTTGGACCAACTATGACCAACATGGACCAGCTATGACAAGCCAAGAGTAGCTATGACTAGCTTAGACCAGCTCTGACCAGCTTGAGAAGCTATGACCAGCTAAGAGGAGCTTAGACCAGCGGCCCGAGTGAAAACACTCGGGTCACCACGGTAAAAACTGTCCTTGTGTCATAACCTGACTCAGTGCGGAGTCAAGTAAATCTTGCTTCTCGGCCTTTTGGCTGAGAATCGATCGCTTGATACTTACCTGGCGCCGGGATCCTGCCCTGTACTGTGGGTATCGCGGATACGACTAGCTTGGACCGACTATGACCAGCATGGACCAGCTATGACAAGCCAAGAGTAGCTATGACTAGTTTAGACCAGCTATGACCAGCTTGGACAAGTTAAGACCAGCTAAGACCAGCTTAGACCAGCGGCCCGAGTGAAAACACTCGGGTCCCCACGGTAAAAACTGCCTTTTTGTCACAACCTGAACAGTGGGGGTGAGGGGGTCAAGTAAATATATACCTTCAATAATGTTGATATCTGTCAGTCTCTGCACGAAGTTAAATTTGACAAATGGTCGGCTTAATGCAAATATTCAATAGACAGACGTGAAGACAAAGGCAAAATTGGGAATAATATAAAAATAACCACGATTACAGTAATAATAGGAGCGCATCAAATGATTGAAGACAATAGTGAAACATACACGAAGTAAATCCCAGGAACGCCATCATTCTTTGAGAAAAAATCTCTCTTTACATCAAGTCTCTGTTAAAAGAAAAAAAACAATTTTTACGGCAAGTCTTCCTTTAACTCAAGTGTAAGGTGAAATAAACACTTTTCTTTACTGCAAGTCATGCTTTACGTCAAGTGTCAGCTAAAGAAGTCACCTTTCTTTACCGCATGTGATATTTTACCTTGAGTCTCAGGTAAAAGAACAAAAAAACAACTATCTTTACCGCATTACTTGAAGAGTCAGGTAAAATAAACACCATTCTTTACCGCAACTGTTGCTTTCCCTCAAGTTTCAGTTAAAAGAGACACCTTTCTTTTCCGCATGTCATATTTTAACTCAAGTCTCAGTTAAAATAAAACCCCTTTTTTACCGCTGGTCTTCCTTTACCTGAAGTGTCAGTTAAAATAAACACATTTCTTTATCACAAGTGTTGCTTTACGTCAAGTCTCAATTAAAGGTAAGTCTTCCTTTCCCAAAATCTCAGGTAAAACGATTTGGCAAGGTTTTCATCAAACAGTCAATCATAGAAGCAGGAATAATTAAGTTGGGACATGAATAATTTCTGTCATTTTTTTTTTTTATTATCAACATTATTCTATAAAAATAAATTACAGTTGTATATTATTCAATTATATATCCATCAATGTTTATAAAGACATGTCACTTCTCCGTTAACTTAACTTTACATTTTGAGTAAAATTCAGCAGGCTCTCATGTAAAAGTTCATAGGAGAATGCTTGAACCAGGTTTTCATTAGAGAAATCTTCCCCAATCAGTAATAAAAATAATTTAAGCTCGAAATGCATTTAAATTCAGACATGATGTGGTAGCAGTATACGTATAGACGCTATCTTATTTGTTGGTGTTTCCTTGTTTTGTGGGGTTTCCATGTTTTACTCGATTCAACAGCAGCAGCCACGGAAATAATCAGGAGGTACAACAGGAAGTCCCAGAAGTCATAATGATGCTGACAGAATCTTTCCTACTTTTAATTTTCAGCGGCCTCTAGCTTCAAGCCCAGGTTGAAGGGCTACACTTACTGCAGAAAGTGAGGTCTGTCCTGGAAGCATTAGGTCAGTTTTCTCATTCCTCCCGTGGGAACTGGCTGAGAAATCTCCCTTCAAAACACCTGCCAAAGGAAAACTACACTCAAACTTTGCTGCAGAAGACGAAACCTGTCCTAGCAGTTTCACACTCTAGTTTCACCCTCTCCATGCGAACTAGCGGATAAATCTCTCTCAACAAAAACAATTTTTTAACTGGGAAACCCCACGCTTTTCCTGCAAAAATACTACTAGTTGGCACTCCCTTTCAACCAGAAATAAAAGCTGTTGAACAGTTATTTTCAAATTTTGGGTTTTCGCTCATTCCGCTCCGACTGTCAAGCACAAACAGACGCAATCTAGAAAAATCACCACATACCTGTATTGGATACATTTTAAGCTTTCCCCATACAGAGATAAATGGTATAAAGAGAAAGCAACACGTGAGATTAAAAGAGGAAAAAGTTATAGTCACTGGAGATTCCTATCAAACTGCAATAGACATGGTAACACACCAGATATAATTAAAACAAAATCGCTTCAAAAACCACACTTGCTTTGAGGTTAGATCAAAAAGTATCGGGACTATTGCTATGTTAACGGAGCTAGAGTATATGCAGAGTGAAGCCACTTAGCGTAGATTGATCTTTAACTCTGACGTGCACAGACACTAAGATACAACGTTCTTGCTCAATGCCTTTGTTTATAAACAGTGCTTGGAAGGAAAGTGTTTAGAGTGTGTAAAGTGTCTCATCACATCACAAAGTTTCCATCAGTGACCATCTTTTTGCAGCAGTTTCTGTCCAAGGAAAATATTCATCAGGTCCGGCAGCCATCATATTCGCCAGATCTCGCCTCTTTCAACAAATCTCGATTGAAAGGAAGAATATTCTAGGACATCGAAAAAATCCAAGTTAATGAGACGCGTCAGTTATTCCCTATCACCCCCACCCACAAGATAATGGAATTCCAAGAATGCCTCCATCTATGAAAACGATGCTGGATGAAGTGAGTGGCTTCAGAAGGGAGTACTTAGAAAGAGGATTACCGTATTTGCCGGCATATTGGACGCACCCACGCATTGGGCGCACCCACGTTTTGACATGCAATATTTATAAGAAAAATACACAATTTAGAACAAACAAACAAAAAAAAAACAAATAGATAATCTTACCTTTATAAGATATTCTCACTAACCATGAAGAAATACTTACATTAATAGCACAAATTATAAAACTGGTACATTTTTTAAATAGAAGTGAGGTAAGATTTAATTACCAGAACATTTTTGGGAAAAGAAAAATGTTACTATATTTCATCATGTATATATTGAAATTGTATTATATTTTTTTCGTGGAGCAACATCGGCACAAATATTAATTTTATTAATCGCCACAAAGAAATCTACTGCTGTTATCAGTGAACACTTGACGCATGTTTTATAGATGTACACATGTTTTAGACGTACCCCAATTTTGGCATGGAATATTTAAGAGAAAAATGCACACATCACAACCAAAATGCCAAATTATAACCTTACATTTATGAGACGTTCTCACTAACCAGGAAGAAACACTTACAATATTAGCCCAAATTATACAACTACTATCTTTTTTTAATAGAATTGAGGTCAGGTTTAATTACCAGGACATTGTGAGGAAAAGAAGAATTTTAGTACATTTCATCATGCATTTATTGAAACTTGTTCCAGTTGTTTTTTCAGGGAACATCAGCACATACAGTAAATTTGGGTACCTCCACGAGATCGCTAAAAAAAGAGCATAGCATGATGAAAAAGACGCCAAACTTGACGAAAACAAATTTTATCGTCTAAATATTTATGTTATTATTAAGAGGAAAGATCAAAGTTTATTT
>OZ038514.1:81427364-81474864 GCA_964036315.1 Acanthosepion esculentum | reverse complement strand
ACTTTCGACATAGGACAATGCCATCATATGAGGGTTGTTTATTTCAAGACAAATAATATTGTTGATAAACAAATAAGATGTTCTATCAGAAATTTTAATACTAAGCAAATAAAATATATTACTTCAACTAACCCCAGACATATTAATATTTTATATCGCAACAAAATGTATTCTATTTATAAACAAGACGAAAATATACTAAAATTTAATAAATTCTAATATATCCACCACAAATCCTAGTAAAAAATAAAATTAATTATATTCTAGACTAAATCTAGTATATCTAATTCAATTATTCGTAACCACGTTCACTACCTACTAAACGTGTTTCAGAAAACCAACTTTGTTTATAAATTTAAATGTCCTCGTGGAAATTGTATCTCCAATGTTAAAAATAATATTTATGTTAGACACTGCGACAACCTTTTTCATTTGAATGATATGTCCAACAATTTTAAACACTTACAACAGCATTCCTGTTCATATTTGCAATTCAGAGAATTTATTGTTGAAAATACATCTATAATTTTTCATGAAAATAATATATATAAACTAAACATTTCCGAAGCAATCGATATTGAAATAATAAACCAAACCATAATAATATTAATTGTGAATACTGCACAAATGTTTTAAAATGTGTACAGTAGACAGTTTAAAATATCAAAGATTGTACTAATAGTTTTAATACCTATTCCTTAAAAATTCTAGTCAACCCATACTTACTTACTATCCCTGAAGCGGTGTCTAGCGATCACATACTGATTAGGTGTTCTTCACTTCACATGTAAAAAGAAAAATAACTTTCAGATGGACACAGCAATTTTGTCATTGGAAATGTTGAACCCTACATTATTTGTCTTGAAATAAAAAACACTCGGATGATGACATTGGCTAAGTCGAAAGTACTTGGAATATAACAATATGTATGAAAACGGCGATCTTCTCTCTTTCTGAATATGAAAGGATACAATTTTAAAATAAGCAGACAAAACTTGTCTAAATTATTCAATGAAACATGCCTCAATATATATATATATATATATATATATATATATATATATATATATATATATATATATATATATATATATATATATCATTATTACCAACAACATCAGACACACATGCTGGTCGAAAAAATCTGGCGCAGATACCAGCCGAAAACGTTTAGAGTCATTTGTAAATTAAATTTGACAAAAATCACCTCGTTATAAGAGAGGCACTGTTAATTAAACAACTCTTCCACCCCATCAACCTTACCTTGTTAAACAACGCCTTTTAAAATTCGAAACGCGCCCACTCAAATTCACGATGGCTTGGAATCATCACTCTGATTATAATTCACAAATGATACATCTCTCACAGTCAAAGTATGAAAATACACTAGCTGGACCAAAAACCTCCCTTGAAAATGGCTTAAGAAGTGGCTGAAAGTGCTGGAGGCAAGCGACGATATGGTTAGTTTTTAGACTCGATCACTTCCAACAAAAGGAAAAATACTGGAAAAAACTAAATATAAAAATTAATAAAATTGTCTTTGTTCGCCATATTTAACGAAATATGTTTAAAAGAAAAAGGTTGCTAGTCAAGTATACATTAATCATATCACTGGGTTGTATATTAATATCTTTATTATTTCAATTAGGTTCACTTCACTTCTACTAACAAGCAGGGTTTTTTTGTCCTGATTATGGCCAAGCCGGCCGAAACTTATCGAAGAACATATATATATATATATATATATATATATATATATATATATATATATATATATATATATATATATATTCAACGACAAGAGGGGTTGCCCATAACACACAGCAAGATTATTTTCGACAGACTTTTGTAGAATCGTCCGTATTTTTCCACTCAACCCGTTTAAAGGCGGAATTTTCCATAAGAGCTAGTTTCGACCAATCAACACCACACATTGCGAAACTCGGCTTATTATTGGTCGAGACGCCCCAGGATAAATTTCGGCGGGAATGCGCTGGGAGCCGATCTAATCTTCGCAGAGTAAATAAAAGGACGAATCTTAGTCCGATTCACTAGTCAGCAATTCACTCTCAGAGAGATTTCTACAGAGATCCACGCGTGTCTACATCTTGACTTAAAGGACTTTTCGCGCGTCAACACCTGACTCAACCTTCAACCTCTTTCTCTCTCTCTCTCTCTGAAATCTTTATACGTTTCTAAAAAAGTGTTATTCTACACTACCAAACAGAAATTATTACTAAAGCAAATATATATAAAAAAATACGGTCCAAGGTGAATAACTCTGCCAAAACAAAAACATACAAAATTCAGCAAAAAAATCTCGCAACTACAATACTTTAAAATTTATCTCTCGATAAATTTTCCTCAAATTTTTATGTGAACACTTTTCCTAAACAAAGGAACATTCATGAACTTTGAGTTCATAAAATACTTCATTCAACTTTTGTTCAACAATTCAGTTATTTCGACTGAAACACAACTTTTTCCAAAATTGTATTGTAATTAATTTGTACATAAATATTCAATGTTTGTTTCTAATTGAATGCACGACTACCTTTGTTTCTTCGTTCAATATTGCCTTTGAGATTTATTCCTTTTGTATGTCTACGCTAAAATTGTTGTGATTAATATGAAGAACATGCTTTTCACGTTTATTACCACAAACCTAAAAACCCTTCTGATTACACACTAATTCATAGCAATCCCAACAAATTGGTAACCCCGACGTTTGTACAGGCAAAACCACCAACAAATTGATAACCACATTATTTCAAACAACAAAACCTCAGTCGACATGGCAGATCCTGTACAACCAATTGAAGCTGCACTCAGGATGGAACTCCCTTCCTATACCACGAATACACAAACGTGGTTCATACAACTCGACGCGATTTTCCAAGCCAGACACGTGACGTCCCAGCAGTCGAAATTCGCGTTTGTTGTGGAGAAACTTCCCGCTGAAATCGCTGCGGAAGTAGCGGATATCCTTATTAATCTCCCGCCCGAAAAGCCGTATGAGGTGCTTCGGCACGCAATCCTACAACGAACAGGTTGCTCCGAGGAACGAAAGATTAAGGATCTCCTTACGAATGTAACACTCGGGAACAGCAAACCCTCCCAACTTCTTCGTAAAATGATTACACTACTCGGTGACAACAGTATATCCGAAACTGTATTAAAACAAATGTGGCTGGAGAAATTGCCGCCCGATATAGTGCAAATTTTAGCAGTCCTAACTGAGGAGGTCGATGTCCACAAGCTGGCATCGATCGCGGACAAAATCGTGGACACTAGACCAGCGCGCCAAATTTCCTCTGTCGTGACAGATAACCCGACCCCGGATGTTAACCAGCAACTCCATTTTCTGACTACCGAACTAAGGAACCTGTCTTTACGCCTAGACAGAATTCAGAGCATTCCTGGACGGAGTCGCGATACTTCAGCTAACAGACACAATCCTGGTAGGCGACGATCAACGTCAAGACATACTCGTCACCGCCAGAGAAACTATTGCTGGTATCATGAAGTGTTTGGCGCCCGCGCAAGAAAGTGTCAGCCACCATGTGCGTATAAGAACGCGGGAAACTCCGAACCCGGCAGCCATTAAGGGCGTGTGCTGCTGGGGTAAATAACGGAAATCGCCTATTTTACGTTCTCGACAACACCAGCAGATTGAAGTTCTTAGTTGACACTGGCGCTCAGATCAGCGTTATACCGCTGAGTTATTGTAAGAAATCGTCATTAACGCCCAGACAAACTCAACTCAAGCTACAGGCTGCAAACGGCACATCCATCAGCACGTATGGCGAGCGTATTATGTCTCTAAGCATCGGCCTACGGAGAGAATATACATGGACCTTCACTATAGCCGATGTAGAGTTACCCATTATAGGAGCGGATTTCCTCGCACACTTCGACTTGTCCGTGGAGCTGTCATCTCGGACACTTACCGATATGCGCACGGATATGCGACGACGCGGATTTTTATCCAAGCTTTCCACGGTTGGACTGACTGCTCTGGTACCTAGTGCGAACGGTTGCGAAAATTTGCTTAAGCAGTACAAATCTCTTTTAGCACCGTTCACTCATACAGAACCCATAAAACACAACACAACACATACTATTAAAACAACTGGACCCCCAGTCCACGTGTCACCCCGTCGTCTACACCCAACTAAATTACGGGTGGCTAAGGAAGAATTCGAAAACATGCTCAAACTGGGCATAATAAGACCATCTTCCAGTCCGTATTCCACACCGTTACACATGGTCCCTAAGAACGAACCTGATGCCTGGCGACCGTGTGGAGATTACAGACTCCTAAACGCTCGGACTGTGCCAGACAAATACCCAATCCCTCATATTAAGGATTTTGCTTTGTCCCTTGAAGGCGCTACTGTCTTCACCAAGCTGGACTTAAGGAAGGCTTTTTATCAGATTCCTATCGAACCATCTGATATTCATAAAACAGCAATAACGACACCGTTCGGTTTGTACGAATTTACCCGAATGCCGTTCGGACTCCGTAATGCTGCGCAATCTTTTCAGCGTCTTATAGACGAAGTCCTCCGCGGATTACCTTATACTTACGCGTACATTGACGACGTACTGATAGCAAGTAGAACGCCCGAGGAACATCGTAACCATCTACAGTCGGTCTTTGAACGATTGCAACATTACGGACTAAAGTTAAACATTGATAAATGTTTATTCGCTGTCCCTGAATTAACTTTCCTTGGTCACGTCATTGATGAGAATGGCTTAGCTCCCCTGGACGAAAAGGTCAAGGCCATCAGTGAATTCCCACCACCGTCAACATTAAGACAGCTACGGCGATTCATTGGCATGATCAACTACTATCGCCGATTTATACGCGACTGTGCAATTGTACTTCTTCCACTGACGAATCTTCTTTCTAATCATAAGCGAAAAAACCCGAAGATTGTGTTATCTGCAGACGAGCTGGACTCTTTTCGTAAAGCAAAACAAGCTTTGCAGGATTGTACCAAACTTGTGTACATTACGTCCTCACCCGACGCGAAACTGACGCTAACTACCGATGCGTCGTCGGATACAGTTGGTGCCGTACTTCACCAGATAGTCGACGGTGTGGAAAGACCACTGTCATTTTTCTCTATTAAGCTAAATACGGCCCAACAGAAGTATAGTACCTTCAGCCGTGAACTGTTGGCAATTTATTTAGCCATCAGACACTACCGGCACATCCTGGAAGGTCGTGACTTTTCAATTTTTACAGACCATAAGCCACTTACATACGCTCTACATGCTAAGTCGGATAAGCACAATCCGCGAGATATCCGCTACATGGATTACATATCACAATTCTCGTCGGATATACGCTACATTAGTGGAGCTAGTAATACCGTGGCCGACACCTTGTCTCGTACAACTCTCAGCGCAGTGCAGAGTACAACACTGAACTTTGATAACTTAGCTGACGAGCAAGACAAGGACGAAACCCTGCAAGCTATCCACTCGGACACTTCCTTAAAAATTGAAAAAAGACCGCTCCCATTTACAAACAGGTCAGTTTATTGTGACATCAGCACGGGTAACCTGCGTCCGTACATTCCGCCAAATATGCGCCGTCTGATTTTTGAACATTTTCATACACAAGCACATCCTGGAGGCAAGGCGACGTTGCGGACCATATCGGACAGATTTATCTGGCCCGGTATGGCAGCTGACATTAAGCAGTGGTCCCGCACGTGTTTACGTTGCCAAGCCACCAAAGTTAGCAGACACACAAGGGCACCTACTTCAACATTTGCCGACCCAGACGGTCGTTTTACTCACTTGCATGCAGATTTGGTGGGCCCACTTGAAAATGTGAATGGATTCGAGTACATTTTGACCATAATCGACCGGTTTACTCGGTGGCCAGTCGCCATCCCACTGCAATCAACTACAGCTGAAACAGTGGCCAGTGCTATTTTTAATAACTGGATCACAAACCTCGGATGCCCTTCGGTAATTACTACCGATAGAGGTCCACAGTTTCAATCAGCCCTTTTCAACGAATTCACTGATCTATTGGGAATTAAACATAT
Source organism: Acanthosepion esculentum (assembly GCA_964036315.1). Taxonomy (NCBI): domain Eukaryota; kingdom Metazoa; phylum Mollusca; class Cephalopoda; order Sepiida; family Sepiidae; genus Acanthosepion; species Acanthosepion esculentum. Next base: position 81,468,793 of record OZ038514.1, on the reverse strand, counting down.
TTCCACTACAGCATATCACCCTTGTTCCAACGGCCTCGTAGAAAGATTCCATCGGCAGCTTAAGTATGCTATAACTGCTTCAACTAAAGGCCGAACTTGGGTTGATAAACTTCCCCTGATCATGCTGGCTTTGAGAAATACTGTCAAGCAGGACTTGAACTGTACCAGTGCTGACTTGGTTTTTGGGACTCCCCTAACCTTGCCAGGACAGATCTTCGGCCCTGTATCGGACAACCTACCTAGCAGCCAGTTTATCAGCGACCTTCGGCAAAAAATGTCTGAAACTGTTTATACGCCGACCAGAGCCTTTCACAGGCCATATTACATCCCAGCTGATCTGCATACAGCCAAGTTCGTATTTCTACGCCGAGATATGGTCCGTAAACCTTTAACACCCAACTACACTGGACCGCATCAGGTCATTTCTCGAGCGTCGAAATATTTTGTTCTAGATCTCGCCGGCAAGCGAACTACGGTCAGCATTGACCGGTTAAAACCAGCTTATATCAACAGTGACGACCAACCTGTGACCACTCAGCCAACACCTGTTTCTGAGACATCACATAAACACCCATCTTCTACGCCTGAACCCCAAATTAACCCACCTACACGGACCAGGTCCGGCAGGCGCGTTCATTGGCCAGCAAAGTACACCACCTTTTATACATATTAATGTCCAAACTACGTTGACCATTAATCTCGTGGGGCTATTTGTAGAATCGTCCGTATTTTTCCACTCAACCCGTTTAAAGGCGGAATTTTCCATAAGAGCTAGTTTCGACCAATCAACACCACACATTGCGAAACTCGGCTTATTATTGGTCGAGACGCCCCAGGATAAATTTCGGCGGGAATGCGCTGGGAGCCGATCTAATCTTCGCAGAGTAAATAAAAGGACGAATCTTAGTCCGATTCACTAGTCAGCAATTCACTCTCAGAGAGATTTCTACAGAGATCCACGCGTGTCTACATCTTGACTTAAAGGACTTTTCGCGCGTCAACACCTGACTCAACCTTCAACCTCTTTCTCTCTCTCTCTCTCTCTGAAATCTTTATACGTTTCTAAAAAAGTGTTATTCTACACTACCAAACAGAAATTATTACTAAAGCAAATATATATAAAAAAATACGGTCCAAGGTGAATAACTCTGCCAAAACAAAAACATACAAAATTCAGCAAAAAAATCTCGCAACTACAATACTTTAAAATTTATCTCTCGATAAATTTTCCTCAAATTTTTATGTGAACACTTTTCCTAAACAAAGGAACATTCATGAACTTTGAGTTCATAAAATACTTCATTCAACTTTTGTTCAACAATTCAGTTATTTCGACTGAAACACAACTTTTTCCAAAATTGTATTGTAATTAATTTGTACATAAATATTCAATGTTTGTTTCTAATTGAATGCACGACTACCTTTGTTTCTTCGTTCAATATTGCCTTTGAGATTTATTCCTTTTGTATGTCTACGCTAAAATTGTTGTGATTAATATGAAGAACATGCTTTTCACGTTTATTACCACAAACCTAAAAACCCTTCTGATTACACACTAATTCATAGCAATCCCAACACTTTCATGTTCCTGGCTCTTTCCTTTTAAAAATCTTTTTCCCTTCGAGATTGATTTAACTATTGGTAAATCAAGAATTCGAAGGTTTTTCGACACGAGTATAGTTACCTATATACATATATACATATATATATATATATATATATATATATATATATATATATATATATTAATATTATTTATGTATATTTAAATTTTCGGCGCTCAAACACTTATATATATATATATATATATATATATATATATATATATATATATATATATATATATATATATATATATATATATATATATATATATATATATATATTAGGAAATGGATTAAATCCGACAAATATTTAATTTATTTGTTTAAACATTATTTTTAAAATGAATATTCATACTTGAGTAGATGTTCTTTTTTTATTTATTTATTAAACAGTACATTTATTTATATCCACCGGCCTGAATATTCGGAGACATGTGTTCAAAAGTACTATTCGGGCCTTGTCCCATCAGGAGATCCTACGTGGCTGAGTTGGTCTAAGAAACGTTAGATGTAACAGCGAATTCCTCCAGAAGACGCAGGTTCGAATCCGACTGGAGGGCACATATTTTTCTAACAAGATTTCACGAATATTCAGGCTGATAGATGTAAATAAATAAATAAACAGTTTAATAAATAAATAAAAACTGACACAAATATGAGTATCCATTTAAAAATAACCATAAAGTACATAAATTTATATATATATATAACAGTGAACATTGAAGTCAACACTTAGAGGCGACAGACTGTTTCTTTATAGACGCAATTGTTGCCTGACGATTGCGTCTAGCATGAAACAGACTGTCATAAGTGTTGACTTCAATGTTAATTTTTATATTTACACACGCTCTATCTCTGATATTGAGCACTTTATCCCATAAATATGGCAGACCTTAAGAGTCTATTTCTTCATATATATATATATATATATAATTTATTCGAAAATTATAACGTAAATATATTATAATATAATAAAATATATTTATGTTATAATATTTATGCAATAATTTTCGAATAAATTATATTTGCTCTACTCTGTATTGAGCACTCTTTTAAGAATAGTATTTTTTGTTTATTGGAATTTATTCCTTATGCACCAATCCTAGACTTGGGTATACATATATATATATATATATATATATATATATATATATATATATATATATATATATATATATATATATGTGTATATATATATTTATATATATATATATGTATATATATATATATATGTATATATATATATATATATATATATATATATATATATATATATATATATATATATTATAAAAAATATTAAAACTGATCCACAAGAGAGAGCTCAATATAATTTTTATTATAGAGCATATAAGTGAATTATAATTAATGTAATCAAAACAATTTACATTTGAATTTAAATTTGTAAATTGTTTGGATGTCATTAATTGTAATTCACACACACACACATTTATGTGTGAGTGTGTACGTGTGTGAATATGTGTGTGTGTGTGTGTTTGATTGATTAGATAACCATTAATAAAGAGAGAATTTAATCTGGAGGAGAAAAAAAGAAAATTCTATCATTTTTAATTTTTGCGTTGTTTGTCCTCCATTGGTTAAGCAGATAATCAATCCCCTACACACGACCCACCTATTTGCTTCTGCTGACCTGCTGTCGGGCTGCCGGCGTGTTTATCTCGACAGTGTTACCACTGGCAAACCGTTAGGGGCCAACTGTGGCTGCCTCAAAGGACCGCTGACGATTCCACCAGTGGCTCGCCAGCAGGCCACTAGCGGCTTGCGCGTGGAGTCACGTCCATCAGCCTTGTGAAGCCGCATTCGAGTGTACAACTCATGCGTGTATATATAGCGTAATTCTCTTTTGTGCATGCAAGATCCGGATGATAATGCACAGGTTGACCCGAAATTCTTGTCACCCCTTCCCTCTCATCCAAACTGTAGGAGCTCGTCTCAGTCATCTGAAATAGAAAATTATATGACGTAAGGGTCAAAAGACTTTCAGACCACTCTGTACATTTGTTCATGTGTGTGTATTTAATAGACACTTTTTATTCATATTTTGTGATTGTGGACCTTTTATGTGAGGATGAGAAATTTTATGTTACACCGGTTGTGGTAGTAGGCAGATATATTCTAGATTCTTTAAGTATGGATTTTATAAAGTTGGTAATATAGTAAAATGTGTTTGATGTGAAGTTTACCACCGTTTTACCCTGCAGGGACAAAGCACACCAAAGAATGATATAGATTAAATGGATGGTGGAACAAGGTTTAACCCTTTGAGCCCACACCACTGCTTTACCGGTGGTAGATAAAAATGACGTAATGCCCAGCCACCGGTTGAACGGTGGTAGAGAAAAATGACTTAATGCCCAGCCACCGGTTGAACGGTGGTAGAGAAAAATGACTTAATGCCCAGCCACCGGTTGAACGGTGGTAGAGAAAAATGACTTGATGTCCAACCACCGGTTGAACGGTGGTAGAGAAAAATGACTTAATGCCCAGCCACCGGTTGAACGGTGGTAGAGAAAAATGACTTAATGCCTAGCCGCCGGTTGAGCGGTGGTAGAGAAAAATGACAATGCCCAGCCACCGGTTGAACGGTGGTAGAGAAAAATGACTTAATGTCCAACCACCGGTTGAACGGTGGTAGAGAAAATGACGTAATGCCCAGCCACCGGTTGAACGGTGGTAGAGAAAAATGACTTAATGCCCAGCCACCGGTTAAACTGTGCGTAAACACTTGTAACTATTTTTATATCTACCGAGAAAAATTACATACCTATTATTTGCGAATTTTGATTCAGGAACTCATGCAGAAGGGTTAAAATTATTCAGGAACCCAGGGTTGAAAGCGTTAACCATTGATAAACAAACTACTAAAAACTAATTAAAATACCAGAAAATTCCTCATAAATGCACACGTACATACAAAAAGCAAACGAATATACATTTTCATCCGAATTCCGCATAAGCAAACTAAAATTATGACACACATACACACACAAACGCTGATTGACAGGACAGATGCACGCGAGGATTGCATGAAAAACACAGCAATTAAAATAGCTGAATTTATTTTTTCTCCTCCAGATTGAATTCTCTGATGAAACTTTAAAAAATGCGAAACATGATAGATATATAAACGTTTCGTATTTGTTCGATGTCCGATAATTCTGTCTTATTATCTCTATATCTGATCTGTATTTGATCCCAATTCATATATATAGTGTTTGTGCTGAAACATCATCTTGTTGGGGCATCTGTATATTTTGGAAGCTCTGTCAAGGGTGAGAAGAGATATAGCAGCTTTTTACTAATGCTTGTTTTTGATGGAGTATTTGCATACGTATACGTTTGATGGCAGATGTGACATTATTTAAAAATGGTGAAAATTATCGCCCTGTTTTTTACTTGTGAAATTTTAACCTCCCTCCAGTTAATTTCATCCTTAATAATATCATTCCTTCAAATGTACTTATTATTATTATTTTTATTTCCTTTGATATCTGGCGTTTACACATTTCTTTCCGGGCCCCGCCCAGGGACCTAAGGTTAGAAATGGCATCATGACACTTTCCACTGCAAAGAAAATAAAAAAAAATAATTACATAGATAAAGTCCTTCGTAAAGTGCCATATAAATAACGTAGCACTTATTTTGTTTGTGGTCTTATTATTATTAGTAGTAGTAGTATTAGTATTATTATCTGATCTCCTCTTCGACACTTAGAGGTTTTCAGCATTCTGGTGATCATCGTATCTCACCTCCTATGCACAGCGTAGAGACTAAATACTTTCCTTGGCACACCGGTTCAAACAATTCTATCACCCGCGCACGTTCATTAACAGGTAACGCTAAGTAGTTTTAATCACCTTCCAAGGACCCACAAATATGTATTGTATAAACAATGAAAAATTCAGACACAAAAACTATTTCTTACTACGTTACTTAAAATTCGGAAACTAAAAACGAATACCTTGTAAAATAACACCAGGATAATTTCAAATGTATGCACTATACGCAACGCAAATAATACAACATACTTTAGACAAATCCAATATTGATGAAGGAAGAAAAGATAAAGAGGAATGATAAAGAGTCGAATGTTACTTAGAGCAGCAATAGAGAGGAAGTCGGGAGAGCCATGATCAGCCACGTGCATAAGGGACATACCTCATATAAAAGCAGAAGTATATAGATAGCTGTATTAGGATAAAGAGAGATGGGAATGTGTCAATGCTATTTCGACTAATAAAAAAAAACAGGACGTAGTGGAGAGCCATGTTTACGCCCAAGCTTAAGGGGCATGCTCCCTATAAAATAAGGAGCATATACATAGCAAAAGATGATTAAAGAGGGATGAGAAAGGGTCAAATTATTTCGAGTAACAAAAACAGGAAGTCGTAGAGAGCCATGATCTCCCAGGTCCTTAAGTGGCATACCACATATAAAAGAGGAAGCATATAGATAGCAGAAGTAATAACAGAATGATGTGGAGAGCCATGATCATCCAGGTACTTTAGAAACATAGTAGATATAAAAAAGAAGCATCATCATGGACATCGATAAAGAGGGATGATAATGCGTCAGATGTTACTTAGAGCAATAAAGTCTGGGAAGTAGTGGAGAGCCATCATCAGCCACACCCTCAATTGATTTTAGTGCATAGAAAAGAAGTGTGCCTATGGAAAGATGTCAATCAATTAGATAGTCGGGCAATAACATTTCACTGTGGCTAGAGCATGAATTTTGGCCCCTGGCATAATGTCTTTTATCGGATGCTGATTTTGCTGTCAGGCATGATGTTCCCACCATGAACGTTGGCGCAACACACTCTTCATCGCCATATTTTTTCATATTGCGCCATGCTAAAGAAACCTTAGTAAATATAATTTCCAAAACTGATTGCCGGGCAGAATTAATTTTTATTCTTCTTTGAAATTTCTTGTTTCCAAAATTTATTTTAAATATCATTTCACCCAAAGCAAGGCAACAAAGCCACTAAGACGTAGAAAAATAAAACCATTATTAAGGAGAAAGAACGTTAAAAGAACAGATATTAAGAAGAGAGAAGATGACATTTGACATTGCATTTACATTTTTGAAGATCAATTTTGAGTGGAAATCAAGAGGCCAGAAAAGAGTTCCACGAGCGAAAAGTGCGATAGAAGAAACTATTAACATAGAACTTACGGTTACATCTAGCCAACTCAACTATAAATTGATGTGCCCTTGTTACTAATCTAATTAGTTATTTCCTTCCGTTCCCTGTGGAACATTGGGTCCCTTTTTAATGTCGCCTCTGAACGAAAATTGAGCAAGCGTAGCAGAGGTCGTATTCAGTAGGACATGCAGGAGGAGTTTTAGTGAGAATTTGGTTTCACAAATCGTCCCCAGCTGCATTTAAACATGCTTGTTAGGATAGTATGCTCGGGTTTGAATTCATAGTTTTCTTCTCCTCAACTGGTTGCCACCGATATAACGTTTGTTAATAAAAAAAAATATGTATGTATTTCTGAGATGAGGTATTGTAATTATCCTTACACCTTACATCTATCTATCTATCTATCTATCTATCTATCTATCTATCTATCTATGTTCATATCTATTTTAAATATTATTTCACCCAAAGCAAGGCAACAAAGACACTAAGACGTAGTGGGTTAGTGATTGTGAAATTTTTGAAGATCAATTTTGAGTGGAAATCAAGAAGCCGGAAGTGAGTTCAGCAAGTGAGAAATGCAATAGAAGAAACTATTAACATAGAACATACGGCTACATCTAGTTATTTCATCTGTAAAAGGATGAGACCTAACCGCCATTCTATTACTGCGTTTAAATTCATAGTCTAGGTACTATAAGCATATAAACCCCTCTTTGCCTTTAAATTTTTGAAGATCAAAGTTGGCTGGAAAGCATGGAGCAGGAAGGGAGTTCCACAAGCGAGAAGTGCGAGAAAAGAATCTGTTTGTATAGAACTTACGGTCACATCTAGTCAACTCAAGTGTAAATTGATGAGACCTTGATTGCAATCTACTTAGTTCCTTCCGTTCCTTGTGGGACATTGGGCCCCCTTTTAAGGTCGCATCCAAATGCTAATAGTAGCAGTTCTAGTGGCAATTTGGATTCACAAGCGGTCCACAGGCGTATGTGTAAACACAGGACAGTGCGAGTTTCCTTCTCCTAGACTGGTCGCCAAACAAGGCTATAGAACACAGTCTTGCTATTTTAATCACAGATGGACGACATATATAATTAATGATTAAATAAAAATTTTCTTGAATTTTATAACTTTTTGTTGAAGAAAACGTTTTCATCATTTCTTGTAGAGTTGCATTTTTTTTTAATCAAATTCACCCCAAGCAAGGTAATAATGCCACTAAGACACAGGGGTTTACTGGGTGTGAAGGATTTATTAAGAAGCGAGTACAATGGAAGAGGAATCTTGAAGACAGTAAAAAGCGATTGACATTGGATTGGCATTTTTGGACATCAAAGTTTGTTGGAAAGCATGAAGCTGGAAATGAGTTCCACAAGCGAGAAGTGCGAGAGAAGAAACTATTAGCATAGAACTTACGGTTACATCTAGACATTTCAACTGTAAAATGATGAAAACCTGCCAACAATCTAATAGCACGCTTAAATTCATAAAGTCCGGCTAACAGAGAGAAAATTCTGAAGGAGACATGGCCAGTGTATAAAAACGTTGGTTGAATCTAGTAGCTTGACCCAAGGAGTTGTGAGTTCAATACCTGGCCAGGGCAGTGGTGAACAAAAAAATGTAGAGTTGAGTTAAAGATAACTGAGATATCAGGAAGAGACCTGGCATGTGGAATTAGAACAATCTACCCCGTTGGACGAAATAAAGGGTTCAAATCGAAATTCTACTGACCTGAAGAAAGTTAGTGCGTACATGGGCCGAAATATCGTGAACAGGACAATAAGGATAAGGACAACAGTTCGAACAATGTAAATAGTGTAAATAATTACAATACCTCATCTCAGAAATATAGACAGATATAGAAGAAGGCCGGAGCGTATAACGGTCTAAACGTCGTGAATATGGCAATGAAGATGAGGACAACAGTCCGAACAATGTAAATAGTGTAAATAATTACAATACCTCATCTCAGAAATATAGACATATGCTGAAGAAGGCCAAAGAGTACAGCGGCCGAAACGTCGTGAATAGGACAATAAGGATGAGGACAACAGTCCGAACAATGTAAATAATTACAATACATCATCTCAGAAATATAGATGAATCCTGAAGAAGACTGAAGAGTACACCGGGCGAAACGTCGTGAATAGGACAATAAGGATGAGGAGAACAATCCGAACAGTGCAAATAATTACAATGCCTCATCTCAGATATATAGACAGATTCCATAGATAAAAATTCATCAGAACAATTACTATGACAATATTTATGGAAAATGTTCAGAGAAACGACATTATGGTAGGAAAATCGTTAAAACTGATATGCCAGGTCTGGACCAGTGTATTTGCAGATTTGACTTTATTACAAGTTGGAGATGCTAAAATCAAACAATTAAAAAAAATATGTTTTATCAGAGGTTGGGACGTGCGACACTGACATCCGAAGTTGCATTGGGATGGGCAAAGATGCCTTCCAAAAGTTAAGCCACGTAGCAAGAAACAGGAAAAAATTCGTTAGACCCAAAGAAAAACAATATTGAAACGTTACCTAATATCGGTCCTTCTCTGTGACAGTGAATATTGGATATCCCCTCATTGATGGAGAAGAGAAAAAAACTATGGTTCTACAGAAGGATGCTGAGGATAGCGTGAACTGAACCTGCGAACAAAGAGGACGTTATAGAGAAATTTTTTATCAAAATGAACTCTCAAAATTAAGATACGGAAGAAAGAGTGGAAATTTCTAGGTTAAAATATGAGGAGAGAGGGCGTGGAAATATAAACACTCACAGGTCGTATTGAAGGCAAAAGAAACAGTGGAAAGCGGTGCATAATCTATGTAACGAGCTTGTGTAAAAGGTTTGCACAACAGGGATTAGGAAAGAAAGAGAAAAGACGGAATTTACTAAAGTCTATAAAGGACAGGAAATTGTGGAGAGCCAACATCCAGAAGATCCACGGCCCATAGAAAAAGAAGCAGAGGAGGAGAGGGAAAGGTAAATGTCTGATAACGAATGCGATTTACCCAGTCAAAGGGACAGACCCACAAATCGTAATTTATGCGATATCAAAGCTGTAGCTCGTGGGAAAAAATGTCTGAAAAGCTAAAGACTAAATGCAAACCCGGCGAAATCTGTTGATGCGATCAGTGTAAAAAAAATTCCAGTTAGACAACCAATAGTTTCCGACAACCAATAGGTTTTGCCGTGCAGGTTTCCAATTTCTATTGCGAATTCCAGTAAACGCCCCCACAGATGTACGGCATTGCTGGGATAGAGGTGGTGAAGTTCTCTAAAGAATTGGTTTTGTCTGGAATAAGTGGAGTTACTTTGGCAATGGTCTTCTATCCGGTGTAGAAAGAAAGAAAACAAAATGAAAGAAAGAATAAAAAAAGAATGAAAGGAAGTAAAAAATGAAAAGAAAAGGAAGAAAAATGAAAGAAAGAAAAACAGACAGAAAGAAAAAGAAATGAAAGAAAGAAAGAAAGAAAGAAAGAAAGAAAGAAAGAAAGGACTAGGAAAAGTGAGGAAACTTTTAAAAAAGAAAGAAAAAGGGCGAAGTAAGGAACGGTGAAAGAAAGAAAAAAGAGAGAAAGAAAGAAAGAAAGAAAGAAAGAAAGAAAGAAAGAAAGAAAGAAAGAAAGAAAGGAAGGACTGGGAAAAGTGAGGAAACTTTTAAAAAAGAAAGAAAAAGTAAGAAACGGTGAAAGAAAGAAAGAAAGAAAAAAGAAAGAAAGAAAGAAAGAAAAAAGAAAGAAAGAAAGAAAGAAAAAAGAAAGAAAAAAGAAAGACAGAAAGAAAGAAAGAAAAGGGAAAGAAAGAAAGAAAGACAGAAAGAAAGAAAGAAAGAAAGAAAGAAAGAAAGAAAGAAAGAAAGAAAGGAAGGACTGGGAAAAGTGAGGAAACTTTTAAAAAAGAAAGAAAAAGTAAGAAACGGTGAAAGAAAGAAAGAAAGAAAAAAGAAAGAAAGAAAGAAAGAAAAAAGAAAGAAAGAAAGAAAGAAAAAAGAAAGAAAGAAAGAAAGAAAAAAGAAAGACAGAAAGAAAGAAAGAAAAGGGAAAGAAAGAAAGACAGAAAGAAAGAAAGAAAGAAAGAAAGAAAAAGGGAAGAAAGAAAAAACAAATGAAAGAAAGGAGTAGGAAACGTGAGGAAACTTTAAAAAACGAAAGAAGAAAGGCGAAGTAAGGAACTGTTAAAGAAAGAAAGTCAGGAAAAAAGAAAGAAAGAAAGAATGAAAGAAAAAGGGAAAGAAAGAAAGAAAGAATGAAAGAAAGAAAAAGGGAAAGAAAGAAAGAATGAATGAAAGAAAAGGGAAAGAAAGAAATAATGACAGAAAGGAAAAGGGAAGAAAGAAAAACAAATGAAAGAAAGGACTAGGAAAAGTGAGGAATCTTTTAAAAACGAAAGAAAAAGAGGCGAAGTAAGGAACTGTTAAAGAAAGAAAGTGTGGAAAAAGGAAAGAATGAAAGAAATACATAGAATTGAGGAATATTTTTAAAAAAAAAGAAAAAAGAAAGATTGAAAGAAAGGAAAAATGAATGAAAGATAGAATTAAATAAATAATAAAAGAAAGAAAGACAGAAAGAACGTGGAGGAAGATGAAACAAAAAGATAAAGACTACAAATAGAAGAAGAAGAAGAAGAAGAAGAAGAAGAAGAAGAAGAAGAAGAAGAAGAAGAAGAAGAAGAAGAAGAAGTTCAATAGCATAAGAAAAAGAGGAGGAGGATTAAGGTAACAAGGAAGGAGAGAGAACATTATAGAGAAGGGGGGCATAAAGACGGGAGAGTCGGAGGAGTAGTAAGGTAAAACGGAAGGGGAGAATACTTTATAGAGAAGGAGGGTATAAAGACGGGAAGTGCCGGGGGTGTTATAAGATAAGAAGAAAGCGGAGAATATTTTATACAGGAATGGGTTTAAAGAAGGTGCTTCTGGCACAGAGTTGCACAACATTAAAGGGAATGGATGATTGGATAAAGAAAAAGACATTTTTTCATTATTAGAGTCTAAGAGACGGGAATGATTGAATTTTTTTTTAATATTTTAGGCAGGTTTTTGAAGTGATGGAAAATGTGAGGGGAACATTTCGGAAAACATTAGATGAAGATATGTATACCGAGACATTTTTGATCACTTGACACGTTCTTTGTTATTGGATAAGCGCATTTGAGTAAATGTTCCGTTCTTTTATACTTATTTTCTACAGGCGTAAATGTTCGAGGAATGTTATTAAAGAATATTTTCGCTGGCCGGCTGGATTTTAACTTGCGTCCTCTCAGGGTAGAGGAACGATCTTTAAGTATGGCACATACTAACCAACTTCACCCACGAGATGCAGCCACACAAGCGCTGACAATTTTGTGCCTTTAAGTCAAATTCATCTTGAAGTTTTTCATATCTGTAGATTATCGTATCAAAAGAAAAAGAATTTTAGTATGAATTTTTTATTAGTCCAACATATATATATATATATACTAAAAAAGCACTCTTTTGGACCACAATATCTTTCGATGTCGCATTACTATTCGGAGTTTAACAAAAACACACTAATATGTCTACCTGAGGATGGTCGTTCGAAACGACTGAAAGCCGGCTCGTACAAAAAAATAAGACCAGATATACCCGGAATTTATGAACAAGGATCACACCATTCATTAACAGATTCGAAGTTGGTTGTAATTTATTATTAAATATTGTTTGTGAGAGTGATTCTCGCCATATAACTAGCTTCAGTATTTGTTTTTCGTTTGAATGATTTACGTTACATAAATTGAATACGCACTACAAAACCGATATTATATATATATATATATATATATATATATATATATATATATATATATATATATATATATATATATAGTACTTTCAATCAATTCTGAGACCATCTTCTGGTATTGCATATCTATGGATGTGTTATGCGTTAACACCGTAAATTCAAAATAATTACTTACCCCTATGCAAGGCAGGTAACTCATATATATATATATATATATATATATATATATATATATATATATATATATATATATATATATATATATATATATAGTATTTACATTAGTCGGACTATTGTCCTCGTCTTTGTCGCCATATTTGTCACAACGTTTCGGCCGTTGTACGCTCCGGCCTTCTTCAGGTGGTTGGAATTTCGAACCGAACCGTTTATTTCGGTCACTGGGGTAGACTGTTCTAGTTCCACGAGCCATGTTTGATGGATGTCAGTTATCAGTTATCTCCTGGTTAGATCCAGTGACAGACCCAAAGAGTGTGAGTTCAATACCCGGTTCAGGTAGTGGAGAACTTTCAGAGGGAAAATTACCAGGAGATAACTGATAACTGACATCCATCAAACATGGCTCGTGGAACTAGAACAGTCTACCCCAGTGATCGAAATAAAGGGTTCGGTTCGAAATTCCAACCACCTGAACAAGGCCGGAGCGTACAACGGCCGAAACGTTGTGACAAATATGGCGACATAGATGAGGACAATAGTCCGACTAATGTAAATACTGTGCATAATACCTCATCTCAGAAATATAGACAGATATATATATATATATATATATATATTGATATTGTTTATACGTCCTTTTTACATGTATTTAAGTAAATTCTCTATTTATAATAAACAGTATTAACAACATTTAATGGCCTGAATGTCCGAGAAATCTCAAAGGAAATATTTGACCCCGACAGGAATTGAACCTGTAACCTGACGTGCCATTTAATTACAGATGAAGCGTCTGGTTAGCAAAGTTAAATTAATGTTTTTAAACTACAAATTTTCCATGATTTCTCTTGAACGTAAACAAATGACATAATATATTATGAAACGGACTAAGTCCGACAATTGTTTTAATATTTTATTACTTAAATAATTGTATCTATAAAAATATCATATAAACAAAAAATATATTAAAATAATTGTTGGACTTAGTCCATTTCATATATATATATATATATATATATATATATATATATATATATATATATATATATATATATATATATATACTGCGTATGTTTTGGCAGCTTGTTTTCATTAAGGCATTTCTCATTAAATAATTTTGATAAATTTTGTCTACTTATTCTTAATGTCATCCACTCACATTTACGGGCAAGTTTCTTAGTATCCTTAATAAAAGAAGAAAAAAAATTAGTATGTTGATGTATATCCATTTTACTCCTGAGTACTTTCAATATTAACTCAGTGTCATCTTGATGGTCTTGTTTTAGCTAAGACAAAATTGCTGTATTCCTCTTAAAATATAGCAAAAATAAGACCCTAAAGATGATGACATTCTGCCAATGTCGAAAGTACTCGGGGAGAAAATGGATATAGAATCAAAATGGTAAGTTTCCAAGTATTTTCTTTTTATTTGTGTGTAGCTGTCTAATTTTACGATGATCCTTGTGCTGCTTATATAAGGGTAACAATAACAATATCGGACTGAGGCCAACAACAACTAAAATATGTCTATGAATTTTCGGCATTTTAGTTTTTTAAGAGATTCAGCATGTCTAACATTCCACAAATATGAACGGTGATCCAAAATATGCGGCTAGTGACAGGACTGATAATATGGCTCAGTCGGTAATAACTTTACCGGCTTCAGCTTTCATTCTCGTATTTCTCGATGAAAGGCACTTTCTTTTGTGTTTTAGTTTACTTTTTAATCGGTATCACCCTATGCAAGATAATAAAGCCCCTAAGGCACAGGGTGTTGCTGGTTTTGGACGAATTAGACACAGAAATATTACTAAAGAGCGGAAAGAAGAATGAGTAATCAGGAGGGCAGTAGATGGCAATTGACATTGCATTTAAATTTTTGCAGATTAAACTTGGCTGGAAAGCATGTAGCCGGAAGGGAATTTCACAAGCGAGAAGTACGAGAAAAGAAACTATTTGCATAGAACTTATAGCTACATCTAGCTAGCTCGACTGTGAATTGATGAGATCTAAATGCCAGTCTAGCCCTGCGCGTAAATCCAAAAAGTCTAGTTACTATAGCGAATATTTATTTAGTAAAATTATACAAAAATGTGGCACAAGGCCAGAAGGAGGAATAGGGAAAGGGTGGTCTTCTTGAGTCTTATCTAACTACTATCACTGACCCAAATATACCACAATAATTCTTACATCAAATCAAAATATTCTTACCATTCATACTTCATCCACGATAATGGGTCAGAATCTCCAGAATTTCCTAACTAGTCCCCATATGTGCAATTCATTGGCTGTGGGGTTGGGGTGGGAATTAAAGAACAATATGGAAAAGTCTATTTACAAGAACCTAAACGAAATACTCTTAGTAATAAAAAAAAATCACAGTCACTAAATGCAGGACTAAGTTACTTAATTATTAGTCCAAACACTCTGTCACCGTCTTGTACCTTCTGATTTCTTTGCCGACTTCGTCGATATCGGTTCTGCTCGACACAAGAACCGAAACGTCGTCAGCATAAGAAGAGTACCTGGCCGTGGTGGTAGCACCAGTTAGGGAAATTCCGCGTAGGAAAGGATTCGTCTTTAACATTCAAAGGAAAGACTCCAATGCAAGAACGTATAGCAAAGGCGAAAGCGAACAACTCTAACGAATGGAGCGAGACAATGTGAAATGCTCCGATCGTACCCCATTCACTTCCACTAACGCACCGGGAGACGCATACAAAAGTTGGATCCAGATACGAAAGCACGGTCCGAAACAGGCAGCCGAAAGGACAGACTCCAGAAATAGATGGTCAATCCTATCGAATAAATTGATCAGCGTGGTTTTCTGATCTATTTCATCGATGATCAAGCGTACCATGTGAAGATTGTCCTGAATAAACCTTACCTTCAGAGCACAAGCTTGTTCGGAGCCAATCAGACGAGAGAGTACAGCCTGCAAACGGATGGCTAAACGTTTTAAATCATTAAAAGCCGAAAGTTAATATCCCATTCCCACCGTTCTTGTCCTTGCGTAGCAACTTGATCACACCTTTGGTGAAGCGTTGAGGTATAGACCCCTGATTCATCCAGTTGTTATAAATTAGTGCCAGCAAAGGAACAAATCGGGTGACTGCCTGAAGTACATTACGTAGTGTAGACCATCTAATCCCGAAAATTTGTCCCGTCAAACCAGCTTCAGCGCTTCCCAGATTTCCGATCCTGTAATGGGACACTCCCTCCCAGCCGCTTCGAAGCGGAGAAAGTCGGCGAAGTAGGCGTTGTACTGAGCAGTTCTCTGATTGGGTTCCCTGGGGAACAGATCCTGAAAGTAATCATGCAAATCCTCACATATGCTTGCGTTTGTAGTCACGGTTCGATTATCCGGCAATGTGACGCACGCAACATGTCGATAGGACGCATCCCTAACTTCTGTATGCGATTCAGCTGCCATATTAGTTGCCTCGGAAGATATTCTTTTTAACCTAACCCTAACTACCAGAGCTTGATCCTTCTTGTTTAGTGATGTGGAGCGGAAGTAGGGGCCACGGAAGGAAAACACGGAACACGGGTTAGAGGTAAGAAAGATATATTAAACAGAAAAGTTACAAGTTACAGAAAAGTTACAAAGAACAGTGTAAGAGTAAGCAGAGTAAGCATTACTGGTGCTACTCCCATGATACTACCATTCACATAATAATATAGTACTGGGAGAGTCTATGATGTAGGAAAGTATCGGTCTCACAACACCCCGCTTCCAAGAATTTTCCTCTTTTCTTTTTTTTCTCTTTTTTTTATTGAAGGAAAAAAAAAAGAAGTAAAACTGTTAATACTTCTTCCTCTTGGGATTCACGTCGACTGGTTGAGTAAATTTTCTCTTTCTCCCCCAGCGTCGTATTTCCGGAGAGATCGAAATGTTCGAATATTACGTCGATTGGCTCTTTGCAGATATTTTGTGGTGGTTCCTCAGATTCCTTCAAACGGCATTTCCTGAGCTGGTTCATATGGCGTTTGTGGGTATTTTTCGGTCCCTGGACAATATAGACCAGTTCGCCAATTCTCTGTTTGATGTTGCCTACTTCCCAGAATGTTATGTTGTTTTTGTAAGCCTTGAAAACGACTTTGTCGCCAGGATTAAAATATTTCTTGAACTTCGCTTGCCGTGGAATGAGTTTATCAAAGACGGACTTGATTTTTCTTGCGAACATTGTTTCTGCAGGCGAGCGTCCCATAGGCGTGTTAGGATTAGGGGTTATACACCTGCAGAAACTGTTGTAATGCTCTATCCGTCGGTGTGCCTAGTGCCTTTTTTAAAGCTCTTTTTAGAGTGTCCACGAACCTCTCGGCCTTGACCGTTCGACCTGGGGTGATACTGAGGAGTCGTAATGTGGTCCACTTGATACGACTTGCAAAAGTCTCTGAATTCACTTGATGTGAATTGAGTGCCGTTATCAGTCACTACACAATCTACCACGCCAAAACGCGCGAATAACTCGTGTAAAAATCCGATCGTGCAGTTGGTGGTTGTTTTTTTCCTGATTTTTGTTGGTAGAGTTGCTGACTATCTTCGTTTTTTTGTTGTTGAAGTTTCTGTTCTGTTTGCTTGTCCGACTCTAACTTGAGGATTCTTTCTTCCTTTTTATGCTGTCTTTCATCTGATTTTTGTTGGTGGTCCATCTAGAACTTTAACATTTGGACAATTATTTTTTGGAATTCTTCGATATTTAGATCATATGTAGAAAAGTAATGAAAGAACACACAAAACAGAAATAAATAAATAAATAAATAAATAACAGGAATTACTGTTGCTTTGAAACCCCGTGTACCAACGGGAGGGTATACAAGAAAATCTAGTCAATTAATAAAATTAATAAGAACTACTTACTGGTTTAGATCTTTCGAGATACCGTTGTTCCGTTAATTTCAATGTGACTATTTAAATTTTCTCCACACTTATTATTATTTTTTTTTTTTAGAAGTGTGGGGAGAAAAATATCACTTAGACAGCAAAAAAAAAAAAATAAATAAATAAATACTCTAGATTTTTTCCTTCTTTTGGGAGAATTTGCTTTGCTTTTTTTTCTTTTTTTAGAAAAAACTCACCTGAATCAATTTGAGGGGAGGGTAATATTATGCACGAGATTTGTAGGAATTAAAATCAATTTCATAAAATTTTTAAACACTTTGCTAAATGCGCGACTTGGTGAATCGTTTTTTTCGAACTTGAGTCAAACGTAGTACTTCGAGCTCTTGAGTTTGTCAGTTTGTTTTGTGCACAAGCTGGGTTTTTTGTAAGCAGTCGTTCTCGATAATTGGTTGCTCGTTTATTGTTTGCACATACTTGAGTAACCTTGGAAGGTAGCTGTGTCTTGCGTTTCGTTCGCTGATGTAGTAATGCCAGCTCAAATTCTAGTTCGACACTGATGTGGGAACCAGTGGGGTTAAACGAGTCCTCTGTCGCCACTGATGTGGGACTGGGCCTTTGGGGTTTCGGTGTTGGTGCGTGTCTCGAATCCTCTGTCGCCACCGATGTGGACCCGAAGTAGGGGCCACGGAAGGAAAACACGGAACACGGGTTAGAGGTAAGAAAGATATATTAAACAGAAAAGTTACAAAGAATAGTGTAAGAGTAAGCAGAGCTTACTATCCAGTGGTGTCCGATATTGGTATCGTACGCGGCTGCGCATTACTGGTGCTACGATATTTATCAACCTCCCCACACGGGTTGAATGTGGCACAAGGCCGGTTTAACGTGGGCTTACCGAGCCCGTAGGCTCGGCCAAAAATATGCCTATTTACAACCCGTATACACGAGTTTAGGGACTGTCTACCTCCCCGGACGAGACTTTGCCCTGCGGCAAAGTCTCGTCCGAGTTCCTCTCTGCCAAACAGAGAGTTCGACAGCAGAGCACCATTACTGGTGCTACTCCCATGATACTATAATATCCCATTCACATAATAATATAGTACTGGGAGAGTCCATGATGTAGGAAAGTATCGGCCTCACAACAATAAGCAAGGAGACCAACTCTGCCCTAGGTAAGGCTAAGTCCCCACTATCACGGGATTAATCCACATTTCTCTCACGCACTGTTTGCGCCACTAATCTAACTAGATTGAGAAGACTACTATAATCAGCAGCAGACGAGCTAAAATTAGATTTTAATTTATTCCAGCACATATTGCGAAACCCCAGTGCCCGCTGTAGTATTAGTCCTAGAAATGTCACACAGCAAAAGATGATGCGTTCAATTTCCAGTAACCAGCCACCTTAACCTTAGGCTTGTCTATGTTTACACTAACTTGGATAAGCCTATGATCCAAATAACATATAGAATGGAAACATGGACAACCTAAGAGCCCTACATAGACTCTCTTAACTATGCTTTCGTGGAGGTAGCTAGAACGCACTGTCGTAGACGGATCGAGTCGCCACTATTCGCCACTATTCGTCCAAATTCACGCTTATCTCCCGAGGGAGCTCATTACGATATTTATCGAAAAGATGAAAGTTGAAAATAAAGTCCTGAAATAGTTTCACATCCCGTTTTTTTACTACCCGATCTTTTCTCCTGTACGATTCACATCGGGGTCAAGTATAGCGTTCCAATCCCCAGCTAAAACTACACGACATATGTCGTCAGAAACTTTAGGTCTTTATTCTTTTTTGAATTGGCGAAATCAGTTTTTACCTGTACATCAGATACGCGGCAGACGTTTTCCTCGAGGCCATAAGTGGTTTGATCTTTTTTCACTTTAGTCAGGGTTTTGGGGCTTCTTTGCCATTTCGATGTGTCCTGCATCTCTGGAGACTGTGAAGGTGTGGGAGTAGGAGTGGAATCGACTGGAGAAGGAGTTGGAGTTGCTTTTTTCTAATTGAGATAATTTTTGAAGGGTTGGAGGTCAATGATTTTATGGATGTTAAGGGCCATGATTTCTTTTTAAATGATGGGGAAGAAGGGACAGAGAACGAAGGGTTCGGCAACCCACTGACTTTAGATTCCGCTGGGTTTTTGGGGTTTTTTTTTTTTCAACTGCTTAATTTTTTTTTCCCCAGCTGGGGTCGCATTTCTTTTGCCTTTCAGTCAATGTTGTTTCGTTTTCTGAATTCTCTGACGTAGTGCGTACTATACTGCTAAAGAAAAGTTCGTATTGACTCGATGAAGCCGATTAAGATGATGACGATTCTCAAGCTGTCACCCATCAAGGTACAACTTGATGTTGCTTAACTTCGACGATCGTACTTAACTGGAATAATCCTACTTTATACTCTATTTTTCAACAATCAATCATTTTATTTTATTTTTTTTACTATTGAGTTGCTGAAGCGATTTTCAGAGTTCGAATTACAATGTTGTTTCATACGATGCCGGGGAGTCGCCCTTAGATCTGCTAGAGGGAGTGAGGTTGTTGGTGACTTTTACCCTGGGGGCTTCTTTGGATCGAAACCCCGCAGTTTGCCTCTTCCCCATCTTACTTTTCCTTATTCGCACTTGAGGAAGGCATCGGATTGCGGGGGAATATGGGACGAGACCCAACATG
Organism: Acanthosepion esculentum; assembly: GCA_964036315.1. Classification (NCBI taxonomy): domain Eukaryota; kingdom Metazoa; phylum Mollusca; class Cephalopoda; order Sepiida; family Sepiidae; genus Acanthosepion; species Acanthosepion esculentum. The sequence goes on along the minus strand of OZ038514.1, from coordinate 81,448,552 downwards.
GGCTTTGAACGTACCATTTAGATGAAAAGTTAGGCTCATTACCAACGCCGCAGAACTATCAATATCGGCTAGATGAGAGATTTTGATCAGCAGTAGCTGAACTCCAGAAGGCCTTCTTCTCTGGACTGGTAGAGTAGAGCTGACAAGTCTCTCCACTCCATAAGTTGGTTTTCTGTCGGTCACGATGACCAGAATTTTCCATCAGAATCCAAACAAACCTAAACCAAACGATCGCTCAATAATACTTGTTATGGTAATTTAGCCACGCACGCATATACTCTCCCAGCTATAAATAGGAGCAAGTACTGCCTTTTAAGAGGGAAATATCCAGCAGTCAGCTCTAACAGTCGGACCAAACATTCTGGCTGTAACACTCTCGTTTATATATGCTTGTATTACTGTTTCTGTTAATATATTTATTTAACTAAAGACCACAACAATATCGAAGCGCAATCCCCCATCCAGGATGTCAGAGTAGCACCTATTTTTTGGCCATATGGATAGGGGCAGACAGCTAGGTGCACTCCTATTACTAGAAGAGGGACCTCGAATACTGCTATGTCCCGGAGTAGACCCTCATATCCGGTTCCTAAGATGGAGTCATTGGTTATCAACTCGCGCCTGGCGGCCTCAACGCAATTTTACGCTGTGGTCAGCAATACGTCCCATATGAAAAAAGTACCTTTAATGACTCTTTGCAGTTTGATCAAATCACTATGGTCAAAATTTTGCTCGAACACTTGTCCACAACAAAGACCGACATCACTTTCTTTTTGAACCTCTGTAATTCTTGGAGGGGAGAGTATTCCGAAAGTCATCTTCCTTTATTAGATGGTCATAACTTTTGGCCCTTTCCAAAAATTCCACGATTTTAATTATGCATTTGGTGGTGAAGACTTCCAATACGAGAGCGATTCCCTGGTGGCCATATCAGTTGGTTCCTCGCTTGTTATCTTTGTTGTTATTTTCTTTACATTGGTCGTCTTTATTACTTTGTGTTTTGGAGGTTGACTCCATCCGCGAGCTTGATCTTTTTTCTTTTATCTGGTATTTAGAATCAGACCCCAAAAGTTAATTTCTCACAGACCGACTCATCTCATCGGCCATATTGTTAATTTTAATCGACTCCAATTAAAGCTATGGGGAAAATGTTTTTGTAAATTATATTAAAGATGGATTGGGGGTAGCGGAAAGAAACACCAATAAAAATAAATAAAACTTTAAATCCAAAAATAATTTCTTCTAGGAAGCGAAGTTCAAAAATTAAATCAAATAAAAAACACATAAATAATGATGTGAAAAATTAACACTAGAAAATAAAAGTATATACTACAATAAAGAAAAGACTGTTCGACTTAAATCGAAGAAAGGCAAATTGACGTTGCTAATTTACAATAAATTGGAAATAAATAAAATAAAATGAAATGAAACGATTTAAAATAAAACTTCGCCCAACGACGAAAGAATAAATAAGAATGAAAGTTCACTGAAAGTAAAGTTTGGCAAAAAACACAAAATTAATTTCGCTAAAAAGACGAGAACAAAAATGAATTTAAACTAAAAACAATAAAATTTAAGAAATAAAAAATGAAACAAAAAATGTCTGGGAAAAGTAGGAGTTAACTCGGAGAAATAAAGTAAAAGTCGGTCGAAACCGAAGCAGGAAAACTGACAAGATTTAACGACTGACAAGAAAATTAACTATTCAAAAGGTCAAAACAAATTTATAAAAAATGATTTCTGCTCAAAAAGTTCTGCATTTTCTTTTCAAATAGCGGAAATAATAAATAAACCTAAACTACAAGTTAATCGTAAATGAATTAAAACAAAAAACAGTAGTCTGGTAAAAATAAATATGGCGACCAAAGCCGACAGTAAAACTGAAATAAAAAGACTGAAAAAATATTCAAAAATTAAATTCAAACAAAAAATGAAGCGCCATTCTGAGCAATTAACATGAAAGTACAACCCTTGTGCAGTTTAATTGAACCGTGCGTATTATACATAAATTATTACAGTACTCAGGGCAACAAGCGACAGAATTTCACCGCAAGAAAAAAATTGACGCCCTCGTGCAAATTAATGGAGACAAAACGAATTCCGTTATTATTTACTTTCTTTCATATTTTTGTGCAAGTTAATTCTTTAAAAACCTTGAACCTTGCGTATTATACATAAATTATTACAGTACTCAGGGCAACAAGCGACAGAAATTCACCGCAAGAAAAAAAAATTACACCCTTGTGCAAGTTAATTGAAACAAAGCAGATAATTCCGTTCTTATTTACTTTCTTTCGTATTTTCCCAATGAAGCATGACCCATCACAGATGTTAGTACTTCGTATGTCCATTCCACAAAGTCGTTCCTTGTTGATTGACCACATATTCTCGATTGATTTTAAATCAGGAGAGTTTCCGGGCCTGCCTCTAGTACTTTCTTATGTATGTATGTTGCGGCATTCACCCTGGATCGGTTAAGCCGGCTCCTTCCAAGGAATTCACCGCGTCCGGAACGAAGGCCGACCAAGCACGGCGATCCGTCGCCAATGCTGAAACGAGCGACAGCCATTCCCGATTCCAACGGCGGCGAATTCTTGAAACGGAGTAACAAGGGAGTTTTGAACTTCACACGCGGTCCCCACACGTCGCGTGCTATCCCAGTGGAGGGAGGAATATGCTCTTACTTGCCGCAGAATTTCCACAGACGCAGAGGCAGGAGTAACCAAGAGGCCGCCGAATGGTTTTGAATTCAGGGTTGACCTTCTCCTAGACCAGTTGCCATCCAAGGCTATAGAACCCAGTCTGTCCTGCTATTTACCCATAGTTGGAGGGAGAAGAAGAGGATTCACACCTTTCCCAAGGGTGTTAGCACGTAAGTGAATGTAACGGATTCGACTGGAATTCGAACTCGGCTCTAAGATTCCTCAATCCGAGCCGTTATCCATTGCTGCACCGTGCCTCCTCGTAGTACTTTCATTGGCTCACTAGTAAGGCTTGCCAGTGTGTTCGTTCAGCGTTACAATTTCCTTATGCTTCTTTGGAGTAACATCCATCTAAAAAAATGGCCCTGGGACAATTAATCAACAGTCGAGATAATAGTGTCTGGGCGTGATGAAAATCTGATGCAATCACGGATAACGCAATATTTTTCAAGGCCGAACAAATTTCATCATACACCCCGAAAATAGATTCATATTGCCGCACTTTACTGCAAATGACCTAATCTAGGTAAAAATAGAAATCGATTACACCCTGTCACTCCAGTGGGTCTGATCGTATGGTGAAAGACAGGAAAGTAAAGCGGTTGTTTCAACTAATTTACACAAGGGTAAATAACTATGAACCTAAAGAGCCAGGTAAACCTACCTCTCGGTTTCACCTACGCGGATCGTTAGGGTACGCTGGCCAAAGAGGTAACATTGGAACAGAATATAAAGAGCCTACAACATAAAAACAACCATGACCACGTGACCAAAAAAAAAAAATCAAACAAGTAAAACAGTAACTTAACAACGGGAGGGGTTTAATACATATTTATTCAACAAAAAAAAGAAAAAAGAAAAAAAGAAGAAAACCAAAGCTAGTCTAGTAACCAGCGTTTCTTATGTCTACATTTACTCACGATTTCAGATGTTAAGAATTAGGGTGTACATATATATAGGGAGGACACCGGGAGGCAGTGGGTAAGTGACTGAAGTCGAGACTCCACATCAGGACTGATAATATTACTAAGTCTTCTTTGGATTTTATCAAGGAACTCAAGGTAAATAGCAGGGACACCGGACTATATATTGCAGCAATATTCTAACCATGGAAAAAATATAGACTTATAGATATATCTATGATTGATTCTAGAGAGGAACATAGATTCACTAGCACGACACAGTAAACAAACTATATTCAGCAAAGCGAAAATTGCGAGAGATTAAACTGTTTGCATAGAATTTATGATTACGTCTAGCAATTTCTATTGTAAAATGATAAGACCCACCTGCCAATTCAGTACTGTGTTTAAATTCGTAAATTCGAAGTAACAGATAGAAAAGGTCGTCAGAAGAGTAACTATAAAAATATTTATAGAAAAGACAGAGGGAAGCTACGTTACATCGGAGGAAAAGGGAATGAAGCCGAGATGCCAGGTCATGACCAACAAAATTGCAGAATTGTTTTGGATTTTGTCAAGAATCTCTAGATACATAGTAAAAGCAAGAGCAATAGATGTGACAGCAATATTCTTCGTATGGATGACATATAAATGTGTAATATAGATTTCTGTCGAGAAAGATTATTTAGAATCACTCCCTGAACAAACATTCTGAGCAGCAGAAATAGCAAAGGATTCAATACAAGCGTTCCACTTCAAGTGCAATGTTATTGGTCCTGACCTGGCATCTCGGTTTCAGTCATCTTTATAGTTTCGTAACCTAGCTTCCTGTCCGTTTTTTCTAAATATTTTCATGGTAATTGTTCTGATGAACTTACCTGTATGATTCATTATGGTTTCATTTTTAAATGTGATTTCCTTCCCCCACCCTCTACAGATAAATTATACATATGGAATTAGTCAGGACTACATAAATACTTCAAGATATTATGGTATCCCGACTTTTGGCTGTGTATCACAATTATTCATTACTCAAAATAAATATTACTTTCCTCTATTGTACATATGGTAGCTATTTAGGACTTAATAGAGACCCAGGGGTATTATGGTGGCTGTAGTAGGAATGGTAAGTAAGAATGTGTTCTTTTGGTGCAAGGAGTACTGTGCTATGTTTGGGTCAGTAATTGTGGCTAGCTAAGTTTAAGATAAGACAGATTGAAAACAAGCCTTCTCCTACCCCCGACTTTTGGCCTTGTACCATATTTTTGTATTACTCAAAATAAATATTACTTTCCTCTATTGTACATATGGTAGCTATTTAGGACTTAATAGAGACCCTGGGGTATTATGGTGGATGTAGTAAGAATGGTAAGTGAGAATGTGTTCTTTTGGTGCAAGGAGTACTGTGCTATGTTTGAATATAACAAACCCAAGTAAAATTGGAACTCGGCTCTCCGATTAACAATTCCGAGCTATTATCAGTTAAACCTCCCGCACATCTAAGCTTACAACACCTAGTATCCCAAGGAATGCTGGATTGAGGAATCGGAGAGCCGAGTTCGAATTCCAGTCGAATCCATTACATTCATTTATGTGCTGATACCTTTGGAAAAGGTAAGAATATTCTTCTCCTACTTAAGTTTTGCGTAAACAGCAGAATATATTGACTTCCATAGTCATGTGTGGCAACCGGCCTAGGAGAAGGAAATCTCTGAATTCTGTGGCGTAACACGTACTATACAGCTAAAGAAAGGTTCGTTCGTTCGTATTTGCTCGATGAACGTGGCTACGATGATGGTGATTCCCAAGCTGTCAGCCATCAAGGTACAACACGATGTTGCTTAACGTGATATGGGTGTAATCGCCCGACTCGTTTAATTTTAAGCTGTATTCCCAGTGACTATACTTGTTTTATTTTTCACCAAACAATCTTCTTTTTTTTAAATTGTGTAGCTGAAGCGAATTTCAGTGTTCGAATTACAACTGCCTGTTTATACTAAATTTGCAATAATGTCCTTATGAAAGGCATGAATCTACTCATCCTTCTCTTTGCCCCCACAAGAGTTACAGACAACTGCAAATGCATGAATAACATTTGAAGCGGGAAGGGACAACTCAACACAACCCACTGAGCGCTGGGACAACTCAGAACCGAGACAACACAGCACCAGAAAAAAAATAACATTTTTATAACCGAATAAATGTAATTTATTAAGGATTAAAGCGTTAATTAATGAATATTTTCTTAATTATTTTGAATAAAGTACATCGTAAAGAAATTTATTTTTAATTAAGTAAAAATAATCACTAATTAAATTTTTAATCCTTCATAAATTATTTTTATTCGGTTATAATAAAAATTAGTTTTTTCTGGTGCTGAATTGTCTTGGTCCTGAGATGTGTTAGTCATAAGTTGTCCCAGCGCTCAGTCAGCGGTGTTGAACTGATTGTCGATATCACTGTTTCAGGACAAAAGTCACCTGATACTGTTTTCGTTATTTTATACAGTTCTTTGTTTGTGATTCTGTAGCGCCAGAAACGAAAGGCGGTCCCCTTCATTACCTTCAGGCTTCATTTTATCGAAGTCATTTTTAATTATTGATCTGAGAAAGCGGTTGTATACAGCTGGAAGTTAAACTATTTCGGAATGAGTTTGACGCCATGCATGTCATCCATATGAAAGATTCGGTCTGATGAAGCTATTTGAGAAGATGACTGGAGTTTTTAGTTTAATATTTTGGTTTTCTAGCAACGTTGGGCGAAACGAGGGAAGCACAGCTGAACACAGCCGACTCAACACCGCCGACTCAACACGTGCCGACTCGTGTTGAGTCGGCGACTGAACTCAGGACTGAAACGACTCAGAACCGTGACAACTCAGCACCAGAAAAAACATAACCTTTTTTTTATAACCGAATAAATGTTAATTATTAAGGATTAAAAACCTTAATTAGTGAATATTGTTTAGTTATTCAATTATTTAATTTTCAAATGACTTATTTGAAGACAAATATCCCCTAATTAAGATTTTAATCCTTAATAGATTACGGTCCTGATTTATCACGGTCTGAGTTGTCCCTATGTTGACTGATTTAAACACTGTTTAAATTCAGGAATAAAAGTTGGTTCTAAAATAGGACATTATTTACTGAACAACCTCATAACTCGATGAACTCAAATAAAACTATGTATTAAAATCTAACGTTTGTGCTTCCAAAAGCTTTTTTTTAATTAAAAAAAAATAAAAGCGGGTAATGACACCTAGATTTTCAGAACGTAAACCTTTTCTTTGATGAAGAGATTTGAAGGCAGATTATCACTGGATTTTTTCTACCTGTCTTCAGGAGTCATGAAAAGTCATGATAAAGAAAGATTTTTATCAATAGAACTGGAATTAATATTTCTTCCTTAACACCGAGAAAGCTGTTCTTTTGATATTAAAACAGAAAGGATGGTATCCTTCTTCTTTTTTTTTTAGGCTCAGCGAATTCCATTATAGGTTTACATTTGATATTTATTTTGTAAAAGCCTGCTCTAACGTTTTACGAAAACCTATAAAGGATAGGAAATTGTGGAGATCCATAAACAAAGAAGAATGACCTTGCGCAAATGGTTGGCAAAACGGGATTAAAGAGTGATAACAAAAAGACAGCATTAACTAAGTGCTACAAAGGTTAGGAAGTTGTGGAGAGGCATTATCTTCGATGTTCTGAATGGATACGTCACACAGAAGAAGAACTAGAACAAAAACAATAAGAATGAACTTGTGTAAAAGGAAGGAATTTAATAAGTATTACAAAGGTGAGGAAGTTGTGGAGAGCCATATTAGCCCAATAGCCGAAGTGATACGGCAACTAGAAGATAAGAAGTATGAGCTTGTGTAAATGGTTGGCAGAACAGGGATTAGGAGAGTTAACATAAAGACGGAATTTACTAAGTGCTACAATGGTTAGGAAGTTGTGGAGAGCCATCATAACACTAAGCGATACCGCAACTATAAAAGGAAGGAGTATGAGCTTGTGTAAATGGTTAGCAGAACAGGGATTAGGAGAGTTAACAAAAGTACGGAATTTATTAAGTGCTACATTGCATATTGCTTCCATATCTAATCTTTTACTATATATATATATATATATATATATATATATATATATATATATATATATATATATATATATGTTTAAGTAACGAAAATCTTGGTAATCCGCATGGATAATCCCAAGGAGGATGATATACTGAGAGCTCAATGTTAATTCAGTGTTAATAATTTAAAGAAAAACAGACCACTTTAAGGCTCCATTGTAATAGTTTATTTCACCAGAGACTTTTAACTCTCCCTGGATCTTCAGACATCACTTTCAAAAGGTGAAACGAAAAATGAAATTAAAATTTACACTTTTGACAGGCAGTATTAAGCTTATATAAGTTAATATAGAAGGTAGCGAGGAATGATATGAGAGACATGGTCGAGTTTAGAGAGGGAAGGGAGAGTTTTAAAATGTATTTTTATATTTCTTTATAATACTCAATATTGAGGAAGGGGGTGTGAGGATCAGACATTGACCTATATAATCGGTCAACTCAACAGAAATGATATGTGGAAGGGGAGGGGAAAAACGGAAAAAGAACAAAAGTGGGAAGTGAAGAGAAAAGAGGTTTCCGGTGGAAGATGGGTGGTATAGCTTTAGCAAATTAGATAAAAACAGATTTTAACTTTTCATATTAATTTAAATGTTTAAAAACTCCATGAAGAAATTAATTTAATGCTTGTTATATATATATATATATATATATATATATATATATATATATATATATATATATATATATATATATATATCGAGATTCTCCACAAATCCAAATAGGGTCTGTAATGAAAAGGGAGTATACATGATGAAAAAATGTCGTTATTAAGAGGTAAGCCCAAAGGATTTTGTTAATATTAAATTATATTATTTAAATCTCTTTAAAAAGTTTTAATTTTTTTTTTCTGCTCCATAAAGTAGTAAGGGAAATTTTCGCCTCTTTTGCGAGGTAAAACATGGATTTGGAAATTCTTGCAAAAATCAAATAATTTTCAGGTTTTAATGCTGCTTTCAAGACTAATTCACAAATAAATGAAATTATGTTTTAAATGTGTTACTTTTAGAAAATCTTGCTTATAACATTTATTTTCAACTCTGTTTTCACCCTATTGATTTAATTTTATGAAATTTGGATAAATTTATTTTTGTAGGCTTAATGATTATATTAGCCATAAGCAAAAGTCCTTGGAGAATTTAAATAAAAAATCGTTTTGTAAAATAGGATATTATTTATTAAAAATCTGCTCTGAATTATATAATAAAAAATGTAATAAAATCAAGCCATTTATTTAGAAACGATTTTTAATTCATTTTATAAATAATCTATATTATGGACACTATTCTATTATGAAAATACATTTTCCGATGAATAATGCATTTAAAATTCCGTATAAATTGGTAAACTATATTTACTAATCATAATAATCGAAGTCCAGGATTTTAAAATGAATTTTGAATTTGTGTATGTGTGTGTGTATTAACGTAATGATTTATGACATTATCAGCAAATAAGAACTGTATCTATAGTGTGTGTGTGTGTGTGTGTGTGTGTGTGTGTGTGTGTGTGTGTGTGTGTGTGTGTGTGTGTAAAAAATTATTCGTGGACTCAAAAAATTTAAAACAAAAATAAAGGCATAGTATGTTTAAATTATTTAATCAAACCTGTTTGAATGAAAATATGCTGCCTAATTACACACACATATATATATGTATATATATATATATATATATATATATATATGTGTGTGTGTGTGTGTGTGTGTGTATGTGTGTGTAAATATACGAGGAAAAACCGATGCGTTTCGTCCTCTGAGGAACTTTATCAAGTCAAACGTAGAATTTATTTTGTCGCACGTGTTTATACACAAAAGCAAGGATTCCATTGTTTAATCATTGCTTTTAAATTTGACAACGCTTATGAGTATTCATATATATATATATATATATATATATATATATATATATATATATATATATATATATATATATATATATATATAACCGAATTACTCGCGCCTTGCTGCGTGTCACACATTGTTTTTGAAGAAAATGATGGTCGATTTTAAATCATTGCTATAATTTATGGAGAAAAAGTTGCATTTCAATATATCTTGCCAATGTGACCTCCATAGTCTGGCTTTCTCCTTTATTTTGGATAGGAGTCATTCCCTTTTTCAAATTTAAATTAAATTTAAAGTGAAAAAAATTTCTATGTGGGCTTTGTGACCCCACTCCCTCTCCCAGGAAACACTCCTTGATCAAAATAAAATATATTTATTCAAGTACCCTAGCTGTCATCCCCTTGTTCAAATTTAAATTTAATTTAAATCAATGGGAAAAAAATTAAGGTGTCGGGGTGCCTCCCGCCCAGAACACTATTTGATCAAAATGATCTTGCCTGTGTGACCTACATCTGGCTTTTTCCTTATTTTTTTGGATAGAAGTCATTCCCTTGTTCAAATTTAATTTAAATCAAAAGGAAAAAAAATCAGTGAGGGGTTTGTGCTCCCGGGAATTCCCTTTAATCTAAATGATATATACTTATTCAAGTACCTTGGGTACTGTAGTTTCGGAATATATATGGTTATGACGGTCTCTCTTCAAAACCCTAAACCATAGGAGTTCGATACCAAACAAACAGACAGACACTGCCTATAACTTTGTTATTACGTCTAAAAAAAAGTACAACATGGAAAAATACTTTCCATTTTATTTGGAATAAACAAATGAACCTGTTAGTAATTAACCCAGATGTTATGACTAAAAATTCTTGTAGCTATTTGACAGAGGGATACAGAAGTATTAATGTTACATAACTTTGTTCCGTCATTTCACATCAATCATATATATATATATATTATGAAATAGAGTAAGTCCAACAATTATTTTAATATATTTTTTGTTTATACGTTATTTTTACAGATACAAATATTTAAGTAAATGCTCTGTTTATAATAAACGACATTTCCCGGTCTGAATAAATAGTTAATATTACTTATTATAAACAGAGAATTTACATAAATATTTTTGTCTACATAATTAACGTATACCGATAAAATATATTAAAATAATTGTCAGGTTTTGTCCATTTCATAATATATAATGTCATTTGTTTACACGCTTTGAAGAGAGAGAAATCAAGGGAAGATTATATTTCCAAAACAGTAATTTAACCTCGATGACCAATTGCTTCCTTTGTTGCTAAATGTTAAACTACGTCGAATTATAGCTGTTCCGTGGTGTTTGCAGGTTCGATTCCTGTCGGAGGACTCACATATTTCTTTGAGATTTCTCAGACATTGAGGCTAGTTAATATTATTTATTACAAAAAGAGCATATACTTAAATATTTGTATCTATAAAAATGACGTATGAACAGGACATATTAGAACATGTATATATATATTTATGAACATTTAAGTTAAGCTACATTTATGCGTTCAATATCTGTTTAATAAATTGAAGAGTGGACACTGAGTTCAACACGGAGTGACGACAGTCTGTTTGTTGTTTCCACGCAAGTTCAGGCCATCCAAGATTGCGTTCAGCATGAAATAGACTGTTGCGTATTGCCCCCCGCATTCACTTTCATATATGTGTGTGTGTGTGTGTGTGTGTGTGTGTGTGTGTGTGTGTGTGTGTGTGTGTGTGTGTGTGTGTAAAATTTCATATATAAATAAGTCTGTGAGGACAGCATAAATAAGATACAAGAGAGAAAGAAAACATTTTCGCCTTTTCGTCCCTTGGGGAACCTCATCAAGCCAATTTTATCACTTTCATTAATAAGATAGATTAACGAATGAAACACGTTGGCATTAATTAGTTGTCTCATCCCGCCACCTAAGCGCTCACATACGCACAGAGAGAGAGAGAGAGAGAGAGAGAGAGAGAGAGAGAGACACACACACACACACACACACACACACGCATATATATTTAGGTCAGTAGACGAAAATGAATAAATATACTGTATAATAAATAAACGGAGCGTCTACTCAAATATCTGTATTCACCAATAATAACGCTTAAAGATATATATATATATATATATATATATATATATATATATATATATATATATATATATACATTTCTCTGTCTATCTCTGTCTCTCTCTGTGTGTATATATATATATATATATATATATATATATATATATATATATATATATATATATATACACATATATATATATATATTCATTAATTCACTGTGCCCCCTCTGTCGATAATATATATATATATATATATATATATATATATATATATACATTTCTCTGTCTGTCTCTGTCTCTGTCTCTGTCTCTCTCTGTATATATATATTCATTACTCCACGGAGCTCCCTCTGGCGATTATATCTATCTATCTATGTATCTCTCTCTCTCTCTCTCTCTCTCTCTCTCTCTCTATATATATATATATATATATATATATATATATATATATATATATATATATATATACATACATGTTTAGTGGTTTTTTATATATTAAACATTTTGTGAGATGGATAATTATGCCCTCACACGATTTGGACAATTTTGCTAACTCAGAGTCTTGAGCTAAAAATATTGAGGTCGATTTGTACGACATGTCGACTTGTACACCGGTAACACGAAAAGCAATTGCTGCGTTTCAAATACATTCTCTTTCTTTCGGTTTATCTTTGCGTCGATGTTTATTGCAATATGGCAATGTACTATATTCTTTCTTCCAAACAGACGTAATCAGTAATGTTATTGTTAGATCAGCTATCTAGGCTTCAGTTACCTTCCATGCGACCTGCTTCAATCTAAGTTATTCGCTCCCATGCCAGAATATCTCTAATCAACCTACGGACACAACCAGACAGAAATAAAAATCCCCACTGGCCAGCACTGCTTTCATTCCACTTCCAGATCATGCATTCTGTTTTGGAAACATTTATTGTAATTGTTCTGATGAACGTTTCTCTATTGTACTTAGACTTTATGAATTTAAGCGCAGTACTAGATTGGCAGCTAGGTCGCATCATTTTACATTTGAAATATACTAGATGTAGCCGTAAGTTCTATGCTAACAGTTTCTTCTTTCTTCTCTCACACTTATCGCTTGTTGAACTCTCTCCCGGTTTCTTCCTTTCCAGTCAACTTTGATCTTAAAAAAATTAAATGCAATGTCAATCGTTATCTTCTGCCTTCTTCCGGGTCGAGTTATTTGGTCGAACTCTCTGCCTTCGGGCAGAGAGGAACCCGGACGAGACTATGCCGAAGGGCAGAGTCTCATTCGGGGCGGTAGACTGTCCCTGAGCCCGTTTTTTACGAGTTCCAATAGGGAATATTTTTGGACGAGCCTACGGACTCGGAAAACCAACATTAAACCCGGCCTTGTGCCACATGTAGACCTTGGGGGGGATAAATATTACTGCTTCTATTGTCGTTTCTCCTTAATAGTAGTTTTCTTTTCTTTTCTTTGTTTCCATATTCTCTAAAACTCAGTAGCTTCCTGCGTCCTAGTGGTTTTATTACCTTGCTTGGGGTGAAATGATAAAAAAGCGAAAAAATTTAGTAGGACTCATCCAAACAAACAAAGTTCATTATTTTGTTTTGTTCAAATACCTTCGATTGTCTCAGTCATTATCAAGAACTGGGTGTTGTCAGCATGACAGACAAAGATTTTTTTTCTTGCTAGTGGAACTCACTTCCGGTTTCTTCCTTCCCAGTCAGTTTCTAATCTTCAAGAATTTAAATGCAATATCAATCGTTATCTTCAGTCTTCTTAATCAAATGTTCTTTTATTGCCCTCTCTCCGTAATAGTGTTCTTTTTTCCTCTCATATTCTCTTACACTCTGTAAGTTAGTGATTATATGGCCTTCCTTGGAGGGAAATAATTGAAACCTGTTGCATAAAATTACCCAGACTAAATGAATAAAAAATATATAAAACCACACAAAGTTCTACATTAGATTGATTGATTAATTCGTTTTTTACGGCTTATCAACCCATTACAGATTATTTACAGCCAGAAAAACTTTAAAATTCTAAGAATTTTTTTAATAGTGATAATAATAGTTTAGTGATATTAGTCATACTACTTAATTAATTAATTATTTAGTGATATTAGTCATACAAATTAATCAATTGCTACGGAAGTTGAGGTAAACTTATACTTTTCTCAATTTTATTTGTGCGTAAATGAATCAAATTGCCCCAGCTGCGATTAGTAATTCCGAGCCATTATCCACATCACATCCACGAGCGCCTAATATACCCAAACGGTCACCCATCTAGATACTGACCAGGCTCAACGCTGATTAACTTCGGAGATATTTCAAGAACCGGTATTTCAGCGTCATATGGCCGTAAGCCCTGTACACCATGCGCAAATTCAATCATACATTAGCTGGTATTCCCAAGCAGTTACCCTTCTAGGTACTGACTATGCTCAACATTGCTTAACTTGAGTGATCGTGTGGAAACCAGTGTTTTAACATTACATGACCGTAAGTCCATTATTCTACCTGCAAGCGTAAATTACCTGGTATTCCCAAGAGTTCACCCAACATCGGCGATCGTTCGAGAACCAGGTTTGAAAGTAATGTGAACTATAAACCCATTACTCTACCTTCATACCCAAACTTAAAGTATCTGATATTGCTAGACAGTCACCCATCTTGGCTCAACGTTGCTTAACTTCGGTGATTATACGTCACTCGGTGTTTCAATGTGATGTGTCCGTAAGCCGATCTATGTTAGGTGCAGTTTTTATTTATTTATTTTTCTGCCAATTGCGGGCATTGAAATGCCAGAATCCAGGATTTAGCGCCTACATTCAGGGCATCAGTCGATCACAAACGTTTGGCGCCGGAGGCAAACTAAACTGGAGACCCTTTTGGTCAGCGAGCAAGTAGTTTTTCCTTACTCTACGTCTTTTGTTGGCTTCCCGAACACACTTAAACTTGCAGGATGACGACTGTGTACATACAGAAGCACACATGCGACAATTTAAAAGTGCCTCTTGACGGAAATATTTATTCCAACGAATATTTCATAGTAAAACGATACTCAGAACGAGAATTTATATCCAGAACCACGAGACACACACACACACACACACACACACACACACACACACACACACACACACACACACATATATATATATATATATGGAATATAATAGAATAAACAAAAACAATCAACTCCAAAATTGAATAAATAACTTAAATTATCTTCCCAAACCTAAAACAAAACTATTAAGTAAGCGATACAAACAAATTTTGACTACGTTCATAAAACACCGATTAAAATTAAAATAAATAAATATATAAGATAAGAAATAAAAATAAAAATAAAAATATATAAAAACAAGCAAAATAATTAAACCCAAATAAATAAACACTGAAATAAACGATTTCCTGTACAATAACCACCAAAATAGACTACACACAATGCACCACTGACGCGTATATATAAATAGCCGAGAAATAAAAACAGTACTCGTGGCCTGACGATTGCGTCTATGATGAAACAGCCTGTCGCCTCTAAATGTTGACTTCAATGATCATTTTTATATTTACACAAGCTCTATCTCTGATATTGACCACTTTAATCTCATAAATATAGCACATTTTAAGAGTACATTTCTTTCTCTCTCTCTCTCCCTCTCTCTATACATATATATATATATATATATATATATATATATATATATATATATATATATATATATATATATATATACATTATAATTATTTAAAAAAAATATGATTCTATCGCTACACAGGAATAACCATGTTTCAAAATCAGAAGCTAAAAACTTACAGTTCAATTATAGAAATTAATTTAAATTAAAGTACCTAGTTCTGTTTCATTTTCAAGCGAATTTTGGAAAAATTAAAAATAAAAACAAAAATATTAAAGAACTTCAGATCATCTAACGGTTTCCTCTTTTATCAATATATTTGCACACACACACACGTATATATATATATATATATATATATATATATATATATATATATATATATATATATATAAATATAATATAATATATATATAATATAATATAATATAAAAAGCCCAAACACTAATATTCCATGGTTATATTTATTTACACATTGGAATCGTTAATCACGATCCAATTCATCAGACCTACAAATTCAAAAAGAAATTGGAAAATATAACTCCGGGTCTCTCTCTCTTTCTCTCTCTCTCTCTCTCTCTCTCTCTCTCTCTCTCTCTCTCTCTCTCTCGACGTATGAGGATCTGACAGCTTAGTTGATTCAGTTATGAAATTTTGTGCGATAAACTTAAGTGGCATTTAAGACCCGCTAGTGATTTACAAAGGAGGCCAGATATGGAGCAAGTGTAAGGATTGTGAGAGGAGATCACTGTTAGATTGGCTGACCTTTTAGCTCTTGCTCTCACTTCTTTAAGATGATTCAGACAAACAGACTGAATATTGCTGAGTCCACTAAAACACGTTGATCTCCATTCTACCCGCTCATACATATATATATATATATATATATATATATATATATATATATATGTGTGTGTGTGTGTGTGTGTGTGTGTGTGTGTGTTATTTCCTTAATTATCGTTAGATTGCGATCATAAACATATATACATTTACAGTGAAAGATAATTTTTTTTCCAAAAATGT
This sequence comes from Acanthosepion esculentum, assembly GCA_964036315.1. NCBI lineage: Eukaryota > Metazoa > Mollusca > Cephalopoda > Sepiida > Sepiidae > Acanthosepion > Acanthosepion esculentum. Next base: position 81,432,218 of record OZ038514.1, on the reverse strand, counting down.
ACTTTGAATACAAATAATTATTCCTAAATACAGTAAAAGAAGATTTATTCTTCCACTGGTTTTCATAGATAATACATTACCAGCAAATTTGAAGTAATAGCTTAAAACATGTGTAAGCCTTTTTAAAAATAATATGTATATATTTTAATATACATATTTGTTTTCCTCGCATTTATTTCAAATACATAACGGCTGCAAATCAGCGTGCATTTATTTATTTTTCATGAAGTCATGTGACATGTATAACCTCTTGACCTTCAAGTAATTGTTTATAAAGGAGTTCTAATGTAGTGTAGGAAAGTGTAGAAATATTTGATGTGTTTCGCATGTTGAGATTTATTTAATAATGTTGTTATAATGTATTGTAAATGTTTATTTTTCACACACATAATAGTTGGAATATAATATGCAAGTGTGCGTCTATATACGCGGATACATATGAGAATGGGTATCGAAAACTAATACTGAATTTCCTATTAAAAATCTGGTAAAAACAGAAAAACGACCCTAGCTTGTCTAATTTTGAAGAAATTTGGCACTGCACTCGGCTGGGGTTCAAGGAACTCTATTCTCCTAAATTGGTTGGAGTATTAAGTATCATTGAAGCTGCATCTAGGGAACGCACATACAAACAAAGTTAGTGGTTTAGTATTATATATATATATATATATATATATATATATATATATATATATATATATATATATATATATATAATGTAGAGAGAGAGAGATAATATTAGTGGCTAATACACACACACATACACACACACACACATATATATATATATATAATTATTTATTTGAATATTACAACATAAATATGTTATAAAATCACGACAAAAGTAGCCATTTTGTTTCAACACTTCTTGTGTCTTGTCAAGTGATGATATAGAATATAGAATAAATGGTTTTAAAAGTTTCAAATTAATCAACGATCCTTAGCCTTATATCTGCTCTACTCTGTATTGAGCACTCTTTAAAGAATATTAATTGTTGGTTATTGGATTTCACTCCGTATATACCAATCCTAAACTTGGGTATATATATATATATATATATATATATATATATATATATATATATATATATATATATATATATATATATATATATATATATAAATATATACACATACATACATACACACACATATTTATATCCAGGTAGAACTCAATGTCCAGGACAGAGTAAGAATATAATAAAAAGGCTTAAACGCTAATATTCCATGGTTATAATTTATTACATTGGAATCGTAATTACGATCCAATTCATCAGACGTACAAATCCAAAAAGAAATAAAAAAAAATAACTCCGGGAATAAAAAAAATAAAAATTAGCGAGAGTGTATGTATGAGAGTTTAAATGAGTGAGATACACATAAATATGAATTAATTTTCCGATGCATAATTCATTACTGAATCGCTGACCTAAATTTATATATATATATATATATATATATATATATATATATATTCTTGAAGTATAATTTAATTCCACCGGTATATTTTTATATGTTAAATTTATATATCTTTTTATTATATCCTTACTCTGTCCTGGACATTGAGTTCTACCTGGATTCTATCCTCTTTGAATTATTTTTTGTACATATATTGTTGTGATAGGATCCACCTAATCTGCATAGGTGACTACCGACTATATAAATAATGGTTGGTACCGGAAGGAGGCGAATACAGAGATCCAGCTAGAGACTCTGTCCGACTGCGACTTAGTCAACACATTCTCCAGGAACGGTCTTCCCAGAAATATACAGAATTACTAGATGTAAATATTGTGTACACTTTCTTGTTATAATACATTCTTGTTCTAAGTACATTTTGTGTTGCATTATTATTCCATGCATTAGTCGAGATTCAACAATGAGTCAAGACTCAACATATATATATATATATATGTATGTGTATATATACATGATTGCATAAGTTTTGCGTTTATTTACCACTAATATTTTATATATATATATATATATATATATATATATATATATATATATATATATATATATATAAATATATATGTGTGTGTGTGTGTGTGTGTGTGTGTGTGTGTGTTAAGGAATCTTAAATATTTTTTTTTTAATTAAATTGGAACCGGTATAACATTTTAATGACTTGTTGCTATCATCTTTCAGGATGTGCACAATCATGGGTCTCCATAACTTCCAATATCTTACAGGATTAAGCGATGATAGTGCCCTTTCATATTCCGCTATCAATTTGCAAATGCTGGTGTTCGTTTTCAAATTTACCAAATCTCAGTTTTACGGCCACATCATATTAAATCAACAATTCCTGTAAGATACTTTTACCATAGATGGTCTGTTGATCCGCTGATCATATCGAGGTTCCCGACAAAATCCAAAGACGGATATGCAATGTATTCGGTCCTGACTTGGGGGCCTCGACACCAGTCACTTTCTCACCGACGTAATGTGGCTTTCCTCTGTCTTTTCTATAAATATTTTCATGGCAGTTGCTCTGATGAGCTCTCTTTTTTACTGATGCCCCGACTGCATGAATTTAAGCGTGCTACTAGGTTGGCATTTCGGTCCCACCCTTTTAATGTCAAAACAGTTTAATATAAACCGCCGCTTCTACTTCAACAGCTTCTTCTCTCGCACTTCCCGACAGTGGAACTCCTTTCCTCTTACTTGTTTCCCTGATAACTATAATCTTCAAAAATGTAAATGTAATGTCAATCGACATCTGTTGCCCTGAACTCCGTTCTTCTTATTATCCTCCTCCGGTCTTCTTTTATCCTTTCCTCACGCCCTATACCTAGTCTCTTCCCTTACATACACTGTCTGTAGCTCCTTGCGTACGAGTGGCACTCCCGAATTGCTTGGAGTGAAATGCTGAAAAAAGCAAACTTCGAGCTTAGTCAGTACCAAGATGGGTGACTGCTTAGGAATACCAGGTACTGTAAGCTTGGATGTGCAGGTAGTGCAATGGATAATGACTCGGAATTGTTAATCAGCGAGGCGAGTTCCAATTCCAGTTCGATTCGTTTATTCACTTACGCGGAAATAAACCGCAAAGGGTTGATAAACCGTAGAAAAAGGAATCAACACTAAATAAATAACAGGTGCGATTTCTAGACAGTAGTGTTACTAACATTTTGACATTTTTAAACTAAAAATAGACCTCTCTCTCTCTCTCTCTCTCTCTATATATATATATATATATATATATATATATATATATATATATATATATATAAAAGTGAACATTGAAGTCAACACTTAGAGGCGATAGGCTGTCTCAGGCTAGACGCAAAAATCAGGCCACGAGTGCTGTTTTTTTTTCCCGGCTCCTTATATTTATGCGTCAGTGGTGCATTGTCGGTAGTCTGTTTTGGCGGTCATTTTACCGGAAGTCGTTTATATGTTTATTTATTTATTTGGGTTAGATTATATTGCTTGTTTTTATTTATTATTATTTTTATTTTTATTTCTTATCTTATATATTTATTTATTTTAATTTTAATCGGTGTTTTATGAACGTAGTCAAAATTTGTTTGTATCGCTTACTTAATAGTTTTGTTTTAGGTTTAAGCTATTTATTCAATTTCGGGGTTGATTGCTGTATTATGTTGTATGTTGATTGCTTTATATATATATATATATATATATATATATATATATATATATATATATATATATATATATATATATATATATATATAAAGAAATATAGTCTTAAAGTGTGCTATATTTATGTGATAAAGTGCTCAATATCAGAGATAGAGCGTGTGTAAATATAAAAGTGAATATAGAAGTCAACACTTAGCTTTTGTTCATTCCAAAATTTTCGCTTGAAGGTGAAAGAGAGCTTGATGCTTTAATTCTAATAATTATATTTATTTTTTCAGCCCTTGTTTTTGAAACATGAGAACTCTTATGTAGCGAAGGAATCATATTGTTAAATAAATAATTATAATTTAGGCTCTGCTATTGTATCGAGCACTGGTTTTTAAAAATAAATACAAAAATACTAAAGAACTTCGGACTATTTACCTAACGAGTTCATTCCTATTTTCTATATATTTTCACACTCACATATATATATATATATATATATATATATATATATATATATATATATATATATATATATATATATATAGTTTATGCGTTACTTTTATAGATAGAAATATTTAAATAAATTCTCTGTTTATAATAAACTGTATTCACAACATTCACCGACCTGAATGTCCCAGAAATTTCACAGAAAATATGCATCCTCCGACAGTAATCGAAACCGTATCCTACGCGGAACCGTCATATAGCCTGACGTGTTATACCATTTAGCTACAGAGGATGTGTCCTCCGACTGGAATATGAATGTTCGAGAGTAATGGAAATTTGTATTTTAAAAACAGTAATTTGTCCTTTGCTAACCTGATGCTTCAAGAATTATTGCGAACAAATATTTGTTCAATTTTCACCCACATTAAGTTCAGAAAAGAATACACTTTTTACCATTGAATGAACACCCCCCCACACACACAGACGCACACACACACACACACACACACACACACACACATATATATATATATATATATATATATATATATATATATATATATATATATATGTAACGTAAATCATTCAAGCGAAAAACAAATACAAATACATATATATATATATATATATATATACATACATATATATATTGGATTGATGTGTGTTTGTGATCCTGCGTTTCACGCTCTCTGTGATAGTCAGATAATATATATAAAAATTAAACACACACACACATATATATATATATATATATACACACACATACACATTTTACATATATATATATATATATATATATATATATAT
>OZ038514.1:81397364-81417364 GCA_964036315.1 Acanthosepion esculentum | reverse complement strand
GCTATTTTTTCCTCCAAGCAAAGTTTGCAAGTTTTTGATAGGTTGTTGTAGGCTGATGATTTTTTCCTTATTTTCCAAGATATTTTTGGTGTGGTGTGTGTTTTGTTTTTTATTTCCCAGATATACTTAGAAAGCATTGTGCTGTTCGCATATTTACTATTTGTGAAAGACATTTTGTGTACATAATTTCTTTGTTTCCATGGTCCTTCGGTTACTCCTATGTATACTTTTTCTTCATTATCTGCTGATTTTGTCGTGGCTTGGTAGATTACGTTGTTTTGTAAACAATTACCGTTTAAGGGACATTCGTTTTTTATTCTGCAGTTGCACGTGGGTTTAATTTGTTCGTGTGGTTTGTTAATAATTTTTCTGTTGTGCTTTTTTATTATTTGTGCCATGTTCTCGGTGCAACTGTAGCTGATTTTTACTGTGTTTTTGTTGAATATTTTGTGTAGTGTGCTTGATTCCGGGAAGTGTTTGTGTAAAAGCTTGAAGAATATTTTTCCTATGTTTGTTTTTACGTTTTTGCTGTACGGTGGGTTGAACCATATGATATTTCTTTTTCTGTTGGTCTTTTTTGTGTTCTGTGGTGAGTATGTGAGTGTTGCTGGGAATCCGCTATCTTTTAGGGCTGTTTCGTAGTCTTTCTTGGCTTTGTTAAATATAGATTCATCGGAAGAATTGTCGGAAAGCCTGCGGTTAATCGATTTAGGTATCTGTTTGATTATAGAAGGCGGGTGGTTGGAGTATATATGTATGTACTCTGGTTTATCATTCGGTTTTCTGTATGGTTTGTGTGTGCCATTTCTTAGGTTGAAGGTGACATCTAGAAAATCTACTTCGTTTAGGTTAGTTTTTATATCTATCTCGAATCCGTTATTTTTGAAGATTTTAATTATTGCTTTTCTAGTTTTATCTGTCTTTTGTTTGTTGCAGACTACGAAACAGCCCTAAAAGATAGCGGATTCCCAGCAACACTCACATACTCACCACAGAACACAAAAAAGACCAACAGAAAAAGAAATATCATATGGTTCAACCCACCGTACAGCAAAAACGTAAAAACAAACATAGGAAAAATATTATTCAAGCTTTTACACAAACACTTCCCGGAATCAAGCACACTACACAAAATATTCAACAAAAACACAGTAAAAATCAGCTACAGTTGCACCGAGAACATGGCACAAATAATAAAAAAGCACAACAGAAAAATTATTAACAAACCACACGAACAAATTAAACCCACGTGCAACTGCAGAATAAAAAACGAATGTCCCTTAAACGGTAATTGTTTACAAAACAACGTAATCTACCAAGCCACGACAAAATCAGCAGATAATGAAGAAAAAGTATACATAGGAGTAACCGAAGGACCATGGAAACAAAGAAATTATGTACACAAAATGTCTTTCACAAATAGTAAATATGCGAACAGCACAATGCTTTCTAAGTATATCTGGGAAATAAAAAACAAAACACACACCACACCAAAAATATCTTGGAAAATAAGGAAAAAATCATCAGCCTACAACAACCTATCAAAAACTTGCAAACTTTGCTTGGAGGAAAAAATAGCTATCATTACCTTCCCAGATCAAAATAAATTATTAAATAAAAGATCCGAGCTAATCTCAAAATGTAGACATGAAAACAAATTTTTACTACGTAACTTAAAATAGAAAAATAAACAAATATATAAACAAACAACAATAAAATAAGCAAAATAAGCTACTCCAAACAAATCACAAAACCACACCTGTTAGAATATGCGAAATAAAATCAAAACAAAAGAACGGACGAAAGTTATAACTGTTATACAAATAAAAATAAAAATAATAAGCAAAACAATTTGACCCAAATAAATAAGCGAACAAGCGATTTCCGGTAAATGGCGGCCATTATAGACTACCAACAATAAGCTATATAAACAAATTTTTTTACTACGTTAACCAAAAACACCGATCAAAATAAAAGAATAAATAAATAAATATATAAGATAAAAAATAAAAATAAAAATAAAAAAACAAACAAAAAAACAAGCAAAATAATTTGACATAAATAAATAAACAAACAAGCGACTTCCGGTAAAAGTACCCGCCAAAATATACTACCCATAATGCACCACTGACCCTTATATAAACAGCCGAGAAAAATAACAGCACTAGTCGCCTGACGATTGCACTAGCATGAAACAGACTGTCGCCTCTAAGTGCTGACTTCCATGTCCACTTTTATATTTATACATATATATATATATATATATATATATATATATATATATACATAAATACATATACATATATATATATATATATATATATATATATATATATATATATATATATATAAATTAACATTGAAGTCAAAGCTCAGAGGCGACAGACTGTTTCATGTTAGGTGCAATCATCAGAACACATGTGGCCTGATGAGTGCGTCTATCATGAAACAGCCTGAATGTTGACTTCAATATTCACTTTTATATTGAGCAATTTATTCCATAAATATAGCACACCTTAAAACTATACTTCATATATATATATATATATATATATATATATATATATATATATATATATATATATATATATATTATTAATGAATGTTTCATTAAATAATATAGACATGTTTTGTCTATTTATTTTAAGTAAGTTCCTTTCATATTATCTGATAAGCTTAATCAAATTATCGTTGAAAGACGAATGGAAAACACCATGTTGATACATGTTTAAATCCAATCTAAGCTTTCGGCTTACATAAGCCATTATCAAAGATGACAATTTCAATAAATCAAACAACACACAGACGAAACTACAATGATAGTCCGCCCTTGCTGCTTGAATAAGCTCAAAGTAACAACAAACTCGTATATACGAGACAAGGAAGCGAAAATAGCTTCCTTGTTTTGCTGGTGTTTTGCTTTCGTCTTTCAATAATAATGTGATTAAGATTATCTGACAATATGAAAGGAACTTACTTAAAATAGACAAAACCTGTCTATATTATTTAATGAAACATGCATCAATCAAAAATTTCTGCCGAAATATGCACACACACACACACCCACGCATATATATATCTGCGAACAACTACTTGTTTCACTCTTTTCTTCCAATGGTGCGACCCAAGGATCGCTGTGTGGGGCGGTGATGGCGTCGCATCTGGGACGAAGGTACTAACCCTTGGCTTTCCTGTCATAGTCTGTAAGGCTTGGTATGGGCATGTATTAAATTCGCCGGACTTGAAATGTTCACGTATCCATCGTTCCAGTAGGTGTCTGATTGTTTCTGTCTGAAGGAACGGGACGGTTCTAGGCATCGCTGGAATGGGTTTCTGCGTGGGCAGGTGCACATAGCATTCTTATTTGCGCCCTTCAACGAGTTGAGCCGTGATGCCTGGGCTGGGAAATCAGGTACCAAGAGATATAGGTCCTTCAGGGCAGATTCTAGTAAGTGAAAACTAGACGTGTTGTTTCACATCCACTACTTGTCGGGGCTCCCTCGAACCAATTCTTTTATGCATGAACAACTCGCCCTTTTATATCAAAAGCTGTTTGTCCCCGATGCCACGTACTCGATGACCAATTTGCACGAGGTATTCTGTTCGGGCTCCTGAGTAGCTTTAATATCTCTGGTTCACTTGAACAAGTTTGAGCCCCTGTATCGGCGAACATGAGGATGCGATAACCACTGTTGCGTATTGGACCAGTCTGGGTGTGTCCAAATGATGCGTGGATTTGTGATGCGTTATGGCCCCATACGCGATGAGTGACATTTGGGGTATGTCGTCAGACAAACGCTAGAAACTAAGAGCGTTCTGATCAAATTTTGCTTTCTGGAGACACAGGACAAAGGAGTCATTTTGCCGAGCAGTAGAACAAGTTATACATGCTCATGTTATAATGTTGACAGAAAATGAGTGAAATGAATCTCGTGCTGCGAAAATCACTGGATAAATAATATGGCACCGACTTTTTAAAAATTGTAATACTGTCTTGTTAATTTTTTTTTAAAACTATTTTTCCTACTCTTCACCCACTCTAAATCTACGAGCCACTCAAGGCAGAGTGTTAATAAACGAATTTTTTGCAAGAAAGTTGCATATTATGAGGGTACGTAGTTATTGTGTCGGAAACCTACCACCCCTCTTGAAGATGAACTTGTCTGCATCTGTAAACAAAGACTTTAAATAGTGGCATGTCGAGAGACAGAAGACAGAGACGTTCCTGGCTGAGCTAGTTATAGACTACTCAGGCGATTTCTGTACCTTTTTACCAACCTATTAAAACCCTTTTTATTGTTACGTGTTATTTGTCGTTTGTCTCTACAAACCCCAAACCAACATCATAACAGTAGTATACATAAGGGTTGAATCTAGACTTGAAGATAAGTTTTTAGCGATCGGTGAAGAATCCTATTGGTAGTCTCTTTCTCAATGATGTTCCGAGGCAGAAGCTGACTGAATGCAACTTTGAGTGGCTCTTGGGCCTTTTATTGGATGTATATTTAATAGGACCATAAGTAGCAATTTAAAATTCATGATTGTTCAGGTTGTTTTCTGAATACTTCTCTCAAGTACAAGGAATAAAGTGAATTATAAGCGGTTTTAATTTTTAAAATTTATGCATTCATTTTTTAATAGAATTTTAAATAGATTATTCGAAATAAAACGTTTTATTTTTGTGTTAATTTTTAACTTTTATTCATTCTATAAAAAAGACAAAAGAACACTCGAGACAATATATAAAACGAAAATTAAGTACTAAATGATATATATAACACATTTTTATGTTTATCCGTACAAATATTTAAGTAAATGCTGTATGTATAATAAACAACATTTAAAGCCTGAATGTCCGAGAAATTTTCATAGAAAATATTCGTCTTCCGACAGGAATCGAACCTGAGGTGCCTTAACCGTTTCTGCCATAGAGGAGCGTTCGATTAGCAAGGTCGAATTTACTGCCTTTAAACTTCAATCTTCCATGAATCTGTCGGAGGACGAATATTGTCTACGAAAATTTCTCGGACAATCAGGCCGGTAAATGTTGTTTAATACTGTTTTTTATAAACAAAGCATTAAGTTAAATATTCGTATCTATAAAAAGAATGTATAAACATAAAAATGTCTTAAAAATAATTGTCGGACATTGTCCATTTCATAATATGAATATTATATATATATACATATATTATATATATATACATATATATATAATATTATAAATTAATTGATTTAAAATATGGTTTTTTCGCTACACATTTTTGTGTAGCGAAAAAACCATATTTTAAATGAATTAATTTATAATATTAATGCTCTGTAAATTTACATTGAGCACTATTGTGTAAAAATAAAAAATATCTATAAGAACACCGGATTTTATATCTTACTGTTCTTTCTTTTTATTAAGATATATATATACATATATATACACACACACACACACACACACACACACACACACACACACACACACACACATATATATATATATATATATATATATATATATATATATATATATATATATAAAAGTGAACATAGAAGTCAACAGTCAGTTTCATGCTAGACGCAATCGTCGTGGCCTGACGATTGCGTCTAGTATGAAACAGACGGTCGCCTCTAAGTATTGACTTCTATGTTCCTTTTTATATTTACACCCGCTCTATTTCTGATATTGAGCATTTTATCCCATAAATATTCCACACCTTAAGATTATATTTTTGCATATATATATATATATATATATATATATATATATATATATATATATATATATATTATATATATATGTATATATATATATATAATGTATATATATATATATATATAAATGTATATATACACGCCCAAATAAATATACGCACATACATAAATATACATATACATTCAATTTCTAACATATACATGGCAATGATAACACAATTAAAACAGAAGGGGTCGATTTAGGCAAACAAAGTAATAAGCACATATCCCACAAATAATTTACACACAAGTGCATAAATAGGTATTCATACGTACATGCAAACACAGACACACATATATATATATCTTTATATATACATATATATATATTTTATAAATTAATTGATTTAAAATATGGTTATATTTTAAATCAATTAATTTATAATATTAATGCTCTGTAAATTTACATTGAGCACTATTGTGTAAAAATAAAAATATCTATAAGAACACCGGGATTTTATATCTTACTGTTCTTTCTTTTATATATATATATATATATATATATATATATATATATATATATATATATATATATATATATATATTTGTGTGTGTGTGTTTAACCATAGGGCATGTGTCCTTGAGGGCATGGGATATATGTTTTGTTAAGTGATGCTAAAATGACTTGAGTTGTGAGTTTAAATGATATATTTATAATATATTAACTAGGGCGTCTGTAAATGCCGTAACAATTCTCCACAGTACAAAAAGAAGAAAAATCGCCCCCGCCCCACAAAAAAAAAACAAGAGTTTGGTCACGTTCTTTTTAGCCACATAATTTTTTCCATTTTTCGTTTTCCCGGATAAAAGCATTTTTTTTTATTATCTAAAACTGACTTTTGATAACCTCTGGTGACCTTGGAGGTCTGCATCATCTATCTTGTCATTTTCTTTCTGAATTCACATCTATCATGTAATATTTTTTTTATCAAGTTGCGCCCCCACAACGTCTCAATTTACCTCGAAGAATGTAATTGTTTAGCAGTAATACCGATCATAAAGGCCTCAAAATAATTCGACATTCGGCGATTACCGGTTATCTCGTAAGGCGAATTTGACCTTATCGGCCTTACCTTACTTAGTAACTCAAAGCATTTTTCTTGACATCTTTTTTTGACCTGAAATGATATGTTGTTTGCTTTAATGAATCTGGTGAGACCTCCTATGAATTCCAAGATCACCTTCATTTAGCTTAACCTGCAAATAGATGGCTCTCTTGGATATTCGTATCAAAAACAGGACAAAGGATTTTCTCATTTGAAAATAGCATTGACACACAAAGGGAAACATCTAATATAAGCACACACACACACACACACACACACACACACACACACACACACACACACATCACTCAATTCGATACATGACTGACGAGGCAGATTTTTTCCCGCAGTAGGTTTCCATTTCTTTCTGCGGTAGACCAGTTGCCATCCAAGGCTATAGAACCCGGTCTACCCTGCTATTTACTCATAGCTGGGGGGGGGGGCTAGAAGAGGATTTATACCTTTCCCAAGTGTCAGTCACTCATGTGCCATGCGTGATACAAACTTAGGCGATAATTTATCTTTCGATACATGACTGACGCGGCAGATTTTTTCCCGCAGTAGGTTTCCATTTTTTTCTGTGGCTAGACCAGTTGCCATCCAAGGCTATAGAACCCGGTCTGTCCTGCTATTTACCCATAGCTGTGGGGGGGGGGGGCTAGAAGAAGAGGATTCATACCTTTCACAAGGTTATAAGCACGTAAGTGAATGTAATGGATTCGACTGCAATTCGAAACCAATTCTCCGATTCCTCAATTCGAGCCGATATATATATATATATATATATATATATATATATATATATATATATATACATACATACATACATACATACATATATATATATATATATATATATATATATATATATATATATATATATATATATATATGCGTGTGTTTGTGTCTATATATTTTTATACAGTTCCTTTTTTATGCTGATCGCGAGGCTCTCTATATCACAATCAACCAACCATTAAAAGTTTTTACATGTGTAGCAGTGACGCGTTGAAGTGCATATAGCAAACACTTGATGCTATTTTGCATCCCACCAATTTCCGGTGTTCTCCCTTTTGTTGAAACGCTTGTTTTGCAAAATAAATCAACGGTGGGTGCAAAGTACAGGTTGTTTTACTTGATTATTTAATATAAATTCATTGTAATAAGACACTTATTACAATAAAATTCTATTCAATTTTTGTGAAAAAATTACGTTTTATTATTCCCAATCTAGTAACACGCTTAAATTCGTGCAGTTACGGCAGCAGAAAAAGCATTATCCTAGCAGCTACGATGAAAATATTTGTACAATAGAGGAAAGAATTGTCACATTTCGTCAGAATCCATTGTATTGCAGACCATTCTCTAGATGTTGTCAAGAATCGCGAAATGAACATCAGAAGAACAAGATTTCATTTTCAATGTGCACTCTCTTATATATACACCGTGGTCTGCGTTGAGTAAGGCTAATATCGATTCCCGCTATAAGGTTTTGGAATAAGTATACATGTATCTCCCTGCAAGAAGACGGAGTGGTTTGTAGGCTGGAAGGGTAATATTTTTGTTTGCATATAATAAAGGCTGTTCCAATAACTTGGATCGATTTTAAATGGGAATTAAGTTTAAGCGTCTAATGATTTTTTTTTTCATTTTCTTTCATATTAAGCAACTTAAGTCTTTGGCAATTTCAACCCTGGAAACATTAACAATCAAAAAACGTGTAAAAGTAATCGAAACTTATTACGAATTTGAATGAGAAGTTCCCAGGTCGCATCATCTCTCGAAACAGCGAAGTCAATTGGTTACCACGGTCGTGCGACTTGACGTCTTTAGATTTCTTCCTTTGGGGTCATCTCAAAGGTAAGTTCTATGCCAACAAGCCAACAACAATTCAACAGCTGAAGGATGAGATAATAAGGCATATTGTTGAGATCGAGGAGCAACTATGCAAAGACGTCATTAAAAATGTTGACCATCGGGTGGAAGTGTGCCGCCGAAGCCTTGGCGGACATTTGGGCGATATTATTTTTCACACCTAATTACCATGACTTAAATAACATGATCCAATAGAGAAATAAATAAATTTTCACTAATAACACTGATTTATTTACTGCTGACTTGAATCCCTCTTAATGAAACACCCTATATTAATCTGGAGTTGTCACTATGTACAATTTTTTTTTTTTTTTTTTGTTCTCGATTTGATGACCGGTTTAGATTTTTTAATCATTACATTTCGTTATTACTAATTTATTGTGATTTATTACCATGTTCACAAAATAATGCCCGCTTTTAGAAACATTTTAACTATATACTATTATCTTATAATAGTTGAAAAAAATATATATTATAGCTTCTTAATGAATAAAGTTGTCCTCTTTGTTAATTTTGCATCACTCACTTTCGGAACTTCAAACATTATATACCCATCACCTTGAATCTGAAAAACAGAGATGTGTTTACTTTTTTGCATGAGGACCGGTTTAGCTGTCCAAACATATTTCGGTATTATCAATTTAAGATAATACAGGGTGCGGTTAGTATTTGAGGACATAAAGATTTAAACTTAATACGGCTTCTCACTAACTTCTGTTTATATTTTTCAAAATCAAGAATGCCAAACATGATAACAAATGAAATGAAAAGTCTTGCTGTGATTGTGGCATTAAAGGCTGATCATAGCGATTTGGATATTTCATGTATCCTCAGAGTTACAAGATCGTTTGTCCACAAGATACGAAAAGAGTTAGAAGACGCTGACAGTTTCCCAATGTCGGTATCAAAACGTAACAAACATTCTTCACGTTCTGATGAAGTGAGAACATCCGAATTTATTCAGGAAGTCAAGCAGACAATTGATGAAAACCGAGGTCAATCAATGAGGTCAATTGCCAAAAAGCTGCATGTGTCTGAAAAAAACAATCAGAAGTAGTGTACATGAAGAGAGGTCAATTTATGTTTGAAAAAACAAACAAACGAAACCCGTTTAAACAGATCCAAAAGGCTTTTAAACAAACTTAAAAATCCTTCAGAACCTGGTGTGATATGGTTTTTCTCAGATGACAAAAATTTTGATCAAGATCAAAAAACTTAACAGAAGAAATGACTGATGCCTTTGTTCAGAACCTTCTGTGGTGCCAAGAGTGATGAGCACACAATTTCCAGGTGTTATGGTATTGGGTGTTGTTAGCAATGAAGGACATGTTATGCCACCACACTTTTTCCACAAGTAAATGCTGCTGCTTATAGTGAGGTTCTAGAAACAGCTGTCAAGCCGTGAATTGATAACATATGCAACGGCAGGCCTACATATTCCAGCAAGTCTCAGCTCCATCCCACAAGGCTCTACGAACACAAGAATGGATGGCTGACCATTTGTACGACCACATCACACCCAACATTTGGCCTCCTAACTCTCCAGATCTAAATCCACTAGACTATTATGTTTGGAGCGTTGTTGAGGAGGAGGTTAATAAACAGCCTCATAACACCAAGACTCTCTTAAAGCTGCAATAGTTCGAGTAATGTTTGACATAAATAAGGACTAATTAATCAGAGCTTACAGCCGATTTCGACCTCGTGTGGAGACAGTTATTGATGCTAGTGGTGGTGTTATTGAATAAAATTAAATAATAGTTAGCTAAATTTCATGTTTACTTGTTTGAAATAAAATATAATTATATTCATTTGTGCAGCAAGTTTTTTACTAATCCATAAAATCTGTCCTCAAATACCAGCCGTACCCTGTATATTCAGCTGCTTAGATAATAATGTCCGATTTTGCGATAAACGTTTTAATTATGTTCAAATATATTATTATAATACTTACACAAATATATATATATATATATATATATATATATATATATATATATATATATATATATATACTTATTCTTAATGACTAAAGTGTCCACTTTGTTAATTTTATAGCACTGTCTTTCCGAATTTAACTTCAAACATTATATACCCATCATCTTGAATATGAAAAAAAAGACACGTGTTTAAAATGAGTATTGCTGCCATATATGGTCTGGAGCCCCTGTTGTTTGCCTCAGGGTTCTTGATAAGATCCAGAGACAGATATGCAATGTAATTGGCCCTGGTCTGTCATCCCGTCTGCAGTCGCTCTCTCACAGACGCGACGTTGCCTCGCTCTGTCTTTTTTACAAATACTTTCACGGTAATTGCTCCGAGGAGCTGCTTTCGCTGGTTCCTAGGCCTCATGAATTTAAACGTCCTACGAGGCTGGCATCTCGTTCCCACCCCGTCCCCGTTGAAACTCTTAGATGTAGACGTCTCTTCTACTCCAATAGCTTCATATCTCGCACATCTCGCCTGTGGAACTCCCTTCCTTATTCCTGTTTCCCTGACAAATACAATCTCCAACTATTTAAGTGTAGCGTCAATCGACATCTCCAGTTGCCTTGATCTATCCACTTCCCTTCTCCACATCCTTTCACCTTTCATTCCTATCGGCTCTCGCTCCAAATCTTCTGTAACCCCCTTGCCTTGATCGATCCACTATCCTTCTCCACATCCTCTCCTTTACCACTCCTATCTGCTCTTCCTCCAAACCTTCTGTAACCCCTTGCGTGCTAGTGGCTTCCAGCCTTGCTTTGGCTGATAAGCTTAAAAAATATATTTTACAGAATTTTAATCATGGTTATAACGTTTCTCAAATTACGGTTAACCTTAACAGGGTATGGGGTGAAGGGTCCAGTTAATGTACAACTCTACGGAGGTGGTTCCTGGAGTTCCGCAGTGTGGATACAATTCTTGAAGTTCGATGTGGGAGAGGGCATGCATCTGCAATTGACAACCAAGATCTGAAGACACGAGCCGAAGAAAACCGATGCCAAAGTGTGAGAAAATCTCAGACCTACTCGAGAGAATTGGCAAGACGAAAACCCTCGATAAATGGCTTCTACGTGAACTCAGTGAAAGTCAAAGAGTTACAAGTTTTGAGGTGTCTTCAATGCTGCATATTTGAAATTCGAATCATCCATTTCTTGATCGAATAGCGATATGTGATTAGAAATGGATCCTTTATGGCAATCGTAATCAGTCAGCTCAATGGCCTGTTTACGGGGAATGACCCAAACACTTTACAAAAGCGAAATTGCTCCAGCAGAAGATTATGGTGACTTGTGGTCCGCCATTGGCAATATTCATTTTTTCTTAAAGCGTTTCACCCCAAGCAAGGCGGGAAGCCACTAGCAAACAAGGGGTCACAGAGAGTTGGAGCGAAAGTAAATAGGAGTGATAGAGGAAAGGATGAAGAGAAGAATAAGGGATAGATCAAGGCATCTGGAGACGTCGATTGAAATTAAATTTGAATAGTTAGAGATTGTAGCTATCAGGGAAACAAGAAAAGGGGAGGAAGTTCCACAGGCGAGAAGTGCGAGCCATCAAGTTATTGGAGTAGAAGAGACGGTTACATTTAACAGTTTCGACACTGAAAGGGTGAGAGCGAGACGCCAGCCTAGATGAACGCTTAAATTCATGAAAGTATTTGTAAAAAAGACAGAAGGAGACAACGGCACGTCTGTGAACGAACGACTGCAGACGAGATGCCAGATCAGGGCCAATTACATTGCATATCTGTCTTTGGATTTTATCAAGGACCGTGAGACAAATAGAAGACCATATATAGCATCAATATTCCATGCAAGGGCGAATGGTTGATTTGTAGATTTGAAGGATCGACTACGGCGAGAAAAATTTCCTGGTGCGGCACAGGGAGCCAACTTTCCTTGCGGTGGACGTAGCTATTGACTCAATGTATTTGTTCCATCTCAGGTCAGCAGTCAATGTGAGACCGACCCGTCGTAAAGAGGTGCTCTCTGATTTTAATCATATTAATCGTTCCAAAAGCGCTTACGCTCATATGACGTTAAGACACGCTTGGATGTTCATGTGCCGTAAGCCACACGACTGACGGCCATATCACGTTGAAACACCGGTTCTCGTTCGATCACCGATGTTAAGCAACGTCGAGGCTGGTCAGTATCAAGATGGGCGACCGTTTGGCAGTACCAGGTGCTATAAGCTTAGACGTGCAGGTGGTGAAGAATTATATTACAGGAAATAACCGTTTCCCCGCAGACGAAAAGTTGTTCGCCTATCGCTATTCTGTTGCTATTTGCATGGCAAACATTCTACATGGCAAAAAGATACATTCCTTTGTCCCACAAGTTCAAACCTTCACAGCAGAGATCCGCTACGTCAAATAGAATCAATCTCATATCCTTTGTACTCCATGGACACTTACACGTGGTGTTATGTTTAACAAGCTTGTCTCGCTGAATCATTTACGACTGAGTAGTGAATTCTTTCCTCAATGGGTGTCCTACACTTTCGGCCTTGTGCCACATGTAGGCTACGCTTAGAATATTAACATGGCACTTCGACGTGATGTAATGATTAGCACGCTTGTCTCACTAAATCAATTACGATTGAGCCGTGTGTTCGATCATCAGTGTCTCAAACTTTCGGCCTTGTGCCACATCTAAGCTAAGATTAGAAAATTATTTTGAAAACTTTAACCTGGTGTAATGTTTAGGAAGCGTGCACTGATAGATCAGTTACGATTAAATAGTGAGATCGACCATAACTGGGTGCTCTATACTTTCGGCCTTGTGCCACATCTAAGCTACGCTTACCAAATCACCATACTTCGAATTAACTGAACCTGTTCATGTGCACGCACAATACTGATAATTGTCAAATATATTGTAAGCGATCTGGGATTGCAAAGGAAATCTTTGTCGCAGATTACTTCCCCAACACAAAGAACAAATCACTGTAAGTTCAGACTCGAATATCGGGGGCAGAAAGAAATGCCGAAAACTCGATGCGCAGGTACTATCTCACAAATCCCAGTGCACGTAACCAGTCAAAAATATAACTCACTCTCCGACGAACGGGTTAGCCAAAATACACGACCTTTCTCGAATCGAGAACACCAACTGCTTTTATCGCCCATCATTTTTTCCATTCGTCGACAGCTGGGAGAGAACGCCCAATTTTTGCATATCAAAATACTTTTATAGCGACTCCTGCGACGGACTTGTTTTATTTTTAATTTAAATATTTCGTCTTCAGCATGTCATGCGGAATACGAGCCCTACTTTTTTCTTTTTTTTTTTTTGGTAAGTAATTTCCTTTTTCGTCACATTTTCCGTCGTAGGATACACGGGACGCGCTGTCGCTTGGTTTGACGAGATAAGTCGCCGTTTTCTTCGCTATACTCTCCACCCCGATCTCCTTATCACAAATCGAACAGCCTGGAGCAGCTCTCTTTATCCTGGTGCTTCGTCGTAATAGAACTATCTCCCTTACGCGTGTCTCAGAGTCGTCTCATGAGTCATCATCAGACGTATCTCGAGTTTACGGAAGTTCTGTGTCTGAGGAAGCATCGGATTCGCAGATCTCAATTATCCGATCACTGTCAGACGATGAACCATCATCGGATTCGCTCGGCGATGTATCAGAATCAACGAAAAGGCGAATATCTTTTACATGCCGTGGCATCCCGTCATCTAGTATTGTTTGTGGACTTACAATGTCCGTCACGCGACCCACTTGATACCTGGAGGTACACCGGCCATGGGGAGCTATCACCCATACTCTGTTCCCAAATTTGTATATACCGGGATATTTACACGAACAGGTGATAATGTTGTAGTAATTCCTTTCACTTTCACTTGGTAACGGTGAATTATATTGGCATTAGTCGACGATATATCATCCGGGCGCAGTCGGCGTTCCGTGAATTGATCGTAAGCCAAGAAACGATCCGGTGCAAAGGCAATGTGCAGGGCGCGTTTTATCTGCTCGACATCTGATTTTTGCTCTGGGTTTAACTGCTGGTAAACAGCAAATGCTCCGCCCGTCAACCTCAAAGGAAGAACCCGTTCAACCTTTTTAATTCCACACAGATCACAAACAAGTTCTACCTTCTCAATCCATACAGTAACTGCTTGTTCGGTCACTGAACCATCAAACTCGGGTATCAACTTGACGTCAAATGTCTTCTTCGTCATAGTTCTTTGTCTTAGACATTCATCTCTGAAGATGATTTTGGATAAGGTTGAAAGTACTTGGGAAAATAAAAACCGTAAGAATAGTTACGGCTCTTTCTTGATCAGTTTTGCACCAACGCTAAAGAAATTGATTTGCGAATTTGAGAGGATTAAAATAAAAATAGACATACTATGTCTAGAGTATCAAACCAAACAGGCTGTAATATATATATATATATATATATATATATATATATATATATATATATATATATATATATTAGGTCTGCTATATTTATGGGATAAAGTGCTCAATATCAGAGACAGAACGAATATAAATATGAAAGTGAACATTGAAGTGTGATGATTGCGTTTAGCATGAAACAGTCTGTTGTCTCTGAGTGCTGACTTCAATGTTCAATTATATATATATATATATATATATATATATATATATATATATATATATATATATGGGGGGATACGGTGTGGTGCATGATGTACGATGGGTGACAACTTAAATAACCGCAACGTGTCACTGGGGTATTGAGTCAGGCAAACTTTGGCACCGGAGCACATCTGCACATGTTCTCCAGACCCCCGACCAAATAAGACATTTGCCGAGTAGTAATTGGAGATATAAACATCAAGCAGGTGCAGAAGTTTACATATCTGGGGAGTTTTTTAATAGAGGATGAAAAATGTGACACCGAGATTCGATCATGTGAAAGAAGCATTCGAAAATCTAGGCAAAGCACCGAGAAACGGAATAATTTCGTTCGAAACAAACAAATGAATGCTAGATGTCTACGGTGCTGCGCAAAATAAATGAACGCCTGAGATAATATTCAAAAAAATTCTCACGCTCCATCTGTATTTTACTTCCTGCTTGATCATTTTTTAAGTGGTTTTAATTAATTTGTTGTAACCTAGGGAAGGTTAATGAATGGAATAAACACACGAAGTTTGGTAATGAACGATAATACTTAGCACAAGAACAACACATATAAGATTCGCCAGCGGCGAGTAGAATATGTAGTCAACTGCTATGAGTGAGTTAAGTGAATTCTGTTGACCATGTTCACCATAGTCTATGAATATAGAATCCAGCGCAGTACGCAATCTGTTCAATGAAACAACATTAAAGATTAACACTCACGAGTCAGACACACTACTGGATCTGATTATGTCGCCAATACTACCAGCAGCTGTTCCGTACTTCTTCAGTCTTCGATATCACAGGCAGGCTGCACATATTCAGGAAAAGCATGGCCGCCTTTATACACGTCGAATTGAATATTTTGAGCCTTCTGATGGGTTAACACTTCTATTGGTGAACTATAAAATGTGTCAGCTTATTTTGGCTGGTTCACTAGTACACCAAGGTACCCCCAAAAAAACTCCAACAAATTCCACAATGAATCTCCAACTGCAGGATATCTACCAACCGCCCCACACGGTCATATGTGGCACAAGATCTAATTTAATGTTTGATATCCGAGCCTGTAGGTTCGGCCAAAAATTCCCCGTAGACCCCTTATATAACGGTGTCGGGTAGCTGTCTCCCGAGATGAGACTCTGCACGTCTGGGAATCGTCTCTGCCCAGAGGCAGAGATTTTGAACAGCACAGCTGGAGACGAATCTCCGACTACAGAGCAGCATAGAGTATTTACTGTCTATATTTCTGATATGAGGTATTATGTACTTTATTTACATTATTCGGACTATTGTCCTCATCTTTGTCGTCATATTTATTACAACGTTTCGGCCGTTGTCCACTCCGGCCTTCTTCAGGTGGTCGGAATGTCGAACTGAGATAACTGATAACTGACATTCATTAAACATGGCACTTGGAACTAGAAGAGTGAGCGAAATAAAGAGTTCAGTTCGACATTCAAACCACCTGAAGAAGGCCGGAGTGTACAACGGCCGAAACGTTGTAATAAATATGGCGACAAAGATGAGGACAATAGTCCGAATAATGTAAATAATGTATTTACTATTGTGTTTATATGAATGGGGACATATTCTTAACGTCCGTAGGTTTGCTGCAAAATAATTTAATAATGTTTTTTTTTCCTTAAGTAATATATGGTTTAATTAAGATTCTTTGATTAATAGGAAAAAAAGATAATTTTTTATTACCCCAGGGGTTCTCTTACTTTTGCGCAGTGGGGTATGTAATAACTATTGCATTCTCTTGTATGCCAGTGAAAGCTGGAGAAACTCTCCAAGAATGAGGAGAAACCTTGAGGCAGCAGATATGTGGTTCTACAGAAGAATAATGAATATTCTATAAATGGCGTAAGGGAAGTCTGAAAATCTAGAAAAACAGCTGAAATTCTTTGAAGATAATGAGGACGGCAATGTTTAACCCTCACGAGACATACTGAGGACAGGAGAGATAGGAGTGGGCACCGAGCAAGTTAGCTGACGGGATTTTTTGAATGGATATCGGGACGATGGTGGGTGTCATAGGAAAGGGAGAAAAACTGCTATGAGACACACAGGGGATAGGGAAGTTGTGGAAGGCAATGGTGGTTTATGTTGTGAACGGAGGCGGTATATAAAAGAAGAAGTAAGAAGAAGGAGGAGGAGGAAATCGATGTGCGATTGTTTTGAGCGGCACTGGCAGTGTGAGGAAGGGCGAGGCGACGCGCCCGATAACACAAAGTGTGGCAAAACAAAAACACAAAGAAGAGATGCAAATGTAAACCGAATTCGAACGTTCATTCGGCCAGATCAAAGATTAATTTTTCGACTGAGAGTGGAACACGTGAAGATCTGGGAAAGAAGAAAACGATTATATTGAATAAATGGTACGGCCTGCTGTTCGTTTAATCGGCTCTCTGCCGTAGCAGTTCCCCTCTCCCCCCACTGCGCTCCTTCTATATCTGGTCTGGTGATTCTGCTATATCTCAAGAGATTCTTGACGAAATCAAAATAAGAATCTGTAATGTTATTGGCCCTGCCGAGCAGTCTCGGCTAGAGTAACATACGCACCATCGTAACGTGTGTGTATATATATATATATATATATATATATATGTGTGTGTGTGTGATAGAATTAATTAGGAGGATTTGAGATAATAATGATTAAGTAATTTGCTGAGTCTAGAAAAAACCTCAACAGAATGTAGAAAGCACTGAACGGTCGTTTCGTCTTATATTTTGGAGTCATTAGCATTGCGCATCCACTACCGAGAATTGAAACCCGGACAGTTACGTTATCAGGCAAACCTCATACCAACTGTTCCATCGTGCCTCAGTGACCAAGAGGTAGCGAATTAGACTCGACATAGCGCTGCTCGATCTCATATTCCGTGGTGGAACTCATCCGAGTTTCCCTTACACATAGGACAGAGTTCCCACGGTTATATATATATATATATATATATATATATATATATATATATATATATATATATATATATATATATATATATATATATATATATATATATATATATATATATATATATATATATATATATATATATATATGAGGAGTGACCTAGAAGTAACCGCAATTGTGTCATATTAATTTATTATTGCCTGTTTATATTCTTATCACCTTCAAAATATTCTCCATTTGAAGCAAAGCACCGGTCCAGACGTGTTCTCCATTGTTCAAACCAGTCCTGGAACTCTTGTGAAGTTATCTTTTTTAAAGACTCCGTCGTTTTCTTCTTAACCTATTCCGCATCTGCGAAACGTTTTCCTTTGATGACTTTCTTCATTCGGGGGAATAAAAAAGTCGCAGGGGGCGAGATCGGGTGAATATGGAGGGTGGGGAATTGGGATCATGCCATTCTTGGTCAGAAACTGTCTCACACTCAAGGTGGTGTGCACTGGCGCATTGTCGTGATGCAACCACCACCCTCCACTTTGCCACAGCTCAGGGCGTTTTCGCCTCACCTTGTCTCGCAAACGCTTCAGGACTTCCAGGTAAAAAGCCTGCTTAACTGTTTGACCAGGAGGAACAAATTCTTTGTGAAGAATTCCTCTCACATGTAAGGAACAAATCGGCATCGTCTTGACATTGGACTTCATTTGACGCGATTTTAGGGGTCGTAGTGACGTTGGATGCTTCCACTGACTTTATTGGTGCTCCGTTTCCGGGTCGTAGCCATAGCACCAGCTTTCGTCACCAGTGATGACCTTCGAAAAAGGTCTGGATCAACTTCCAACTGTTATTTCAGTTTACGACAAGCATCCTTTCAGCCATGGTAAAAAAATAGACGAAAAGGCGTGAAACAGTACAAAATAAATGTGAACCACGGAGCTGTACGTCTTCCCACGATGACACCAGTTAGCACACTGATGCATGAGGGTTGCCACAAGTGGCATCTAGCGGTGGAAGCCTGAACTACTACGGGCTTGTCACACAGAAAACGATTCCGGTTACTTTTGGGTCCCCCCTCGTATATAACCAGTGCGTTTAATAAATAGTAGAAACTTCTCATATAAGTGGGTGGGCTGAAAAGTTAATTGGCTGACTATTAAGAAGTGGGGCTAGAGATGTGAAATGTAGAAAAATCTTGTAAATCTTGAAAAACTTGAACAATTTGAAAATATTGACAATTTTGAAAACCTTTGACAGCTTTAATTTCAGCGCTTCTTATTAATAACTGCATTGTTTCTCTCCAGGTACCAGGGTGGGCTGAAAAGTTCATAGGCTGACTATGAAGGGTTGATGCTTGACATGAGTTCTAGGTACATCACTTTGACCAGAGACAATCCATGCAGTGAACAGACCCCTCCTTATCTGCCCCAAAGAAAGCTGAGATAGTTTCTTCTATAGGGAAATTGATGACCTCAGTTTTGGGGATGCAAAAGTCATTGTGTTTATTGACTATGTTCAAAAGGGCCAGCCATCAATGGAGAGCGCCATGTCAATTCGCTGAGGCAGTTATGAAAGTTTATCATGATCATATTCTTCAATGGTTGCAGTAAGTAACTGCGGCTTCGAACTGGTTGGCCACCGTCCCTATTCTCTTGATTTGACTATCATCTGTTCACCAACACGAAACAAACACTAGGCTGGGTACAAGTATCGCAATGATGATGACGACATATCTGTCGCTGTTGACGTTTTTGACCAACAGGTTGAAGTTAATGTGCGCAAGAGAGCAGGTTGAAACATTGACGGTCTACCTGTGAACGAATGATGTTAGCTCT
>OZ038514.1:81322364-81392364 GCA_964036315.1 Acanthosepion esculentum | reverse complement strand
CCATGTGATATTTTTTCTTTTATGCGCCGTGTCCTTTCAAGACATAGGCGATCATGGCTCTCCACTTCTCTCTATCCCTTGTAGCAGTCAACATGTTTTGTCCTTTTGCTTCTTCTCCCAAAACCTGTTTCATCATCCACTTACTTAAGCCCGCTAAGCATGTCACCCATTCCTTTCATTTGTCGCTCTTTTCCTCACTCCGCCATGTGAGTATCAAATTCTCGAAGCCTTCCTTTCTCATTACGTGTCAGCTGCTTCATCCTGATGTTAACTATAAGGTTTCTCGTTTTTTTTGCATTCCCCCAAAACCTCATTGTTGCTTCCATATTCTGTCCACGGTATCCTTAGTATCCTTCTGTAGAACCATACCTCCGTTCCCTCGAATCTCATCTTCATTTTTGAGGAGACCGTCCAGTATTCGCTGCCGTAAATCCCCCTATCTCTTAATACTTTGACTAGCTTTTGGAATGCGTCTTTGGAAATCCTAATACACCTTTTGAATTCAGTAACATCGGTAAAAATATCAATTTTCAATTACTGTGGTTAAACTGAAAAATGTTTTACCGCACTAATCCGGTATTATGTACGTAATAATCGAACTTTGGTATATAAAGCGTTTAGCACAATAATGTAAAATACATTAATCGAATGCGCATCAATCGAAGGATTATTGTATTTATTAAGCAATATAATTACCTCCCTTGAATATTAATCAATAGGACTTAATGATGCCTAATTATGTACACGCATATACACACACTATGTTTGTGTGGGTCACTGATTATATTTCTATGTTTTCTGGTGGAGAGCCATGAACGATCCCCTCCTAAAGAGAACGAGCAGCTAAAAATAACATGCTTGCTTGTGGAAAATACAAGAATGAAAATTGAAAAGGTCAACGTCTTTACCCGACGAGCCACGTTAGCTCCCTTTTTCAAAGTTCAGTAAGGACGTGATGATGGGGTGCAAATATACTCTGATGACCAAACCTTTAAGGCAAATGAGAGTAAAGAAAAAATATACCTCCTGCGTTGTTTGACTCAAACACTTAGAATCGAAAATAATAAAAGAATGAATGAAAATCTAAAAATAAAAAGTTTTTTTTAGGATTTAAAAGGGAAAATTTGGATACACGGAGATCAATCTCAATTCTAGCTAGTCAAATGTTCAGGAATATATTTAAATGAAGCGTTAAATTATAAACACGTAATGAAATTTAGTTATTTGAGTTCAAGCCATCAATATCTCCCATCAGTTAAAAACCTGGAAGTTCTTTTCAAAGCTCCACTCAAATAAGTTGTTGAGCCTAACAAGGGAAAAGGCAAATTTTTTCATTATTTTCGTTGACCTTAAGATTTACTACAGTACTGTATAAATGTGTATTAGTATTTTGGTATATATGTGCTAGTGTGTGTGTTTATCTGCAAGTATCTGCGTAATTTCGTTTTTGCTTTTTAAGTTTGTAGTTACATGCATATATATATATATATATATATATATATATATATATATATATATATATATATATATATATATATATGTATATATATATATTGTCATCCACAGACAGACTGTTTTGCTGTATCACAGTTCATCATATATATATATATATATATATATATATATATATATATACAGGGCGCTATAGGTAAATTCTCGCTATTTTATATTTTCGTTGAAGGCATTGGCGATGTTATAGAATAAATTTGGTCTTTCGTATTTTATTTCAAGATATTTTTGGCAATTTTGGTAAAATGAAATGTCAGTGTTATTTTCATTTTAACATAGTTTAGACGACAATTTATCCATCGCACTTATATATATATATATATATATATATATATATATATATATATATATATATATATATATATATATATTTATATATATGTTTGTGTATATATATATATATATATATATTACTGTTGGCTCCAGAATTAGTAAGCTTTCATCTAACAGGAATATTTTTAATAAAAATAAAGAATTGTACGATAACGTGCTCCAAAAAAGTGTCCCTAAAATAAACTATCCTATTTAAAACGTACGAGTAACACTGAAGTAGATAATATGGATTGTAAGCACAAAAATAGAAAAAAAATCATATTGTTCAACTCCACCCACTTCTGTAAGTTATCCAACTCTAATATGGGACAAATTTTATGAAGTTAATAAATAAACATTTTCACAAAACAACTCTCTAAATAAGATCTTCGATAGGAAAACTATCTACATAAGCTAGTCTTGCATAAATAACATGTACAAAATTATCGACTCGCATAATAACTACATTCTAAGTAAATGTAATGGGATCAACAATAAACCTGGTATGGGACCCTCTTGTAATTGTAGAAATAGCGAACAGTGTCCAGTCGAAGGAAAATGTAGATCTTCGAAGGTTATTTACCAAGCAAATATTTACCCCCAAAGAAAATAAACCACAATATTTACATTGGAATTTCCGCGGGGAAATTGAAACAAAGACTTTACACTAATAGGCACGCTTTTTGCAACCCCGAAATTAAAATACCAAACTACTCTTACCCAAAAGATTTGGAAATTGAGGGAGAAAAATCTGAACCCTCAGATTCAATGGAAAATCATAGGTTTTGCTCAGACTACTAATAATTTTAAGGGTAGATGTAACCTGTGTTTAGAAGAGAAGATTAGAATAATAGATTTCAATAAGCAAAGTATACTACTAAACCAAAGGAATGTGTTAGTTACCAAATGCTGTCACAGAAGGAGGTTTAAACTGATATAAAATATTATTGATCTTGTTTAATCTGTTATTATTTCTACTCCATTTCAATCCTATTTGATAACCATCCACCAAATTTAGGTTTTTTGCCAGTAATTTAAATTTTTTAAAATTATATATGTTTTAATTTTTTTCTCCTATTCCGTTCCTTATTATGATATTTTATCTTCACAAATTCTATTATCTGTATTTTTATCTTCTTAAATTTTAAATCTTCTAAAATTTTGAATATTTTTAAGTAACTTTTCTTTATATAATCTATATATTTATGGTTATTATTTTCTTATTGCTTGGCAGCATGGATTCAGGAATTTTTTTCTTCGAAAAGAAGAAAATATATATTTTTCCTCTTTTATTTAGAATTAATATTTACTATATACTATTTTAATTTTTTAAATTGTTTGACCTCGTGTCTTTAATTCTGTGATTCTGTCTCAAACTGACTTGGGATTTTAAAATATAGGTCAAAGGTTATTTTAACTCCTACCATAATTTAATGTCTGTATTTTCATCAAAAGCCTCCTACTTTCTTTCTGTTCTTCTATCTCTCTTACTCTTTTCCTTTTCCTTTTTCTCTTCTTTTATTTTAAATGTTTTAATATTATGCTGCCATTTTATTTCTTCACATTTCTGAGTTGACAAAGTCAACAAGTCTTGTTGGCAGAATATATATATATATATATATATATATATATATATATATATATATATATATATATATATTCATTAAAAACGACTGACAAGGTGCTTTTATTTAGTTTTTTATATAATTTCTCGTGCGATCTAATAAAGTTTTTCTTTTCAGAGGATAAATTATATAAAAATTGTCCG
Organism: Acanthosepion esculentum; assembly: GCA_964036315.1. Taxonomy (NCBI): domain Eukaryota; kingdom Metazoa; phylum Mollusca; class Cephalopoda; order Sepiida; family Sepiidae; genus Acanthosepion; species Acanthosepion esculentum. The sequence continues at coordinate 81,388,775 of OZ038514.1, read as the reverse complement.
AATGTTCTTTTCCGAGCGCTTTCGGCTATACTTTTAGCCATTATCAAGGATTGTATTCCTCAAGAATCAACTTTCGTAAATAATTATATAGGCCACACTACAAATCGTTTAACACGCAGATTAACCCTACACCTTTCTGACAATAGCTCAATTAGATCTCATTTAAATATTCATGGTGACCTACCGGACACTATTCGGAATATACTTGTCGACAACACTAATATAATAGCATCATCCACTTGCAAAAAAAGGCTAAAAATACAGTTGAAATACAATCCTTGATAATGGCTAAAAGTATAGCCGAAAGCGCTCGGAAAAGAACATTCGGACAATTTTTATATAATTTATCCTCTGAAAAGAAAAACTTTATTAGATCGCACGAGGAATTATATAAAAAACTAAATAAAAGCACCTTGTCAGTCGTTTTTAATGAAATGTGCTTGAAAGAAGGATTGCTGCCTAAATACACAAATATATATATATATATATATATATATATATATATATATATATATATATATATATATATATACCAGTATACGCTGTGTTGTCATGAAGACAAAGTTACATTTTCCCTCCATGCGCGTATAGAAGATATGGCAGGGCTAATTGACTTGCTGGTACCTGAATCATCTCTGACAGCCTGTAGAATGTGTTCTTCGTGGTCAGACGTACGAACGAATTTCAGTCTTCTTCAATCTATAGTCTGTGTTGCGACAGATTCTGTCTCAGCAACGATAAACAGCAGCAAAGACTGGATGACTCGTCTACCCTCGGTTTAGAAACACAAGCCGTGCAGCCTCGGGTCCATTACCATTAACTTGGCTGTATGTAAAAATCATCTCTGTCTGCCCACTATATGAATATTCTGCCATATTTAAACGGAACATTTCTCAGTTAACTCACTAATACACAACTTCAATCTTAAAGACAGACTTGCAATAAATGTACACGAATGACAAATGTAACTTAGTCGTCACGGCAACAAAGCGCCATCTACCTTTCTTTAAACTTAATAACTCAAAAACGAAAGATGAATATTTGTCCGTGATTTGGCATGAAGAAAACGAACCCAGAGTTTGTAAAACTATTTTTGATGTACTGTATATATATATATATATATATATATATATATATATATATATATATATAGGTAACTATACTCGTGTCGAAAAACCTTCGAACTCTTGATTTAACAACAGCCAAATCAATCACGAAGGAAAAAAAGGTTTTAAAAAAAGAAAGAGCCAGGGACATGAAAGTCTGTCGAAAATAATCGCACAGATACAGGTTCAAGGCCCAAAGAAAAAAACCCGATACGAGTAAACAACTAACTAAAGAGCTCAATACAAGCGTAGTGAAACCTTGGTAGGTGTGTCTGGCTCATTAGGTTTGACTATATATATATATATGTATATATATATATATAAGTTTTGTCTTAGCAATTTACCCTTGAAGATGACCCCGTAGGAGATCAAAAGTACTCGGGATAGAAAATAAAAACGACTGCCCCTTCCTTATTGAATTTCCTCTCAATACCAAGAAATTGATTAGAGAACCAAACAGGATCATTGGAAGACGAAATAGACATATATCTAGATCATTCAGAGAAATAATGTTTGAATCCGAATATGCTGCCTATATGTGTCTTTGTATGGGTGTGCGTTTTTATTAAAATACTGTATTAAGGTATGTAATATTTATGGATTAAAGGGCTCAGTGTCAGGGATAGAGGATATGTAAGTAAAGATGAAAGCGGACATTGAAGTCACCACCCAGCGGTGACAGTATGTTTCATGCTTATGCGCAATCGTAGGGCTATGACGATTGCGTACAAGAATGAAACAGACAGTCACCGCTGGGTGGTGACTTCAATGTCCGCTTGAAATTCATATATATATATATATATATATATATATATATATATATATATATATTATTGTTGAAAATAAAGATAAAAATTGTCCAACATTTGGATATTTTTTGAAGTTGGACCTTCTCGTGCTTTTCGTCTGACGGAAACATTGAAATTTATAAATTCTGTATTAGTTTATTGACAGGTTGATATTTTAGCTTTTACAGTAAACTTTCTATTTCTGACACGAACTCAGCCCACACTGGGGTTGCTAAAGCAGACGAAATACACTATTCCCCATATGAGGTGATTTTTAATTTTAGATTTTATTGTGCATTAATTTTTGCTCTGTAATAATAAATCCATTGGGCTCTTTCTGTGGATCAGTTTTAATATTTTATATTACTTCTCCAAATCGTATAAAAGGAAAATTGTCCGTTTGTTAGATTAAGCTTTGATACGTTGTATCTTAGAAATGATTAAAGATATCTTACTGGAAGCCTCCGGGTTTATTTTATAAAACTAGTCTCTACGTTGAGCAAAAATAATTTTTAATTAAGGTCCAAGCTTAACAGAATAATTGCGATGCAATCGACAATAGGACTGGTTCAAAACCAACACACAGATGTGGGGAAAGTGTTTGCTGGCGTTTTCTGTCAGAAGAACAACCTGCATCACTGTGAAGGTATCGTCTGAATGTTGCATATATATATATTTATTCATTACAATTTACTTAATAGGTTCGTTATATTACACCGAGCACTATTTTATTAACACCAGTATGTGTGATATTATATATATATATATATATATATATATATATATATATATATATATATATATATGAAGAAATATAGTCTTAAGGTATGCTGTATTTATGGGATAAAGTGATCAATACCAGAGACAGAGCGTGTGTAAATGTAAAAGTGAACGTAGAAGTCACCACTTAGAGGCGACAGTCTGTTTCATGCTAGACGCAATCGTGGCCTGACGATTGCGTCTAGCATGAAACAGACTGTCGAAACAGACTGGTTAGTACGAAGATTGTTGCCCACTTCGCATATCAGATGCTGTAAAGCTTCGATTTCCGGGCGAGGTAATGCACTTACAACGATCACCAAAGTTAAGCAACAACACGCCTTGTTAATACCAAATGGGTAACTACCTAAGAATACCAGGTGCTGCAAGCGTTGACGTGTGGGTGGGGTAAATGGCTTACGGCCGCATCAAGTTGAATCGCCGATTCTCGTACGGTCATCGAAGTTAAGCAACGGCGATCCTGGTTAATATCTAGATGGGTGACCAGGTCCTGCAAGCTTGGATGTATGGGTGGGGTAATGGCTCCGAATAGTTAATCGGAGAGCCGTGTTCCAGTTCCATTTGTGTTCGTCATATTCACTTATACTCAAGTACTTTTCGGAAATAAATGAAGCCACATCTTTCTCTCTCAGCTATGGGTTAATTAGCAAAACTTCTATGAATAAATTATTATCTTCGAAAAAATTATTGTAATCTAAATTTATTTTCTGGCTTTAAATCACCTGCACAGGGTTGGTGAGCCGTAAAACCAAAACACTCAATCAATCAAAGTGTGGGTGAGCCTTCTTGCAGGGTCAATAGTCATCTGAAATATTGTTGAATGGGTGTGTTGGAGCCTTTTTGCTTTGTTAATGAATTCAAAATCAAAGAGGAATAGTGTGATATAGGACCTGCGGTTCAATAGCAATCAATTATGTACACTTTATTACCTTTTTGGATTATTGCTTTTAATTCTCAGAGAGTTGGTTTGACACAGCACACCTTTTATTTCCCATGATAAAAAAATGATGTCATGTCATGATGAAAATCGTCATGAGTGTTACATGATATTGTAAGATATTTACTGAATGATTTTAGTGACTGGCCGTAGCCTAAAACGAGTAATCAACTCTATGATCTCAACCGATATTGTTGACACAAACAAATTGGCAACGCGTTTCAGTTAGCGATCATACCAAACATTCATCCAATGTCAAAAGAGCCTTTTTGCGTCATTAATGGTCTGAAGGTAGAAACGTTGGAGGAATGGAATCGGAGAGCCGAGTTCGAATTCCATTTGAATTCATTACATTCACTTCCGTGCTAATACCGTTGCGAAAGATATAAAATCGTCTCATCGCAATCCGAAGTACTATGTGAACAAAAAAAAAACCAAACAAGACAGACTGGGCCATATACAGTAGCGGTCATAATAAAAGGAACGGAAACAACAAAGACATAAATATGTGTATTACTTAAAAAGTAATGCATGATTAGCAATGGAATTTTTACCGAATACAGATTAGGGTGTAATGCATAAATATTATACAAAGTTACAAAAATTTACATAATAGTTTTTTGTGAATAAGAGTAAAGAGGGGTGATAGAGGAAAGGATGAAGAGAAAGACGTGGAATAGATCAAGGCATCTGGAGATGTCGATTGACATTGCATTTGAACAGTTGAAGGTTATAGCTATCAGGGAAGCAAGTAGGAGGAAGGAAGTTCCACAGACGGGAAGTGCGAGACATGAAGCTATTGGAGTAGAAGAGACGGCTACATTTAACCGTTTTGACAGTGAAAGGGTGGGACTGAGATGCCGATCTAGTGAAACGTTTAAATTCATGCAACTAGCGAAAATAGCTCGTCAGAGCAGTTACTGTGAAAATATTTGTAGAAAAGACCGAGGGAGGCGACGGCACGTCTGTGAGTGAGCGACTGTAAACGAGATGCCAGATCAGGGCCAACCATAATGCATATCTGTCTCTGGATTTTGTTGAGGACCTTAAGACGAACAGCGGTGGCTCCAGACCATATATGACAGCAATATTTCATGCAAGGTCGATAGGTTGATTTATAGATTTGAAGGATGGACTCGGGCAAGAAAAACTTTCTGGTGCGATACAGGGAATCAAATTTCCTTGCGGTAGATGAAGCTATTGATTCAATGTAATTGTTCCGTTTCAGTTCAGCGGACAGTGTGAGAGCAAGCAGTCGCAAAGAGGTGCTCTCGTGGAGTTGGGCATCAGACATCCTAATTGGAGGCAGGGAGGGCTCTCTGTGGTGGGTAATAGAGAGTAGTTTTGTTTTTGAGTCATTAAAGTTAATCAGCCATTTCCTGCTCCAGTCAACAACTGATTGGAGGTCCTTTTCAATACTAACGGCCAGGTTAGTTTTTCAGCGATACCAGATTTGATATTTAGGCAGGAGTAAATAGTGATGTCGTCTGCATCGATGCCTACTTGGAAACTGATGACATCACGAAGATCGTTAATGAAGATAAGAAACAGTGTAGGACCCCAGGATAGAGCCTTGGGGACACCTGTGTTCGTGAGAAAGGAACTGGAGGATAATCCGTTAAAGACGTCCTTCATTACACGGTTTGACAGGAATGATTGTATTAAGTCAAATGTTCGTTCTGAAATACGGTATCCCTGAAACTTACGAAGTGGGGCGGCATGCCAAACACTATCAAATGAGGAAGTATGGTCTGGAGAATCTGATACTCACGGGTCAAATAGAGGGAAAGAGAGACAAGAGAGACTGATGAGCTTGAGCAGGTGAATGACAACGTGGTCTGGGGGAGGAAGAAAAGGGAAGGAACTTCCTGAGAACTGCAACGGGTAGAAGGAGGTGGAGAGCCACGATCGCCTACGTCCTGAAAGGACCAGGTACATAAAAAGTGTTTCAATCAGATTTTGATGATGATGATGATGATGATGATGATGGTAGTGGTGGTAGTGGTGGTGGCGGTGGATGTGGTGGTGATGATGGTGGAGGTAGTGGTGGTGGCGGTGGATATGGTGGTGATGATGATGATGAAGGTAGTGATGGTGGCAGTGGTGTTGGTGGGGATAAGGATGATGATAGTGGTGTAGATGGTGTTGTTGATGATGATGCTGGTACTGCTGATGATAATGAGCATGGTGGTGGTGGTGGTGGTGGTGGTGGTAATGGTGAGGATGATGAGGATGAGGATGGTGGTAGTAGCTGTGGTGGTGATGGTGATGCTGATCATTGAGGTGATGATGATTATGAGTATGATGACGGTGGTTGTGACGGTGGTGGTCGTGGTGTTGATGACCTTGATGATGATGATGGTGGTGGTGGTAGTGATTGTGATGAGGATAATGATGATGATACTGGCGATGGTTGTGGTGTCAGTGATGATGAGAGTGATCATGATGCGAGTTGTGATGATGATGAGGATGGTGATGGTTTGTAGTGTCGGTGGTGAGGATGGTGGCGATGATGTTGGTAGTGGTGGTGGTGGTGGCGCTGTTGATGATGATGATGATGATGACTGTGGTCGTTGTGGCCATGTTGGTGATGATGTTGAGAATGATGATTTTCGCAGTGGTGGTGGTGGTGGTGATGAGGAGAAGAATGATGATGATTGTTGTGGCGGTGATGATGAAGATGGTGATGATGGTGGCGGTGATTTTTCTGTACATGGAACATGATGATTTTAAGGATGATGATGATGATGATGGTTGTCGTGGTGGGGATGATGAGGATGATGATGGTGGTGGTGATGTTGGTGTTGATAATGAGGTTGGTGGTGGTGAAAACGATGATAATGGTGGTCTTGATGAGGAGGATGATGATGGTGGTCGTGACCTTTCTAGAAGTGATGATGAAGTTGGTTGTTGTGGTCGTTATGATGAAATCGACTATTACACGAGTAAGACTACCAAAGTAGTTTAAAAAAAATCAAACAAATAATTTTAATAATGTCTAAATACATAACAGCTTTCTAAGTTTTCTTGACGTTTAATTGCCTTGTTTTCTTTGAGCTCTAATTTTCACTCCGTTCCATTAATTTAATTTGTTTTGTTTTATTCGAGTTCGTCAAAATACACCATCAAAAATCCAAACGAAAACGGGAAAGGCGAAGTGATGCGTAAATGACAAAATGGCGGAAGAGACAGTCGACCGACGTCGAGACGTAGAAAGAACGCACAGAAAAGAAAGAAAAGAAAAGAGCGAGCCATGCGATTGGTTGCTTGTTGGGGAAGCCGATCAAATGCGTGTAGGAATATAAGAAAGAATAATTTTGAAAGTCAAATCGTTTTAAGAAACCCCTGCGTGGGCGGACATTGTTTCTGCGAAAGGTGTTTTAGGAATCAGATTATATGTTTAGACGCGTCGCCATGAATATGTAAGGACGGAGAACAATCTGTAGAAAAGGAATCGAAATAAAGGCGAAAGCTTCAAGAATTCCGACAGATCTTAAACAAAAGAAAGAAGAGAATTGTTGCGATTGAACTTTGGTAACAACGACTGCAGTAAAAAAAAAAAAGACAATAGCAGAAACAAGATCAGGAATAGGGTAAAAATTAAATCAAATCAAATGGAAATAATTGGCGAAGGGTTTGCACAGAGCAGGAAAGAAAAAAAAGGAAAAGACAAGTAGGGCACGAGAAAAGAAAAGAAAGAAAGAAGGATGAGGAACATATGGAGACAACATTAGAAAAAAAATCGAAAGAAAATGAAGAGAAAAAAAAAGCAGAAGAAAGAAAGAAAGAAAGAAAGAAAGAAAGGAAAAACAAAGGAAAAATAGGAAGGAAAGTACAAAGAAAGGAAGAAAGAAAGTAGAAAATAAAGAAGGAAGAAAGAAAAAACAAAAAAGAAAGGAAGAATGAATGGAAGAAAGGAAAGAAGAAAGAAAGGCAGAAACAAACAACCCTAAAAGATTAAACCAAACATAAAAAGATAAAAAAAATAATAATAATGAAAAACAAAAAGAAGAACTGTTGAAACTCAGAATTGTGGGTCTTAGCTGTGATGTTCAGGTTAGTTGAAACTCAGAATTGTGGGTCTTAGCTGTGATGTTCAGGTTTGTTGAAACTCAGAATTGTGGGTCTTAGCTGTGATGTTCAGGTTTGTTGAAACTCAGAATAGTGGGTCTTAGCTATGATGTTCAGGTTTGTTGAAACTCAGAATTGTGGGTCTTAGCTGTGATGTTCAGGTTTGTTGAAACTCAGAATTGTGGGTCTTAGCTGTGATGTTCAGGTTTGTTGAAACACAGAATAGTGGGTCTTAGCTGTGATGTTCAGGTTTGTTGAAACTCAGAATTGTGGGTCTTAGCTGTGATGTTCAGTTTTGTTGAAACTCAGAATTGTGGCTCTTAGCCGTGATGTTCAGGTTTGTTGAAACTCAGAATAGTGGGTCTTAGCTATGATGTTCAGGTTTGTTGAAACTCAGAATTGTGGGTCTTAGCTGTGATGTTCAGGTTTGTTGAGACTCAGAATTGTGGGTCTTAGCTGTGATGTTCAGGTTTGTTGAAACACAGAATAGTGGGTCTTAGCTGTGATGTTCAGGTTTGTTGAAACTCAGAATTGTGGGTCTTAGGTGTGATGTTCAGTTTTGTTGAAACTCAGAATTGTGGCTCTTAGCCGTGATGTTCAGGTTTGTTGAAACTCAGAATTGTTGGTCTTAGCTGTGATGTTCAGGTTTGTTTAAACTCAGAATTGTGGGTCTTAGCTGTGATGTTCAGGTTTGTTGAAACTCAGAATTGTGGGTCTTAGCTGTGATGTTCAGGTTTGTTGAAACTCAGAATTGTGGGTCTTAGATGTGATGTTCAGGTTTGTTGAAACTCAGAATTGTGGGTCTTAGCTGTGATGTTCAGGTTTGTTTAAACTCAGAATTGTGGGTCTTAACTGTGATGTTCAGGTTTGTTGAAACTCAGAATTGTGGGTCTTAGCTGTGATGTTCAGGTTTGTTTAAACTCAGAATTGTGGGTCTTAGCTGTGATGTTCAGGTTTGTTGAAACTCAGAATTGTGGGTCTTAGCTGTGATGTTCAGGTTAGTTGAAATTCAGAATTGTGGGTCTTAGCTGTGATGTTCAGGTTTGTTGAAACTCACAATTGTGGGTCTTTGCTGTGATGTTCAGGTTTGTTGAAACTCAGAATTGTGGGTCTTAACTGTGATGTTCAGGTTTGTTGAAACTCAGAATAGTGGGTCTTAGCTGTGATGTTCAGGTTTGTTGAAACTCAGAATTGTGGGTCTTAGCTGTGATGTTCAGGTTTGTTGAAACTCAGAATTGTGGCTCTTAGCCGTGATGTTCAGGTTTGTTGAAACTCAGAATTGTGGGTCTTAGCTGTGATGTTCAGGTTTGTTGAAACTCAGAATTGTCGGTCTTAGCTGTGATGTTCAGGTTTGTTGAAACTCAGAATTGTGGGTCTTAGCTGTGATGTTCAGGTTTGTTGAAACTCAGAATTGTGGGTCTTAGATGTGATGTTTAGGTTTGTTGAAACTCAGAATTGTGGGTCTTAGCTGTGATGTTCAGGTTTGTTTAAACTCAGAATTGTGGGTCTTAGCTGTGATGTTCAGGTTTGTTGAAACTCAGAATTGTGGGTCTTAGCTGTGATGTTCAGGTTTGTTTAAACTCAGAATTGTGGGTCTAAGCTGTGATGTTCAGGTTTGTTGAAACTCAGAATTGTGGGTCTTAGCTGTGATGTTAAGGTTAGTTGAAATTCAGAATTGTGGGTCTTAGCTGTGATGTTCAGGTTTGTTGAAACTCAGAATTGTGTGTCTTAGCTGTGATGTTCAGGTTTGTTGAAACTCAGAATAGTGGGTCTTAGCTATGATGTTCAGGTTTGTTGAAACTCACAATTGTGGGTCTTTGCTGTGATGTTCAGGTTTGTTGAAACTCAGAATTGTGGGTCTTAGCTGTGATGTTCAGGTTTGTTGAAACTCAGAATAGTGGGTCTTAGCTGTGATGTTCAGGTTTGTTGAAACTCAGAATTGTGTGTCTTAGCTGTGATGTTCAGGTTTGTTGAAACTCAGAATTGTGGCTCTTAGCCGTGATGTTCAGGTTTGTTGAAACTCAGAATTGTGGGTCTTAGCAGTGATGTTCAGGTTTGTTGAAACTCAGAATTGTCGGTCTTAGCTGTGATGTTCAGGTTTGTTGAAACTCAGAATTGTTGGTCTTAGCTGTGATGTTCAGTTTTGTTGAAACTCAGAATTGTGGGTCTTAGGTGTGATGTTCAGGTTTGTTTAAACTCAGAGTTGTGGGTCTTAGCTGTGATGTTCAGGTTTGTTGAACCTCAGAATTGTGGGTCTTAGCTGTGGTGTTCAGGTTTGTTTAAACTCAGAATTGTGGGTCTTAGCTGTGATGTTCAGGTTTGTTGAAACTCAGAATTGTGGGTCTTAGCTGTGATGTTCAGGTTTGTTTAAACTCAGAATTGTGGGTCTTAGCTGTGATGCTCAGGTTTGGTGGAACTCAGAATTGTGGGTCTTAGCTGTGATGTTCAGGTTTGTTTAAACTCAGAATTGTGGGTCTTAGCAGTGATGTTCAGTTTTGTTGAAACTCAGAATTGTGGATCTTAGCTGTGATGTTCAGGTTTCTTTAAACTCAGAATTGTGGGTCTTAGCTGTGATGTTCAGGTTTGTTGAAACTCAGAATTGTGGGTCTTAGGTGTGATGTTCAGGTTTGTTTAAACTCAGAGTTGTGGGTCTTAGCTGTGATGTTCAGGTTTGTTTAAACTCAGAATTGTGGGTCTTAGCTGTGATGTTCAGGTTTGTTTAAACTCAGAATTCTGGGTCACAGCTGTGATGTTCAGGTTTGTTGAAACTCAGAATTGTGGGTCTTAGCTGTGATGTTCAGGTTTGTTGAAACTCAGAATTGTGGGTCTTAGCTGTGATGTTCAGGCTTGTTCAAACTCAGACTTGTGGGTCTTAGATGTGATGTTCAGGTTTGTTGAAATTCAGAATTGTGGGTCTTAGCTGTGATGTTCAGATTTGTTTAAACTCAGAATTGTGGGTCTTAGCTGTGATGTTCAGTTTTGTTGAAACTCAGAATTGTGTGTCTTAGCTGTGATGTTCAGGTTTGTTGAAACTCAGAATTGTGGGTCTTAGCTGTGATGTTCAGGTTTGCTGAAACTCAGAATTGTGGGTCTTAGCAGTGATGTTCAGGTTTGTTGAAACTCAGAATTGTGGGTCTTAGGTGTGATGTTCAGGTTTGTTTAAACTCAGAGTTGTGGGTCTTAGCTGTGATGTTCAGGTTTGTTGAACCTCATAATTGTGGGTCTTAGCTGTGATGTTCAGGTTTGTTTAAACTCAGAATTGTGGGTCTTAGCTGTGATGTTCAGGTTTGTTGAAACTCAGAATTGTGGGTCTTAGCTGTGATGTTCAGGTTTGTTTAAACTCAGAATTGTGGGTCTTAGCTGTGATGCTCAGGTTTGGTGGAACTCAGAATTGTGGGTCTTAGCTGTGATGTTCAGGTTTGTTTAAACTCAGAATTGTGGGTCTTAGCAGTGATGTTCAGTTTTGTTGAAACTCAGAATTGTGGATCTTAGCTGTGATGTTCAGGTTTGTTTAAACTCAGAATTGTGGGTCTTAGCTGTGATGTTCAGGTTTGTTGAAACTCAGAATTGTGGGTCTTAGCTGTGATGTTCAGGTTTCTTGAAACTCAGAATTGTGGGTCTTAGGTGTGATGTTCAGGTTTGTTTAAACTCAGAGTTGTGGGTCTTAGCTGTGATGTTCAGGTTTGTTTAAACTCAGAATTGTGGGTCTTAGCTGTGATGTTCAGGTTTGTTTAAACTCAGAATTCTGGGTCACAGCTGTGATGTTCAGGTTTGTTGAAACTCAGAATTGTGGGTCTTAGCTGTGATGTTCAGGTTTGTTGAAACTCAGAATTGTGGGTCTTAGCTGTGATGTTCAGGCTTGTTCAAACTCAGACTTGTGGGTCTTAGATGTGATGTTCAGGTTTGTTGAAATTCAGAATTGTGGGTCTTAGCTGTGATGTTCAGATTTGTTTAAACTCAGAATTGTGGGTCTTAGCTGTGATGTTCAGTTTTGTTGAAACTCAGAATTGTGTGTCTTAGCTGTGATGTTCAGGTTTGTTGAAACTCAGAATTGTGGGTCTTAGCTGTGATGTTCAGGTTTGCTGAAACTCAGAATTGTGGGTCTTAGCAGTGATGTTCAGGTTTGTTGAAACTCAGAATTGTGGGTCTTAGGTGTGATGTTCAGGTTTGTTTAAACTCAGAGTTGTGGGTCTTAGCTGTGATGTTCAGGTTTGTTGAACCTCATAATTGTGGGTCTTAGCTGTGATGTTCAGGTTTGTTTAAACTCAGAATTGTGGGTCTTAGCTGTGATGTTCAGGTTTGTTGAAACTCAGAATTGTGGGTCTTAGCTGTGATGTTCAGGTTTGTTTAAACTCAGAATTGTGGGTCTTAGCTGTGATGCTCAGGTTTGGTGGAACTCAGAATTGTGGGTCTTAGCTGTGATGTTCAGGTTTGTTTAAACTCAGAATTGTGGGTCTTAGCAGTGATGTTCAGTTTTGTTGAAACTCAGAATTGTGGATCTTAGCTGTGATGTTCAGGTTTGTTTAAACTCAGAATTGTGGGTCTTAGCTGTGATGTTCAGGTTTGTTGAAACTCAGAATTGTGGGTCTTAGCTGTGATGTTCAGGTTTGTTGAAACTCAGAATTGTGGGTCTTAGCTGTGATGTTCAGGTTTGTTGAAACACAGAATAGTGGGTCTTAGCTGTGATGTTCAGGTTTGTTGAAACTCAGAATTGTGGGTCTTAGCTGTGATGTTCAGTTTTGTTGAAACTCAGAATTGTGGCTCTTAGCCGTGATGTTCAGGTTTGTTGAAACTCAGAATAGTGGGTCTTAGCTATGATGTTCAGGTTTGTTGAAACTCAGAATTGTGGGTCTTAGCTGTGATGTTCAGGTTTGTTGAGACTCAGAATTGTGGGTCTTAGCTGTGATGTTCAGGTTTGTTGAAACACAGAATAGTGGGTCTTAGCTGTGATGTTCAGGTTTGTTGAAACTCAGAATTGTGGGTCTTAGGTGTGATGTTCAGTTTTGTTGAAACTCAGAATTGTGGCTCTTAGCCGTGATGTTCAGGTTTGTTGAAACTCAGAATTGTTGGTCTTAGCTGTGATGTTCAGGTTTGTTTAAACTCAGAATTGTGGGTCTTAGCTGTGATGTTCAGGTTTGTTGAAACTCAGAATTGTGGGTCTTAGCTGTGATGTTCAGGTTTGTTGAAACTCAGAATTGTGGGTCTTAGATGTGATGTTCAGGTTTGTTGAAACTCAGAATTGTGGGTCTTAGCTGTGATGTTCAGGTTTGTTTAAACTCAGAATTGTGGGTCTTAACTGTGATGTTCAGGTTTGTTGAAACTCAGAATTGTGGGTCTTAGCTGTGATGTTCAGGTTTGTTTAAACTCAGAATTGTGGGTCTTAGCTGTGATGTTCAGGTTTGTTGAAACTCAGAATTGTGGGTCTTAGCTGTGATGTTCAGGTTAGTTGAAATTCAGAATTGTGGGTCTTAGCTGTGATGTTCAGGTTTGTTGAAACTCAGAATTGTGTGTCTTAGCTGTGATGTTCAGGTTTGTTGAAACTCAGAATAGTGGGTCTTAGCTATGATGTTCAGGTTTGTTGAAACTCACAATTGTGGGTCTTTGCTGTGATGTTCAGGTTTGTTGAAACTCAGAATTGTGGGTCTTAACTGTGATGTTCAGGTTTGTTGAAACTCAGAATAGTGGGTCTTAGCTGTGATGTTCAGGTTTGTTGAAACTCAGAATTGTGGGTCTTAGCTGTGATGTTCAGGTTTGTTGAAACTCAGAATTGTGGCTCTTAGCCGTGATGTTCAGGTTTGTTGAAACTCAGAATTGTGGGTCTTAGCTGTGATGTTCAGGTTTGTTGAAACTCAGAATTGTCGGTCTTAGCTGTGATGTTCAGGTTTGTTGAAACTCAGAATTGTGGGTCTTAGCTGTGATGTTCAGGTTTGTTGAAACTCAGAATTGTGGGTCTTAGATGTGATGTTCAGGTTTGTTGAAACTCAGAATTGTGGGTCTTAGCTGTGATGTTCAGGTTTGTTGAAACTCAGAATTGTGGGTCTTAGCTGTGATGTTCAGGTTTGTTGAAACTCAGAATTGTGGGTCTTAGCTGTGATGTTCAGGTTTGTTTAAACTCAGAATTGTGGGTCTAAGCTGTGATGTTCAGGTTTGTTGAAACTCAGAATTGTGGGTCTTAGCTGTGATGTTAAGGTTAGTTGAAATTCAGAATTGTGGGTCTTAGCTGTGATGTTCAGGTTTGTTGAAACTCAGAATTGTGTGTCTTAGCTGTGAGGTTCAGGTTTGTTGAAACTCAGAATAGTGGGTCTTAGCTATGATGTTCAGGTTTGTTGAAACTCACAATTGTGGGTCTTTGCTGTGATGTTCAGGTTTGTTGAAACTCAGAATTGTGGGTCTTAGCTGTGATGTTCAGGTTTGTTGAAACTCAGAATAGTGGGTCTTAGCTGTGATGTTCAGGTTTGTTGAAACTCAGAATTGTGTGTCTTAGCTGTGATGTTCAGGTTTGTTGAAACTCAGAATTGTGGCTCTTAGCCGTGATGTTCAGGTTTGTTGAAACTCAGAATTGTGGGTCTTAGCAGTGATGTTCAGGTTTGTTGAAACTCAGAATTGTCGGTCTTAGCTGTGATGTTCAGGTTTGTTGAAACTCAGAATTGTTGGTCTTAGCTGTGATGTTCAGTTTTGTTGAAACTCAGAATTGTGGGTCTTAGGTGTGATGTTCAGGTTTGTTTAAACTCAGAGTTGTGGGTCTTAGCTGTGATGTTCAGGTTTGTTGAACCTCAGAATTGTGGGTCTTAGCTGTGGTGTTCAGGTTTGTTTAAACTCAGAATTGTGGGTCTTAGCTGTGATGTTCAGGTTTGTTGAAACTCAGAATTGTGGGTCTTAGCTGTGATGTTCAGGTTTGTTTAAACTCAGAATTGTGGGTCTTAGCTGTGATGCTCAGGTTTGGTGGAACTCAGAATTGTGGGTCTTAGCTGTGATGTTCAGGTTTGTTTAAACTCAGAATTGTGGGTCTTAGCAGTGATGTTCAGTTTTGTTGAAACTCAGAATTGTGGATCTTAGCTGTGATGTTCAGGTTTCTTTAAACTCAGAATTGTGGGTCTTAGCTGTGATGTTCAGGTTTGTTGAAACTCAGAATTGTGGGTCTTAGGTGTGATGTTCAGGTTTGTTTAAACTCAGAGTTGTGGGTCTTAGCTGTGATGTTCAGGTTTGTTTAAACTCAGAATTGTGGGTCTTAGCTGTGATGTTCAGGTTTGTTTAAACTCAGAATTGTGGGTCATAGCTGTGATGTTCAGGTTTGTTGAAACTCAGAATTGTGGGTCTTAGCTGTGATGTTCAGGTTTGTTGAAACTCAGAATTGTGGGTCTTAGCTGTGATGTTCAGGCTTGTTCAAACTCAGACTTGTGGGTCTTAGATGTGATGTTCAGGTTTGTTGAAATTCAGAATTGTGGGTCTTAGCTGTGATGTTCAGATTTGTTTAAACTCAGAATTGTGGGTCTTAGCTGTGATGTTCAGTTTTGTTGAAACTCAGAATTGTGTGTCTTAGCTGTGATGTTCAGGTTTGTTGAAACTCAGAATTGTGGGTCTTAGCTGTGATGTTCAGGTTTGCTGAAACTCAGAATTGTGGGTCTTAGCAGTGATGTTCAGGTTTGTTGAAACTCAGAATTGTGGGTCTTAGTTGTGATGTTCAGGTTTGTTTAAACTCAGAGTTGTGGGTCTTAGCTGTGATGTTCAGGTTTGTTGAACCTCAGAATTGTGGGTCTTAGCTGTGATGTTCAGGTTTGTTTAAACTCAGAATTGTGGGTCTTAGCTGTGATGTTCAGGTTTGTTGAAACTCAGAATTGTGGGTCTTAGCTGTGATGTTCAGGTTTGTTTAAACTCAGAATTGTGGGTCTTAGCTGTGATGCTCAGGTTTGGTGGAACTCAGAATTGTGGGTCTTAGCTGTGATGTTCAGGTTTGTTTAAACTTAGAATTGTGGGTCTTAGCAGTGATGTTCAGTTTTGTTGAAACTCAGAATTGTGGATCTTAGCTGTGATGTTCAGGTTTGTTTAAACTCAGAATTGTGGGTCTTAGCTGTGATGTTCAGGTTTGTTGAAACTCAGAATTGTGGGTCTTAGCTGTGATGTTCAGGTTTGTTTAAACTCAGAGTTGTGGGTCATAGCTGTGATGTTCAGGTTTGTTGAAACTCAGAATTGTGGGTCTTAGCTGTGATGTTCAGGTTTGTTGAAACTCAGAATTGTGGGTCTTAGCTGTGATGTTCAGGCTTGTTCAAACTCAGACTTGTGGGTCTTAGATGTGATGTTCAGGTTTGTTGAAATTCAGAATTGTGGGTCTTAGCTGTGATGTTCAGATTTGTTTAAACTCAGAATTGTGGGTCTTAGCTGTGATGTTCAGTTTTGTTGAAACTCAGAATTGTGGGTCTTAGCTGTGATGTTCAGGTTTGTTTAAACTCAGAATTGTGGGTCTTAGCTGTGATGTTCAGGTTTGTTGAAACTCAGAATTGTGGGTCTTAGCAGTGATGTTCAGGTTTATTCAAACTCAGACTTGTGGGTCTTAGATGTGATGTTCAGGTTTGTTGAAATTCAGAATTGTGGGTCTTAGCTGTGATGTTCAGATTTGTTTAAACTCAGAATTGTGGGTCTTAGCTGTGATGTTCAGTTTTGTTTAAACTCAGAATTGTGGGTCTTAGCTGTGATGTTCAGGTTTGTTGAAACTCAGAATTGTGGGTCTTAGCTGTGATGTTCAGGTTTGTTGAAACTCAGAATTGTGGGTCTTAGCTGTGATGTTCAGGTTTGTTTAAACTCAGAATTGTGGATCTTAGCTGTGATGTTCAGGTTTGTTGAAACTCAGAATTGTGGGTCTTAGCTGTGATGTTCAGGTTAGTTGAAATTCAGAATTGTGGGTCTTAGCTGTGATGTTCAGGTTTGTTGAAACTCAGAATTGTGGGTCTTAGCTGTGATGTTCAGGTTTTTTTGAAACTCAGAATAGTGGGTCTTAGCTATGATGTTCAGGTTTGTTGAAACTCACAATTCTGGGTCTTAGCTGTGATGTTCAGGTTTGTTTAAACTCAGAATTGTGGGTCTTAGCTGTGATGTTCAGGTTTGTTTAAACTCAGAATGGTGGGTCTTAGCAGTGATGTTCAGTTTTGTTGAAACTCAGAATTGTGGATCTTAGCTGTGATGTTCAGGTTTGTTTAAACTCAGAATTGTGGCTCTTAGCTGTGGTGTTCAGGTTTGTTGAAACTCAGAATTGTGGGTCTTAGGTGTGATGTTCAGGTTTGTTTAAACTGAGAGTTGTGGGTCTTAGCTGTGATGTTCAGGTTTGTTTAAACTCAGAATTGTGGGTCTTAGCTGTGATGTTCAGGTTTGTTGAAACTCAGAATTGTGGGTCTTAGGTGTGATGTTCAGGTTTGTTTAAACTCAGAGTTGTGGGTCTTAGCTGTGATGTTCAGGTTTGTTGAACCTCAGAATTGTGGGTCTTAGCTGTGATGTTCAGGTTTGTTTAAACTCAGAATTGTGGGTCTTAGCTGTGATGTTCAGGTTTGTTGAAACTCAGAATTGTGGGTCTTAGCTGTGATGTTCAGGTTTGTTTAAACTCAGAATTGTGGGTCTTAGCTGTGATGCTCAGGTTTGGTGGAACTCAGAATTGTGGGTCTTAGCTGTGATGTTCAGGTTTGTTTAAACTCAGAATTGTGGGTCTTAGCAGTGATGTTCAGTTTTGTTGAAACTCAGAATTGTGGATCTTAGCTGTGATGTTCAGGTTTGTTTAAACTCAGAATTGTGGGTCTTAGCTGTGATGTTCAGGTTTGCTGAAACTCAGAATTGTGGGTCTTAGCAGTGATGTTCAGGTTTATTCAAACTCAGACTTGTGGGTCTTAGATGTGATGTTCAGGTTTGTTGAAATTCAGAATTGTGGGTCTTAGCTGTGATGTTCAGATTTGTTTAAACTCAGAATTGTGGGTCTTAGCTGTGATGTTCAGGTTTGTTTAAACTCAGAATTGTGGGTCTTAGCTGTGATGTTCAGGTTTGTTGAAACTCAGAATTGTGGGTCTTAGCTGTGATGTTCAGGTTTGTTTAAACTCAGAATTGTGGGTCTTAGCTGTGATGCTCAGGTTTGGTGGAACTCAGAATTGTGGGTCTTAGCTGTGATGTTCAGGTTTGTTCAAACTCAGACTTGTGGGTCTTAGATGTGATGTTCAGGTTTGTTGAAATTCAGAATTGTGGGTCTTAGCTGTGATGTTCAGATTTGTTTAAACTCAGAATTGTGGGTCTTAGCTGTGATGTTCAGGTTTGTTGAAACTCAGAATTGTGGGTCTTAGCTGTGATGTTCAGGTTCGTTTGAACTCAGAATTGTGGGTCTTAGCTGTGATGTTCAGGTTTGTTGAAACTCAGAATTGTGGGTCTTAGCAGTGATGTTCAGGTTTATTCAAACTCAGACTTGTGGGTCTTAGATGTGATGTTCAGGTTTGTTGAAATTCAGAATTGTGGGTCTTAGCTGTGATGTTCAGATTTGTTTAAACTGAGAATTGTGGGTCTTAGCTGTGATGTTCAGGTTTGTTTAAACTCAGAATTGTGGGTCTTAGCTGTGATGTTCAGGTTTGTTGAAACTCAGAATTGTGGGTCTTAGCTGTGATGTTCAGGTTTGTTGAAACTCAGAATTGTGGGTCTTAGCTGTGATGTTCAGGTTTGTTTAAACTCAGAATTGTGGGTCTTAGCTGTGATGTTCAGGTTTGTTGAAACTCAGAATTGTGGGTCTTAGCTGTGATGTTCAGGTTAGTTGAAATTCAGAATTGTGGGTCTTAGCTGTGATGTTCAGGTTTGTTGAAACTCAGAATTGTGGGTCTTAGCTGTGATGTTCAGGTTTTTTGAAACTCAGAATAGTGGGTCTTAGCTATGATGTTCAGGTTTGTTGAAACTCACAATTGTGGGTCTTAGCTGTGATGTTCAGGTTTGTTTAAACTCAGAATTGTGGGTCTTAGCTGTGATGTTCAGGTTTGTTTAAACTCAGAATTGTGGGTCTTAGCAGTGATGTTCAGTTTTGTTGAAACTCAGAATTGTGGATCTTAGCTGTGATGTTCAGGTTTGTTTAAACTCAGAATTGTGGCTCTTAGCTGTGGTGTTCAGGTTTGTTGAAACTCAGAATTGTGGGTCTTAGGTGTGATGTTCAGGTTTGTTTAAACTCAGAGTTGTGGGTCTTAGCTGTGATGTTCAGGTTTGTTTAAACTCAGAATTGTGGGTCATAGCTGTGATGTTCCGGTTTGTTGAAACTCAGAATCGTGGGTCTTAGCTGTGATGTTCAGGTTTGTTGAAACTCAGAATTGTGGGTCTTAGCTGTGATGTTCAGGCTTGTTCAAACTCAGACTTGTGGGTCTTAGATGTGATGTTCAGGTTTGTTGAAATTCAGAATTGTGGGTCTTAGCTGTGATGTTCAGATTTGGTTAAACTCAGAATTGTGGGTCTTAGCTGTGATGTTCAGGTTTGTTGAAACTCAGAATTGTGGGTCTTAGCTGTGATGTTCAGGTTTGTTGAAACTCAGAATTGTGGGTCTTAGCTGTGATGTTCAGGTTTGTTTAAACTCAGAATTGTGGGTCTTAGCAGTGATGTTCAGGTTTGTTCAAACTCAGACTTGTAGGTCTTAGATGTGATGTTCAGGTTTGTTGAAATTCAGAATTGTGGGTCTTAGCTGTGATGTTCAGATTTGTTTAAACTCAGAATTGTGGGTCTTAGCTGTGATGTTCAGGTTTGTTTAAACTCAGAATTGTGGGTCTTAGCTGTGATGTTCAGGTTTGTTGAAACTCAGAATTGTGGGTCTTAGCTGTGATGTTCAGGTTTGTTGAAACTCAGAATTGTGGGTCTTAGCTGTGATGTTCAGTTTCGTTTAAACTCAGAATTGTGGGTCTTAGCTGTGATGTTCAGGTTTGTTGAAACTCAGAATTGTGGGTCTTAGCTGTGATGTTCAGGTTTGTTGAAACTCAGAATTGTGGGTCTTAGCTGTGATGCTCAAGTTTGGTGGAACTCAGAATTGTGGGTCTTAGCTGTGATGTTCAGGTTTGTTTAAACTCAGAATTGTGGGTCTTAGCAGTGATGTTCAGTTTTGTTGAAACTCAGAATTGTGGATCTTAGCTGTGATGTTCAGGTTTGTTTTAACTCAGAATTGTGGGTCTTAGCTGTGATGTTCGGGTTTGGTGAAACTCAGAATTGTGGGTCTTAGCTGTGATGTTCAGGTTTGTTGAAACTCAGAATTGTGGGTCTTAGGTGTGATGTTCAGGCTTGTATAAACTCAGAATTGTGGGTCTTAGCTGTGATGTTCAGGTTTGTTTAAACTCAGAATTGTGGGTCTTAGCTGTGATGTTTAGGTTTGTTTAAACTCAGAATTGTGGGTCTTAGCTGTGATGTTCGGGTTTGGTGAAACTCAGAATGGTGGTCTTAGCTGTGATGTTCAGGTTTGTTGAAACTCAGAATTGTGAGTCTTAGCTGTGATGTTCAGGTTTGTTGAGACTCAGAATTGTGGGTCTTAGCTGTGATGTTCAGGTTTGTTGAAACTCAGAATTGTGGGTCTTAGCTGTGATGTTCAGGTTTGTTTAAACTCAGAGTTGTGGGTTTTAGCTGTGATGTTCAGGTTTGTTTAAACTCAGAATTGTGGGTCTTAGCTGTGATGTTCAAGTTTGTTTAAACTCAGAATTGTGGGTCATAGCTGTGATGTTCAGGTTTGTTGAAACTCAGAATTGTGGGTCTTAGCTGTGATGTTCAGGTTTGTTGAAACTCAGAATTGTGGGTCTTAGCTGTGATGTTCAGGCTTGTTCAAACTCAGACTTGTGGGTCTTAGATGTGATGTTCAGGTTTGTTGAAATTCAGAATTGTGGGTCTTAGCTGTGATGTTCAGATTTGGTTAAACTCAGAATTGTGGGTCTTAGCTGTGATGTTCAGGTTTGTTGAAACTCAGAATTGTGGGTCTTAGCTGTGATGTTCAGGTTTGTTGAAACTCAGAATTGTGGGTCTTAGCTGTGATGTTCAGGTTTGTTGAAACTCAGAATTGTGGGTCTTAGCAGTGATGTTCAGGTTTGTTCAAACTCAGACTTGTGGGTCTTAGATGTGATGTTCAGGTTTGTTGAAATTCAGAATTGTGGGTCTTAGCTGTGATGTTCAGATTTGTTTAAACTCAGAATTGTGGGTCTTAGCTGTGATGTTCAGGTTTGTTTAAACTCAGAATTGTGGGTCTTAGCTGTGATGTTCAGGTTTGTTGAAACTCAGAATTGTGGGTCTTAGCTGTGATGTTCAGGTTTGTTGAAACTCAGAATTGTGGGTCTTAGCTGTGATGTTCAGGTTCGTTTAAACTCAGAATTGTGGGTCTTAGCTGTGATGTTCAGGTTTGTTTAAACTCAGAATTGTGGGTCTTAGCTGTGATGTTCAGGTTTGTTTAAACTCAGAATTGTGGGTCATAGCTGTGATGTTCAGGTTTGGTGGAACTCAGAATTGTGGGTCTTAGCTGTGATGTTCAGGTTTGTTGAAACTCAGAATTGTGGGTCTTAGCTGTGATGTTCAGGCTTGTTCAAACTCAGACTTGTGGGTCTTAGATGTGATGTTCAGGTTTGTTGAAATTCAGAATTGTGGGTCTTAGCTGTGATGTTCAGATTTGTTTAAACTCAGAATTGTGGGTCTTAGCTGTGATGTTCAGTTTTGTTGAAACTCAGAATTGTGTGTCTTAGCTGTGATGTTCAGGTTTGTTGAAACTCAGAATTGTGGGTCTTAGCTGTGATGTTCAGGTTTGCTAAAACTCAGAATTGTGGGTCTTAGCAGTGATGTTCAGGTTTGTTGAAACTCAGAATTGTGGGTCTTAGGTGTGATGTTCAGGTTTGTTTAAACTCAGAGTTGTGGGTCTTAGCTGTGATGTTCAGGTTTGTTGAACCTCAGAATTGTGGGTCTTAGCTGTGATGTTCAGGTTTGTTTAAACTCAGAATTGTGGGTCTTAGCTGTGATGTTCAGGTTTGTTGAAACTCAGAATTGTGGGTCTTAGCTGTGATGTTCAGGTTTGTTTAAACTCAGAATTGTGGGTCTTAGCTGTGATGCTCAGGTTTGGTGGAACTCAGAATTGTGGGTCTTAGCTGTGATGTTCAGGTTTGTTTAAACTCAGAATTGTGGGTCTTAGCAGTGATGTTCAGTTTTGTTGAAACTCAGAATTGTGGATCTTAGCTGTGATGTTCAGGTTTGTTTAAACTCAGAATTGTGGGTCTTAGCTGTGATGTTCAGGTTTGTTGAAACTCAGAATTGTGGGTCTTAGGTGTGATGTTCAGGTTTGTTTAAACTCAGAGTTGTGGGTCTTAGCTGTGATGTTCAGGTTTGTTTAAACTCAGAATTGTGGGTCTTAGCTGTGATGTTCAGGTTTGTTTAAACTCAGAATTGTGGGTCATAGCTGTGATGTTCAGGTTTGTTGAAACTCAGAATTGTGGGTCTTAGCTGTGATGTTCAGGTTTGTTGAAACTCAGAATTGTGGGTCTTAGCTGTGATGTTCAGGCTTGTTCAAACTCAGACTTGTGGGTCTTAGATGTGATGTTCAGGTTTGTTGAAATTCAGAATTGTGGGTCTTAGCTGTGATGTTCAGTTTTGTTGAAACTCAGAATTGTGGGTCTTAGCTGTGATGTTCAGTTTTGTTGAAACTCAGAATTGTGGGTCTTAGCTGTGATGTTCAGGTTTGTTTAAACTCAGAATTGTGGGTCTTAGCTGTGATGTTCAGGTTTGTTGAAACTCAGAATTGTGGGTCTTAGCAGTGATGTTCAGGTTTATTCAAACTCAGACTTGTGGGTCTTAGATGTGATGTTCAGGTTTGTTGAAATTCAGAATTGTGGGTCTTAGCTGTGATGTTCAGATTTGTTTAAACTCAGAATTGTGGGTCTTAGCTGTGATGTTCAGTTTTGTTTAAACTCAGAATTGTGGGTCTTAGCTGTGATGTTCAGGTTTGTTGAAACTCAGAATTGTGGGTCTTAGCTGTGATGTTCAGGTTTGTTGAAACTCAGAATTGTGGGTCTTAGCTGTGATGTTCAGGTTTGTTTAAACTCAGAATTGTGGATCTTAGCTGTGATGTTCAGGTTTGTTGAAACTCAGAATTGTGGGTCTTAGCTGTGATGTTCAGGTTAGTTGAAATTCAGAATTGTGGGTCTTAGCTGTGATGTTCAGGTTTGTTGAAACTCAGAATTGTGGGTCTTAGCTGTGATGTTCAGGTTTTTTTGAAACTCAGAATAGTGGGTCTTAGCTATGATGTTCAGGTTTGTTGAAACTCACAATTCTGGGTCTTAGCTGTGATGTTCAGGTTTGTTTAAACTCAGAATTGTGGGTCTTAGCTGTGATGTTCAGGTTTGTTTAAACTCAGAATGGTGGGTCTTAGCAGTGATGTTCAGTTTTGTTGAAACTCAGAATTGTGGATCTTAGCTGTGATGTTCAGGTTTGTTTAAACTCAGAATTGTGGCTCTTAGCTGTGGTGTTCAGGTTTGTTGAAACTCAGAATTGTGGGTCTTAGGTGTGATGTTCAGGTTTGTTTAAACTCAGAGTTGTGGGTCTTAGCTGTGATGTTCAGGTTTGTTTAAACTCAGAATTGTGGGTCTTAGCTGTGATGTTCAGGTTTGTTGAAACTCAGAATTGTGGGTCTTAGGTGTGATGTTCAGGTTTGTTTAAACTCAGAGTTGTGGGTCTTAGCTGTGATGTTCAGGTTTGTTGAACCTCAGAATTGTGGGTCTTAGCTGTGATGTTCAGGTTTGTTTAAACTCAGAATTGTGGGTCTTAGCTGTGATGTTCAGGTTTGTTGAAACTCAGAATTGTGGGTCTTAGCTGTGATGTTCAGGTTTGTTTAAACTCAGAATTGTGGGTCTTAGCTGTGATGCTCAGGTTTGGTGGAACTCAGAATTGTGGGTCTTAGCTGTGATGTTCAGGTTTGTTTAAACTCAGAATTGTGTGTCTTAGCAGTGATGTTCAGTTTTGTTGAAACTCAGAATTGTGGATCTTAGCTGTGATGTTCAGGTTTGTTTAAACTCAGAATTGTGGGTCTTAGCTGTGATGTTCAGGTTTGCTGAAACTCGGAATTGTGGGTCTTAGCAGTGATGTTCAGGTTTATTCAAACTCAGACTTGTGGGTCTTAGATGTGATGTTCAGGTTTGTTGAAATTCAGAATTGTGGGTCTTAGCTGTGATGTTCAGATTTGTTTAAACTCAGAATTGTGGGTCTTAGCTGTGATGTTCAGGTTTGTTTAAACTCAGAATTGTGGGTCTTAGCTGTGATGTTCAGGTTTGTTGAAACTCAGAATTGTGGGTCTTAGGTGTGATGTTCAGGTTTGTTTAAACTCAGAGTTGTGGGTCTTAGCTGTGATGTTCAGGTTTGTTGAACCTCAGAATTGTGGGTCTTAGCTGTGATGTTCAGGTTTGTTTAAACTCAGAATTGTGGGTCTTAGCTGTGATGTTCAGGTTTGTTGAAACTCAGAATTGTGGGTCTTAGCTGTGATGTTCAGGTTTGTTTAAACTCAGAATTGTGGGTCTTAGCTGTGATGCTCAGGTTTGGTGGAACTCAGAATTGTGGGTCTTAGCTGTGATGTTCAGGTTTGTTCAAACTCAGACTTGTGGGTCTTAGATGTGATGTTCAGGTTTGTTGAAATTCAGAATTGTGGGTCTTAGCTGTGATGTTCAGATTTGTTTGAACTCAGAATTGTGGGTCTTAGCTGTGATGTTCAGGTTTGTTGAAACTCAGAATTGTGGGTCTTAGCTGTGATGTTCAGGTTCGTTTGAACTCAGAATTGTGGGTCTTAGCTGTGATGTTCAGGTTTGTTGAAACTCAGAATTGTGGGTCTTAGCAGTGATGTTCAGGTTTATTCAAACTCAGACTTGTGGGTCTTAGATGTGATGTTCAGGTTTGTTGAAATTCAGAATTGTGGGTCTTAGCTGTGATGTTCAGATTTGTTTAAACTGAGAATTGTGGGTCTTAGCTGTGATGTTCAGGTTTGTTCAAACTCAGACTTGTGGGTCTTAGATGTGATGTTCAGGTT
This sequence comes from Acanthosepion esculentum, assembly GCA_964036315.1. Classification (NCBI taxonomy): domain Eukaryota; kingdom Metazoa; phylum Mollusca; class Cephalopoda; order Sepiida; family Sepiidae; genus Acanthosepion; species Acanthosepion esculentum. The sequence goes on along the minus strand of OZ038514.1, from coordinate 81,364,076 downwards.
TGTTGAAATTCAGAATTGTGGGTCTTAACTGTGATGTTCAGATTTGTTTAAACTCGGAATTGTGGGTCTTAGCTGTGATGTTCAGGTTTGTTGAAACTCAGAATTGTGGGTCTTAGCTGTGATGTTCAGTTTTGTTGAAACTCAGAATTGTGGCTCTTAGCCGTGATGTTCAGGTTTGTTGAAACTCAGAATTGTGGGTCTTAGCTGTGATGTTCAGGTTTGTTGAAACTCAGAATTGTCGGTCTTAGCTGTGATGTTCAGGTTTGTTGAAACTCAGAATTGTTGGTCTTAGCTGTGATGTTCAGGTTTGTTGAAACTCAGAATTGTGGGTCTTAGGTGTGATGTTCAGGTTTGTTTAAACTCAGAGTTGTGAGTCTTAGCTGTGATGTTCAGGTTTGTTGAAACTCAGAATTGTGGGTCTTAGCTGTGATGTTCAGGTTTTTTGAAACTCAGAATAGTGGGTCTTAGCTATGATGTTCAGGTTTGTTGAAACTCACAATTGTGGGTATAGCTGTGATGTTCAGGTTTGTTTAAACTCAGAATTGTGGGTCTTAGCTGTGATGTTCAGGTTTGTTTAAACTCAGAATTGTGGGTCTTAGCAGTGATGTTCAGTTTTGTTGAAACTCAGAATTGTGGATCTTAGCTCTGATGTTCAGGTTTGTTTAAACTCAGAATTGTGGCTCTTAGCTGTGGTGTTCAGGTTTGTTGAAACTCAGAATTGTGGGTCTTAGGTGTGATGTTCAGGTTTGTTTAAACTCAGAGTTGTGGGTCTTAGCTGTGATGTTCAGGTTTGTTTAAACTCAGAATTGTGGGTCTTAGCTGTGATGTTCAGGTTTGTTTAAACTCAGAATTGTGGGTCATAGCTGTGATGTTCAGGTTTGTTGAAACTCAGAATTGTGGGTCTTAGCTGTGATGTTCAGGTTTGTTGAAACTCAGAATTGTGGGTCTTAGCAGTGATGTTCAGGCTTGTTCAAACTCAGACTTGTGGGTCTTAGATGTGATGTTCAGGTTTGTTGAAATTCAGAATTGTGGGTCTTAGCTGTGATGTTCAGATTTGGTTAAACTCAGAATTGTGGGTCTTAGCTGTGATGTTCAGGTTTGTTGAAACTCAGAATTGTGGGTCTTAGCTGTGATGTTCAGGTTTGTTGAAACTCAGAATTGTGGGTCTTAGCTGTGATGTTCAGGTTTGTTGAAACTCAGAATTGTGGGTCTTAGCAGTGATGTTCAGGTTTGTTCAAACTCAGACTGGTGGGTCTTAGATGTGATGTTCAGGTTTGTTGAAATTCAGAATTGTGGGTCTTAGCTGTGATGTTCAGATTTGTTTAAACTCAGAATTGTGGGTCTTAGCTGTGATGTTCAGGTTTGTTTTAACTCAGAATTGTGGGTCTTAGCTGTGATGTTCAGGTTTGTTTAAACTCAGAATTGTGGGTCTTAGCTGTGATGTTCAGGTTTGTTTAAACTCAGAATTGTGGGTCTTAGCTGTGATGTTCAGGTTTGTTGAAACTCAGAATTATGGGTCTTAGCTGTGATGTTCAGGTTTGTTGAAACTCAGAATTGTGGGTCTTAGCTGTGATGTTCAGGTTTGTTCAAACTCAGACTTGTGGGTCTTAGATGTGATGTTCAGGTTTGTTGAAATTCAGAATTGTGGGTCTTAACTGTGATGTTCAGATTTGTTTAAACTCGTAATTGTGGGTCTTAGCTGTGATGTTCAGGTTTGTTGAAACTCCGAATTGTGGGTCTTAGCTGTGATGTTCAGGTTTGTTGAAACTCAGAATTGTGGGTCTTAGCTGTGATGTTCAGGTTTGTTGAAACTCAGAATTGTGGGTCTTAGCTGTGATGTTCAGGTTTGTTGAAACTCAGAATTGTGGGTCTTAGCTGTGATGTTCAGGTTTGTTGAAACTCAGAATTGTGGGTCTTAGCTGTGATGTTCAGGTTTGTTGAAACTCAGAATTGTGGGACTTAGCAGTGATGTTCAGGTTTGTTCAAACTCAGACTGGTGGGTCTTAGATGTGATGTTCAGGTTTGTTGAAATTCAGAATTGTGGGTCTTAGCTGTGATGTTCAGATTTGTTTAAACTCAGAATTGTGGGTCTTAGCTGTGATGTTCAGGTTTGTTTAAACTCAGAATTGTGGGTCTTAGCTGTGATGTTCAGGTTTGTTGAAACTCAGAATTGTGGGTCTTAGCTGTGATGTTCAGGTTTGTTGAAACTCAGAATTGTGGGTCTTAGCTGTGATGTTCAGGTTCGTTTAAACTCAGAATTGTGGGTCTTAGCTGTGATGTTCAGGTTTGTTGAAACTCAGAATTGTGGGTCTTAGCTGTGATGTTCAGGTTTGTTGAAACTCAGAATTGTGGGTCTTAGCTGTGATGCTCAGGTTTGGTGGAACTCAGAATTGTGGGTCTTAGCTGTGATGTTCAGGTTTGTTTAAACTCAGAATTGTGGGTCTTAGCAGTGATGTTCAGTTTTGTTGAAACTCAGAATTGTGGATCTTAGCTGTGATGTTCAGGTTTGTTTTAACTCAGAATTGTGGGTCATAGCTGTGATGTTCGGGTTTGGTGAAACTCAGAATTGTGGGTCTTAGCTGTGATGTTCAGGTTTGTTGAAACTTAGAATTGTGGGTCTTAGGTGTGATGTTCAGGCTTGTTTAAACTCAGAATTGTGGGTCTTAGCTGTGATGTTCAGGTTTGTTTAAACTCAGAATTGTGGGTCTTAGCTGTGATGTTTAGGTTTGTTTAAACTCAGAATTGTGGGTCTTAGCTGTGATGTTCGGGTTTGGTGAAACTCAGAATGGTGGTCTTAGCTGTGATGTTCAGGTTTGTTGAAACTCAGAATTGTGAGTCTTAGCTGTGATGTTCAGGTTTGTTGAGACTCAGAATTGTGGGTCTTAGCTGTGATGTTCAGGTTTGTTGAAACTCAGAATTGTGGGTCTTAGCTGTGATGTTCAGGTTTGTTGAAACTCAGAATTGTGGGTCTTAGGTGTGATGTTCAGGTTTGTTTAAACTCAGAGTTGTGGGTCTTAGCTGTGATGTTCAGGTTTGTTTAAACTCAGAATTGTGGGTCTTAGCTGTGATGTTCAGGTTTGTTTAAACTCAGAATTGTGGGTCTTAGCTGTGATGTTCAGGTTTGTTGAAACTCAGAATTATGGGTCTTAGCTGTGATGTTCAGGTTTGTTGAAACTCAGAATTGTGGGTCTTAGCTGTGATGTTCAGGTTTGTTCAAACTCAGACTTGTGGGTCTTAGATGTGATGTTCAGGTTTGTTGAAATTCAGAATTGTGGGTCTTAACTGTGATGTTCAGATTTGTTTAAACTCGGAATTGTGGGTCTTAGCTGTGATGTTCAGGTTTGTTGAAACTCAGAATTGTGGGTCTTAGCTGTGATGTTCAGTTTTGTTGAAACTCAGAATTGTGGCTCTTAGCCGTGATGTTCAGGTTTGTTGAAACTCAGAATTGTCGGTCTTAGCTGTGATGTTCAGGTTTGTTGAAACTCAGAATTGTTGGCCTTAGCTGTGATGTTCAGGTTTGTTGAAACTCAGAATTGTGGGTCTTAGGTGTGATGTTCAGGTTTGTTTAAACTCAGAGTTGTGGGTCTTAGCTGTGATGTTCAGGTTTGTTGAAACTCAGAATTGTGGGTCTTAGCTGTGATGTTCAGGTTTTTTGAAACTCAGAATAGTGGGTCTCAGCTATGATGTTCAGGTTTGTTGAAACTCACAATTGTGGGTCTTAGCTGTGATGTTCAGGTTTGTTGAAACTCACAATTGTGGGTCTTAGCTGTGATGTTCAGGTTTGTTGAAACTCAGAATTGTGGATCTTAGCTGTGATGTTCAGGTTTGTTTAAACTCAGAATTGTGGCTCTTAGCTGTGGTGTTCAGGTTTGTTGAAACTCAGAATTGTGGGTCTTAGGTGTGATGTTCAGGTTTGTTTAAACTCAGAGTTGTGGGTCTTAGCTGTGATGTTCAGGTTTGTTTAAACTCAGAATTGTGGGTCTTAGCTGTGATGTTCAGGTTTTTTGAAACTCAGAATAGTGGGTCTTAGCTATGATGTTCAGGTTTGTTGAAACTCACAATTGTGGGTATAGCTGTGATGTTCAGGTTTGTTTAAACTCAGAATTGTGGGTCTTAGCTGTGATGTTCAGGTTTGTTTAAACTCAGAATTGTGGGTCTTAGCAGTGATGTTCAGTTTTGTTGAAACTCAGAATTGTGGATCTTAGCTCTGATGTTCAGGTTTGTTTAAACTCAGAATTGTGGCTCTTAGCTGTGGTGTTCAGGTTTGTTGAAACTCAGAATTGTGGGTCTTAGGTGTGATGTTCAGGTTTGTTTAAACTCAGAGTTGTGGGTCTTAGCTGTGATGTTCAGGTTTGTTTAAACTCAGAATTGTGGGTCTTAGCTGTGATGTTCAGGTTTGTTTAAACTCAGAATTGTGGGTCATAGCTGTGATGTTCAGGTTTGTTGAAACTCAGAATTGTGGGTCTTAGCTGTGATGTTCAGGTTTGTTGAAACTCAGAATTGTGGGTCTTAGCAGTGATGTTCAGGCTTGTTCAAACTCAGACTTGTGTGTCTTAGATGTGATGTTCAGGTTTGTTGAAATTCAGAATTGTGGGTCTTAGCTGTGATGTTCAGATTTGGTTAAACTCAGAATTGTGGGTCTTAGCTGTGATGTTCAGGTTTGTTGAAACTCAGAATTGTGGGTCTTAGCTGTGATGTTCAGGTTTGTTGAAACTCAGAATTGTGGGTCTTAGCTGTGATGTTCAGGTTTGTTGAAACTCAGAATTGTGGGTCTTAGCAGTGATGTTCAGGTTTGTTCAAACTCAGACTGGTGGGTCTTAGATGTGATGTTCAGGTTTGTTGAAATTCAGAATTGTGGGTCTTAGCTGTGATGTTCAGATTTGTTTAAACTCAGAATTGTGGGTCTTAGCTGTGATGTTCAGGTTTGTTTTAACTCAGAATTGTGGGTCTTAGCTGTGATGTTCAGGTTTGTTTAAACTCAGAATTGTGGGTCTTAGCTGTGATGTTCAGGTTTGTTTAAACTCAGAATTGTGGGTCTTAGCTGTGATGTTCAGGTTTGTTGAAACTCAGAATTGTGGGTCTTAGCTGTGATGTTCAGGTTTGTTGAAACTCAGAATTGTGGGTCTTAGCTGTGATGTTCAGGTTCGTTTAAACTCAGAATTGTGGGTCTTAGCTGTGATGTTCAGGTTTGTTGAAACTCAGAATTGTGGGTCTTAGCTGTGATGTTCAGGTTTGTTGAAACTCAGAATTGTGGGTCTTAGCTGTGATGCTCAGGTTTGGTGGAACTCAGAATTGTGGGTCTTAGCTGTGATGTTCAGGTTTGTTTAAACTATGAATTGTGGGTCTTAGCAGTGATGTTCAGTTTTGTTGAAACTCAGAATTGTGGATCTTAGCTGTGATGTTCAGGTTTGTTTTAACTCAGAATTGTGGGTCTTAGCTGTGATGTTCGGGTTTGGTGAAACTCAGAATTGTGGGTCTTAGCTGTGATGTTCAGGTTTGTTGAAACTCAGAATTGTGGGTCTTAGGTGTGATGTTCAGGCTTGTTTAATCTCAGAATTGTGGGTCTTAGCTGTGATGTTCAGGTTTCTTTAAACTCAGAATTGTGGGTCTTAGCTGTGATGTTTAGGTTTGTTTAAACTCAGAATTGTGGGTCTTAGCTGTGATGTTCGGGTTTGGTGAAACTCAGAATGGTTGTCTTAGCTGTGATGTTCAGGTTTGTTGAAACTCAGAATTGTGAGTCTTAGCTGTGATGTTCAGGTTTGTTGAGACTCAGAATTGTGGGTCTTAGCTGTGATGTTCAGGTTTGTTGAAACTCAGAATTGTGGGTCTTAGCTGTGATGTTCAGGTTTGTTGAAACTCAGAATTGTGGGTCTTAGGTGTGATGTTCAGGTTTATTTAAACTCAGAGTTGTGGGTCTTAGCTGTGATGTTCAGGTTTGTTTAAACTCAGAATTGTGGGTCTTAGCTGTGATGTTCAGGTTTGTTGAAACTCAGAATTGTGGGTCTTAGCTGTGATGTTCAGGTTTGTTGAAACTCAGAATTGTGGGTCTTAGCTGTGATGTTCAGGTTTGTTCAAACTCAGACTTGTGGGTCTTAGATGTGATGTTCAGGTTTGTTGAAATTCAGAATTGTGGGTCTTAACTGTGATGTTCAGATTTGTTTAAACTCAGAATTGTGGGTCTTAGCTGTGATGTTCAGGTTTGTTGAAACTCAGAATGGTGGGCCTTAGCTGTGATGTTCAGGTTTGTTTAAACTCAGAATTGTGGGTCTTAGCTGTGATGCTCAGGTTTGGTGGAACTCAGAATTGTGGGTCTTAGCTGTGATGTTCAGGTTTGTTGAAACTCAGAATTGTGGGTCTTAGCTGTGATGTTCAGTTTTGTTGAAACTCAGAATTTTGGATCTTAGCTGTGATGTTCAGGTTTGTTTAAACTCAGAATTGTGGGTCTTAGCTGTGATGTTCGGGTTTGGTGAAACTCAGAATGGTGGGTCTTAGGTGTGATGTTCAGGCTTGTTTAAACTCAGAATTGTGGGTCTTAGCTGTGATGTTCAGGTTTGTTTAAACTCAGAATTGTGGGTCTTAGCTGTGATGTTCAGGTTTGTTTAAACTCAGAATTGTGGGTCTTAGCTGTGATGTTCGGGTTTGGTGAAACTCAGAATGGTGGGTCTTAGCTGTGATGTTCAGGTTTGTTGAAACTCAGAATTGTGGGTCTTAGCTGTGATGTTCAGGTTTGTTGAGACTCAGAATTGTGGATCTTAGCTGTGATGTTCAGGTTTGTTGAAACTCAGAATTGTGGGTCTTATCTGTGATGTTCAGGTTTGTTTAAACTCAGAATTGTGGGTCTTAGCTGTGATGTTCAGGTTTGTTGAAACTCAGAATTGTGGGTCTTAGCTGTGATGTTCAGGTTTGTTGAAACTCAGAATTGTGGGTCTTAGCTGTGATGTTCAGGTTTGTTGAAACTCAGAATAGTGGGTCTTAGCTATGATGTTCAGGTTTGTTGAAACTCAGAATTGTGGGTCTTAGCTGTGATGTTCAGGTATGTTGAAACTCAGAATTGTGGGTCTTAGCTGTGATGTTCAGGTTTGTTGAAACTCAGAATAGTGGGTCTTAGCTGTGATGTTCATGTTTGTTGAAACTCAGAATTGTGGGTCTTAGCTGAGATGTTCAGTTTTGTTGAAACTCAGAATTGTGGCTCTTAGCCGTGATGTTCAGGTTTGTTGAAACTCAGAATTGTGGGTCTTAGCTGTGATGTTCAGGTTTGTTGAAACTCAGAATTGTCGGTCTTAGCTGTGATGTTCAGGTTTGTTGAAACTCAGAATTGTTGGTCTTAGCTGTGATGTTCAGGTTTGTTGAAACTCAGAATTGTGGGTCTTAGGTGTGATGTTCAGGTTTGTTTAAACTCAGAGTTGTGGGTCTTAGCTGTGATGTTCAGGTTTGTTGAAACTCAGAATTGTGGATCTTAGCTGTGATGTTCAGGTTTGTTTAAACTCAGAATTGTGGCTCTTAGCTGTGGTGTTCAGGTTTGTTGAAACTCAGAATTGTGGGTCTTAGGTGTGATGTTCAGGTTTGTTTAAACTCAGAGTTGTGGGTCTTAGCTGTGATGTTCAGGTTTGTTTAAACTCAGAATTGTGGGTCTTAGCTGTGATGTTCAGGTTTGTTTAAACTCAGAATTGTGGGTCATAGCTGTGATGTTCAGGTTTGTTGAAACTCAGAATTGTGGGTCTTAGCTGTGATGTTCAGGTTTGTTGAAACTCAGAATTGTGGGTCTTAGCTGTGATGTTCAGGCTTGTTCAAACTCAGACTTGTGGGTCTTAGATGTGATGTTCAGGTTTGTTGAAATTCAGAATTGTGGGTCTTAGCTGTGATGTTCAGATTTGGTTAAACTCAGAATTGTGGGTCTTAGCTGTGATGTTCAGGTTTGTTGAAACTCAGAATTGTGGGTCTTAGCTGTGATGTTCAGGTTTCTTGAAACTCAGAATTGTGGGTCTTAGCTGTGATGTTCAGGTTTGTTGAAACTCAGAATTGTGGGTCTTAGCAGTGATGTTCAGGTTTGTTCAAACTCAGACTGGTGGGTCTTAGATGTGATGTTCAGGTTTGTTGAAATTCAGAATTGTGGGTCTTAGCTGTGATGTTCAGATTTGTTTAAACTCAGAATTGTGGGTCTTAGCTGTGATGTTCAGGTTTGTTTAAACTCAGAATTGTGGGTCTTAGCTGTGATGTTCAGGTTTGTTGAAACTCAGAATTGTGGGTCTTAGCTGTGATGTTCAGGTTTGTTGAAACTCAGAATTGTGGGTCTTAGCTGTGATGTTCAGGTTCGTTTAAACTCAGAATTGTGGGTCTTAGCTGTGATGTTCAGGTTTGTTGAAACTCAGAATTGTGGGTCTTAGCTGTGATGTTCAGGTTTGTTGAAACTCAGAATTGTGGGTCTTAGCTGTGATGCTCAGGTTTGGTGGAACTCAGAATTGTGGGTCTTAGCTGTGATGTTCAGGTTGGTTTAAACTCAGAATTGTGGGTCTTAGCAGTGATGTTCAGTTTTGTTGAAACTCAGAATTGTGGATCTTAGCTGTGATGTTCAGGTTTGTTTTAACTCAGAATTGTGGGTCATAGCTGTGATGTTCGGGTTTGGTGAAACTCAGAATTGTGGGTCTTAGCTGTGATGTTCAGGTTTGTTGAAACTTAGAATTGTGGGTCTTAGGTGTGATGTTCAGGCTTGTTTAAACTCAGAATTGTGGGTCTTAGCTGTGATGTTCAGGTTTGTTGAAACTCAGAATTATGGGTCTTAGCTGTGATGTTCAGGTTTGTTGAAACTCAGAATTGTGGGTCTTAGCTGTGATGTTCAGGTTTGTTCAAACTCAGACTTGTGGGTCTTAGATGTGATGTTCAGGTTTGTTGAAATTCAGAATTGTGGGTCTTAACTGTGATGTTCAGATTTGTTTAAACTCGGAATTGTGGGTCTTAGCTGTGATGTTCAGGTTTGTTGAAACTCAGAATTGTGGGTCTTAGCTGTGATGTTCAGTTTTGTTGAAACTCAGAATTGTGGCTCTTAGCCGTGATGTTCAGGTTTGTTGAAACTCAGAATTGTGGGTCTTAGCTGTGATGTTCAGGTTTGTTGAAACTCAGAATTGTCGGTCTTAGCTGTGATGTTCAGGTTTGTTGAAACTCAGAATTGTTGGTCTTAGCTGTGATGTTCAGGTTTGTTGAAACTCAGAATTGTGGGTCTTAGGTGTGATGTTCAGGTTTGTTTAAACTCAGAGTTGTGAGTCTTAGCTGTGATGTTCAGGTTTGTTGAAACTCAGAATTGTGGGTCTTAGCTGTGATGTTCAGGTTTTTTGAAACTCAGAATAGTGGGTCTTAGCTATGATGTTCAGGTTTGTTGAAACTCACAATTGTGGGTATAGCTGTGATGTTCAGGTTTGTTTAAACTCAGAATTGTGGGTCTTAGCTGTGATGTTCAGGTTTGTTTAAACTCAGAATTGTGGGTCTTAGCAGTGATGTTCAGTTTTGTTGAAACTCAGAATTGTGGATCTTAGCTCTGATGTTCAGGTTTGTTTAAACTCAGAATTGTGGCTCTTAGCTGTGGTGTTCAGGTTTGTTGAAACTCAGAATTGTGGGTCTTAGGTGTGATGTTCAGGTTTGTTTAAACTCAGAGTTGTGGGTCTTAGCTGTGATGTTCAGGTTTGTTTAAACTCAGAATTGTGGGTCTTAGCTGTGATGTTCAGGTTTGTTTAAACTCAGAATTGTGGGTCATAGCTGTGATGTTCAGGTTTGTTGAAACTCAGAATTGTGGGTCTTAGCTGTGATGTTCAGGTTTGTTGAAACTCAGAATTGTGGGTCTTAGCAGTGATGTTCAGGCTTGTTCAAACTCAGACTTGTGGGTCTTAGATGTGATGTTCAGGTTTGTTGAAATTCAGAATTGTGGGTCTTAGCTGTGATGTTCAGATTTGGTTAAACTCAGAATTGTGGGTCTTAGCTGTGATGTTCAGGTTTGTTGAAACTCAGAATTGTGGGTCTTAGCTGTGATGTTCAGGTTTGTTGAAACTCAGAATTGTGGGTCTTAGCTGTGATGTTCAGGTTTGTTGAAACTCAGAATTGTGGTCTTAGCAGTGATGTTCAGGTTTGTTCAAACTCAGACTGGTGGGTCTTAGATGTGATGTTCAGGTTTGTTGAAATTCAGAATTGTGGGTCTTAGCTGTGATGTTCAGATTTGTTTAAACTCAGAATTGTGGGTCTTAGCTGTGATGTTCAGGTTTGTTTTAACTCAGAATTGTGGGTCTTAGCTGTGATGTTCAGGTTTGTTTAAACTCAGAATTGTGGGTCTTAGCTGTGATGTTCAGGTTTGTTTAAACTCAGAATTGTGGGTCTTAGCTGTGATGTTCAGGTTTGTTGAAACTCAGAATTATGGGTCTTAGCTGTGATGTTCAGGTTTGTTGAAACTCAGAATTGTGGGTCTTAGCTGTGATGTTCAGGTTTGTTCAAACTCAGACTTGTGGGTCTTAGATGTGATGTTCAGGTTTGTTGAAATTCAGAATTGTGGGTCTTAACTGTGATGTTCAGATTTGTTTAAACTCGTAATTGTGGGTCTTAGCTGTGATGTTCAGGTTTGTTGAAACTCCGAATTGTGGGTCTTAGCTGTGATGTTCAGGTTTGTTGAAACTCAGAATTGTGGGTCTTAGCTGTGATGTTCAGGTTTGTTGAAACTCAGAATTGTGGGTCTTAGCTGTGATGTTCAGGTTTGTTGAAACTCAGAATTGTGGGTCTTAGCTGTGATGTTCAGGTTTGTTGAAACTCAGAATTGTGGGTCTTAGCTGTGATGTTCAGGTTTGTTGAAACTCAGAATTGTGGGACTTAGCAGTGATGTTCAGGTTTGTTCAAACTCAGACTGGTGGGTCTTAGATGTGATGTTCAGGTTTGTTGAAATTCAGAATTGTGGGTCTTAGCTGTGATGTTCAGATTTGTTTAAACTCAGAATTGTGGGTCTTAGCTGTGATGTTCAGGTTTGTTTAAACTCAGAATTGTGGGTCTTAGCTGTGATGTTCAGGTTTGTTGAAACTCAGAATTGTGGGTCTTAGCTGTGATGTTCAGGTTTGTTGAAACTCAGAATTGTGGGTCTTAGCTGTGATGTTCAGGTTCGTTTAAACTCAGAATTGTGGGTCTTAGCTGTGATGTTCAGGTTTGTTGAAACTCAGAATTGTGGGTCTTAGCTGTGATGTTCAGGTTTGTTGAAACTCAGAATTGTGGGTCTTAGCTGTGATGCTCAGGTTTGGTGGAACTCAGAATTGTGGGTCTTAGCTGTGATGTTCAGGTTTGTTTAAACTCAGAATTGTGGGTCTTAGCAGTGATGTTCAGTTTTGTTGAAACTCAGAATTGTGGATCTTAGCTGTGATGTTCAGGTTTGTTTTAACTCAGAATTGTGGGTCATAGCTGTGATGTTCGGGTTTGGTGAAACTCAGAATTGTGGGTCTTAGCTGTGATGTTCAGGTTTGTTGAAACTTAGAATTGTGGGTCTTAGGTGTGATGTTCAGGCTTGTTTAAACTCAGAATTGTGGGTCTTAGCTGTGATGTTCAGGTTTGTTTAAACTCAGAATTGTGGGTCTTAGCTGTGATGTTTAGGTTTGTTTAAACTCAGAATTGTGGGTCTTAGCTGTGATGTTCGGGTTTGGTGAAACTCAGAATGGTGGTCTTAGCTGTGATGTTCAGGTTTGTTGAAACTCAGAATTGTGAGTCTTAGCTGTGATGTTCAGGTTTGTTGAGACTCAGAATTGTGGGTCTTAGCTGTGATGTTCAGGTTTGTTGAAACTCAGAATTGTGGGTCTTAGCTGTGATGTTCAGGTTTGTTGAAACTCAGAATTGTGGGTCTTAGGTGTGATGTTCAGGTTTGTTTAAACTCAGAGTTGTGGGTCTTAGCTGTGATGTTCAGGTTTGTTTAAACTCAGAATTGTGGGTCTTAGCTGTGATGTTCAGGTTTGTTTAAACTCAGAATTGTGGGTCTTAGCTGTGATGTTCAGGTTTGTTGAAACTCAGAATTATGGGTCTTAGCTGTGATGTTCAGGTTTGTTGAAACTCAGAATTGTGGGTCTTAGCTGTGATGTTCAGGTTTGTTCAAACTCAGACTTGTGGGTCTTAGATGTGATGTTCAGGTTTGTTGAAATTCAGAATTGTGGGTCTTAACTGTGATGTTCAGATTTGTTTAAACTCGGAATTGTGGGTCTTAGCTGTGATGTTCAGGTTTGTTGAAACTCAGAATTGTGGGTCTTAGCTGTGATGTTCAGTTTTGTTGAAACTCAGAATTGTGGCTCTTAGCCGTGATGTTCAGGTTTGTTGAAACTCAGAATTGTCGGTCTTAGCTGTGATGTTCAGGTTTGTTGAAACTCAGAATTGTTGGTCTTAGCTGTGATGTTCAGGTTTGTTGAAACTCAGAATTGTGGGTCTTAGGTGTGATGTTCAGGTTTGTTTAAACTCAGAGTTGTGGGTCTTAGCTGTGATGTTCAGGTTTGTTGAAACTCAGAATTGTGGGTCTTAGCTGTGATGTTCAGGTTTTTTGAAACTCAGAATAGTGGGTCTCAGCTATGATGTTCAGGTTTGTTGAAACTCACAATTGTGGGTCTTAGCTGTGATGTTCAGGTTTGTTGAAACTCAGAATTGTGGGTCTTAGCTGTGATGTTCAGGTTTGTTGAAACTCAGAATTGTGGATCTTAGCTGTGATGTTCAGGTTTGTTTAAACTCAGAATTGTGGCTCTTAGCTGTGGTGTTCAGGTTTGTTGAAACTCAGAATTGTGGGTCTTAGGTGTGATGTTCAGGTTTGTTTAAACTCAGAGTTGTGGGTCTTAGCTGTGATGTTCAGGTTTGTTTAAACTCAGAATTGTGGGTCTTAGCTGTGATGTTCAGGTTTGTTTAAACTCACAATTGTGGGTCATAGCTGTGATGTTCAGGTTTGTTGAAACTCAGAATTGTGGGTCTTAGCTGTGATGTTCAGGTTTGTTGAAACTCAGAATTGTGGGTCTTAGCTGTGATGTTCAGGCTTGTTCAAACTCAGACTTGTGGGTCTTAGATGTGATGTTCAGGTTTGTTGAAATTCAGAATTGTGGGTCTTAGCTGTGATGTTCAGATTTGGTTAAACTCAGAATTGTGGTTCTTAGCTGTGATGTTCAGGTTTGTTGAAACTCAGAATTGTGGGTCTTAGCTGTGATGTTCATGTTTGTTGAAACTCAGAATTGTGGGTCTTAGCTGTGATGTTCAGGTTTGGTGAAACTCAGAATTGTGGGTCTTAGCAGTGATGTTCAGGTTTGTTCAAACTCAGACTGGTGGGTCTTAGATGTGATGTTCATGTTTGTTGAAATTCAGAATTGTGGGTCTTAGCTGTGATGTTCAGATTTGTTTAAACTCAGAATTGTGGGTCTTAGCTGTGATGTTCAGGTTTGTTGAAACTCAGAATTGTGGGTCTTAGCTGTGATGTTCAGGTTTGTTGAAACTCAGAATTGTGGATCTTAGCTGTGATGTTCAGGTTTGTTTTAACTCAGAATTGTGGGTCTTAGCTGTGATGTTCGGGTTTGGTGAAACTCAGAATTGTGGGTCTTAGCTGTGATGTTCAGGTTTGTTGAAACTTAGAATTGTGGGTCTTAGGTGTGATGTTCAGGCTTGTTTAAACTCAGAATTGTGGGTCTTAGCTGTGATGTTCAGGTTTGTTTAAACTCAGAATTGTGGGTCTTAGCTGTGATGTTTAGGTTTGTTTAAACTCAGAATTGTGGGTCTTAGCTGTGATGTTCGGGTTTGGTGAAACTCAGAATTGTGGGTCTTAGCTGTGATGTTCAGGTTTGTTGAAACTCAGAATTGTGAGTCTTAGCTGTGATGTTCAGGTTTGTTGAGACTCAGAATTGTGGGTCTTAGCTGTGATGTTCAGGTTTGTTGAAACTCAGAATTGTGGGTCTTAGCTGTGATGTTCAGGTTTGTTGAAACTCAGAATTGTGGGTCTTAGGTGTGATGTTCAGGTTTGTTTAAACTCAGAGTTGTGGGTCTTAGCTGTGATGTTCAGGTTTGTTTAAACTCAGAATTGTGGGTCTTAGCTGTGATGTTCAGGTTTGTTTAAACTCAGAATTGTGGGTCTTAGCTGTGATGTTCAGGTTTGTTGAAACTCAGAATTATGGGTCTTAGCTGTGATGTTCAGGTTTGTTGAAACTCAGAATTGTGGGTCTTAGCTGTGATGTTCAGGTTTATTCAAACTCAGACTTGTGGGTCTTAGATGTGATGTTCAGGTTTGTTGAAATTCAGAATTGTGGGTCTTAACTGTGATGTTCAGATTTGTTTAAACTCGTAATTGTGGGTCTTAGCTGTGATGTTCAGGTTTGTTGAAACTCAGAATTGTGGGTCTTAGCTGTGATGTTCAGGTTTGTTGAAACTCAGAATTGTGGGTCTTAGCTGTGATGTTCAGGTTTGTTGAAACTCAGAATTGTGGGTCTTAGCTGTGATGTTCAGGTTTGTTGAAACTCAGAATAGTGGGTCTTAGCTATGATGTTCAGGTTTGTTGAAACTCAGAATTGTGGGTCTTAGCTGTGATGTTCAGGTTTGTTGAAACTCAGAATTGTGGGTCTTAGCTGTGATGTTCAGGTTTGTTGAAACTCAGAATAGTGGGTCTTAGCTGTGATGTTCAGTTTTGTTGAAACTCAGAATTGTGGCTCTTAGCCGTGATGTTCAGGTTTGTTGAAACTCAGAATTGTGGGTCTTAGCTGTGATGTTCAGGTTTGTTGAAACTCAGAATTGTCGGTCTTAGCTGTGATGTTCAGGTTTGTTGAAACTGAGAATTGTTGGTCTTAGCTGTGATGTTCAGGTTTGTTGAAACTCAGAATTGTGGGTCTTAGGTGTGATGTTCAGGTTTGTTTAAACTCAGAGTGGTGGGTCTTAGCTGTGATGTTCAGGTTTGTTTAAACTCAGAATTGTGGGTCTTAGCTGTGATGTTCAGGTTGGTTTAAACTCAGAATTGTGGGTCTTAGCTGTGATGTTCAGGTTTGTTGAAACTCAGAATTATGGGTCTTAGCCCGTGATGTTCAGATTTGTTGAAACTCAGAATTGTGGGTCTTAGCTGTGATGTTCGGGTTTGGTGAAACTCAGAATTGTGGGTCTTAGCTGTGATGTTCAGGTTTGTTGAAACTCAGAATTGTGGGTCTTAGGTGTGATGTTCAGGCTTGTTTAAACTCAGAATTGTGGGTCTTAGCTGTGATGTTCAGGTTTGTTTAAACTCAGAATTGTGGGTCTTATCTGTGATGTTCAGGTTTGTTTAAACTCAGAATTGTGGGTCTTAGCTGTGATGTTCGGGTTTGGTGAAACTCAGACTGGTGGGTCTTAGCTGTGATGTTCAGGTTTGTTGAAACTCAGAATTGTGAGTCTTAGCTGTGATGTTCAGGTTTGTTGAGACTCAGAATTGTGGGTCTTAGCTGTGATGTTCAGGTTTGTTGAAACTCAGAATTGTGGGTCTTAGCTGTTATGTTCAGGTTTGTTTAAACTCAGAATTGTGGGTCTTAGCTGTGATGTTCAGGTTTGTTTAAACTCAGAATTGTGGGTCTTATCTGTGATGTTCAGTTTTGGTGGAACTCAGAATTGTGGGTCTTAGCTGTGATGTTCAGGTTTGTTTAAACTCAGAATTGTGGGTCTTAGCTGTGATGTTAGGGTTTGGTGAAACTCATAATTGTGGGTCTTAGCTGTGATGTTCAGGTTTGTTGGAACTCAGTATTGTGGGTCTTAGCTGCGATGTTCAGGTTTGGTGGAACTCAGAATTGCGGGTCTTAGCTGTGATGTTCAGGTTTGTTGAAACTCAGAATTGTGGGTCTTAGCTGTGATGTTCGGGTTTGGTGGAACTCAGAATTGTGGGTCTTAGCTGTGATGTTTAGGTCCTTTGAAACTCAGTATTGTTGGTCTTAGCTGTGAAGTTAGGTTTGGTGGAACTCAGACTTGTGTGTCTTAGCTGTGATGTTTAGGTTTGGTGGAACTCAGAATTGTGGGTTTTAGCTGCTATTGTCAATCAGTTTGAACTGCAAATTGTGGATTTTTACTGTCATGGACTATATGATTGTGGATCTTTGATGTGATATTCAGATCTGACGAATTTAATGATTCTTAACTGTGGAGGTCAGAGTTGGTCTAACTACGCACTGTGTTTCTTACCGGTGATGTTCAGATCTGGTTGGACTAAGGATTATGTTTTTTATCTGTGATTTTCAAGTCTGGTCGAACTAAGACTAGTGGGTCTATGATGTGATGGTGGTGTCAAGTGGAAGTAAGTATGGTGGTCCGTAGTTGTCATATTCATGAATATTTGAACTAAAAATTTGAGTGTCTTCATTGTGGTGGTCAGGTCTGGCGGAAGTGAGGATTTTGGAACTTTGCTGTGATGTTCAGGTCTTGTGAAGCTAAGAACTACGGTTCTTAACTGTTATGAAGTAATAAT
Organism: Acanthosepion esculentum; assembly: GCA_964036315.1. Taxonomy (NCBI): domain Eukaryota; kingdom Metazoa; phylum Mollusca; class Cephalopoda; order Sepiida; family Sepiidae; genus Acanthosepion; species Acanthosepion esculentum. The sequence goes on along the minus strand of OZ038514.1, from coordinate 81,347,644 downwards.
TTTGGGGCTTAACAGGTCCGGTGGAACTAATGATAGTGGGTCTTAGCTGTGATGTTCAGGTCTTGTGGAACCGGTTATGTGTCTTCACTGTGATATTCAGGACAGGAGGAAACACAACTGGTTCTCTGATAATCAGGGGTGTTGGAACTGAGTTTATCCCGTTATGCTAATTATCCTTTGACACACGCGCGTTCACCATTTAGGCTTACGTCCATATCATTTTGAAACCGCAGTTCGCGTAGCATAGTTAAGCAATGTTGAGCTTGTTCACTACCTAAATGTGTGACCGTTTGCGAACTCCAGGCTCTATATGCTTGGATGTGCGAGTAGCGTAATGAATAATGACGCCGAATTATTAATTAGAGAGCCAACATCCAATTCCAGTTCGGTTCGTTATTGTTGTGGGGCTCTCCCCTTTTAAACAAGATGGACTCGTCTAAAGTATACTTATACTGACAGAGTGGGAGATACGTGGAGTACACAGGGTGTTCACAAAAAGATACTTTGAGATAAGCTTGAGATACGTAGAATCCACAGAGAGAGAGAGAGAGAGAGAGAGAGAGAGAGTGAGAGAGAGAGAGAGAGAAAGATAATTACGGTTCCACTGACAGAGACTTGTACATCTATTAACCCGTATTCCTGGACTACTAATCTTCATTTCAACTTTGTATTCTTACGTTCAATACACTTATTTTCCTATCTCTTCAATTCCTATCTCAATTAATTGTTTATTTATTTGTGCCGGATTACATCCCCGGGATCCACAACAGCTTGGCGACGAGGACTTCAGACCACACGGAAAGAAAGAAAAAACATTTCTCTCGTCACCACAACTTGGCGACGAGGACTTCGGACCCACACGGAAAGAAAAAAAAATTCTCTCTCGTCACCACAACAGTTATATTCTCTTGTGCGCATATAAACTTGAGAAAATTATGAATCCATCACTTCCCCACCAGCTATGGGTTAATTAGTAACTAATGTATCACTAAACCATCTAAAAAATTCCTTTCGATCTAAATATATTTTCTGGCTTTAAATACCCGGCAATGGGTTGATAAGCCGTAAAAATGAATGAATCAATCTAGCATTTAACTGGTCTTGTTTATTACTTTCTTGCTGTGAGTCTAGCCACCTTCCTCACCAGAAAAAAACTGATATTGTTGCTGATAATGTGATTACGCAACAGGTTATACTGGTTTACATGATACAAGTAACATACCTAGAGTTGGATGATTTTTTTTTATAAATCTGTTTTGATAGATTTTAAGAGTTAATGATTTAAAGTTTTTTATTCGTTTACCCAGGACATTGACAAATGTGTTTGTCGTTAGCTGGCTATGATGAATTGGCAAAACTATCGATCAAGCGCAAGAAACACATCGTCAGTGTTTTGTCAACGAAGACCTGTGCACAAGGATCAAAGATAGCACGACAGAGGTTACATGAAAATTATTACCAAATCTTAATTCTTCACTTTCCAGCAAAACATCTCAATGAGTTCCTGAACAAAACGAAATCCTGTATTAACCGTTGTCATGTTATGAAATGCATTTCTCTTCAGGCCAAGAATAATGCTTGACTCAAGAGAAATGTCGAAAAAGTCAACTGATTTCATTTAGTGACCCAAAGGAATGTTTCGTTGTTAGAGATTTGGTCGTTTTACGTAGCATATAGATACGGAAATTATTCAATATAATTCATTCATTATATTCAATAATTATTAATAAAACGCCATACTGGTGTACATTGTAATATACAGTGTCCATAAAGTTCGTGCACTTTAAAAAATTTATAACTTTATTTGTATTTGCGATAGAAATAATCTGTAAAAAATGCTATAAAGTTTAATGTACCTAGTTTTAAGTATAGCTAAAATAACTAATGTGAGTTCAGGCATTACTGTAAATCAGTTGGCAAATGTTTTCCGTGAACTGCAAAATCGTATTACCCTTTGTATTGCTAATGATGGAGGATATGTGGAAACTTAAATAAATTTTCAATAAAACCTTAAAAAAATATAGATTTACCTCTTTCTAATCATTTTACAAATTATTTCTATCGCAAATACAAATAAAGTTATAAATTTTTTTAAGAGCACACGAACTTTATGGACGCCCCCCCCTCTCTCTCTCTCTCTATATATATATATATATATATATATTATTATTATTAAGTGAGTAGGCTTGGCCTACGTAAATTATTAAAGATGGTTTAAAAACTAGCTTATCCCTCCTTCCCATTTCCAAAATAGAACATTCAATAATCCGTCTCTCTCCTACCACCTCTGTCACCATATATCAATCTAAAACTATCCCTCAAAAACTTGTATTAAAATTAAAAAGAAGCCAAATTCCTTTTGTAATTAGAGATGTGATCTGATGAACCAGGAAAAATATATTTTTCTGGGGAAATAAATTATAGTTATAATTCTTAATTATTTAATTAATATATATATATATATATATATATATATATATATATATATATATATATAAAGAAATATAGTCTTAAAGTGTGCTATATTTATGGGATAAAGTATGTATGTGTGTGTGTGTGTGTGTGTGTGTGTGTGTGTGTGTGTGTGTGTGTGTGTGTGTGTGTGTGTGTGTGTGTGTGCAGATAGGCAGAAAAATAGGAAAGAACACGTTAGGTAAATAATCCGGAGTTCTTTAGTATTTTTGTTTTTATTTTTAAAAAACAGTGCTCCATACAGAAGTAGAGCTGATATTATAATTATGTTTTCAAAGATATGATTCCTTCGCTACATAAGAGTTCTCATGTTTCAAAAACAAGAGGCAGAAACCTCAATATAATTATTGAAATTAAATTGAACTAAGGTGAACAATGACCTAGAGTAAATTCTTATGCGTTTTGGTGAAAATGGCTATTTTACAACGTTGGGGTAATTTGTGTATACATACTGTACACACACCAAACAAAGTCACAATTGGTGGAAAAGTCAGTGGATAACCTGTATTAAGCTTTCCGGAAAATAATGTTCGATTTTAGAACCAAATTTAATTCCTGGATATAATTTATTTAACCAGTGTTTAAATCAATTCAAATAGGAACGGTGAAGTTTTCTATTTTGTCTGCCATCGAGTTAATAGTTTATTTATACTTTTACGTTTAAACTCTAAAGATCTGGACGCCAAGTATTCTTTGAATGTAGTCTCTAAATCTTTTTTGCAACGGAATGCCTTTTGGCGTAAAAATTGTTAAGATTTTGAATAAATCTTTGTCAGCTAAATATTGTGGATGTGGCATAATTTCATAACACAAATCGGCGAGCTTCTCTGGTGTCATTCTGCCAAGATATGGTTGTGAATTGGTTCTTCTCGATTAACAGGTGTCGGTCCCATTTATTTAATTAAATGTGCACATCGCCCAGTTTCTAGCAGCAAATTCTGGCAGTGATGCTCCGGTTAACGAATGGCTGACTGATAGACTCCATATAATCTTCTGATGGTGCAGTTTCGCATTTGGATGGTATCTTGGTATTTCATCATGATCCAGCCATTGTGCCGACTATTTACGATTGATATAAAGGATTCATTCCTCATTACAAGTCACTATTCGATCAAGAAATGAATCATTTACGTCAAGTGAGTGTTAATTTTTCTAAGCCTTCTTTCTTTCAATATATGACCTAGACATTTCAAATATGGTCCGATTTCAGAATCAACTTTTATTTCTGTAATTAAACAGTGATTAAATGGCTGAAAATCGGAACTCTGAACACATTACTCTAAACGTTTAAACTCCAAGAAATCGTTGAATGGAGTTTGTGAATTTTGGTGGGTTGGTTAAAAACTGTTAAGATGCTTCAAAAAGTGCTAGTCAGTTGACGATAGATCAGGAAAATATGGTAAACAAGGCAAAGAAATGAATCCCAACTCTGGGAGCAGTATCCTACCCGGTAACACACGGATAAACTTTGTCATGATGACGAAGATTTTTAATTGCATTTATTTGTATAGATTCTAGCCGCTTGCACAATTTCTTGTGGGATAGATATCCCATCCAATCAGATTTACACATGTATTCTGTTTTTGTTTTTTTGCAGTTCATTTTCGGATTTTCTTTAGTTTCAATATTTGCTATTTTACTGTCTTTTTAACTCTTGTTTTTTTATCAAATTTACTAAAGTGTTAAAGATTAATTATTTAAAGTGCTATAAAAATAAAAATTCGTACTGAAAATAACATCACATTTTAGAAACAACATTTATTCGCGAATTATTATTATTCGTGAATTAATGTATTTAAACAGTGTTTAAACCAATCAAAATAGAAATTCGAAACACTATCATGTTACAAGATTATTTCTGTCTTTAGGATAAAGCTCTAAACGTTTAGCGGTCATGAAATCTTTGGATGAAGATTCAGTCCTTTTCTTTTGCAACAGAATGCCTTTTGGTTTAATAAAATAGCCAGGATGCTTGGAAAAGTGGTTGACATGAATTCAGGGAAATGTGATGGATGAGGCAAAGTCTCGAATCCCAAGTCGATGGGCGTCAACAGCGTCTTCCCGGCAACATGTTGACGAACATTATCATGAAGCAGGACTGGACCTCGTTAATTAACAAGTGCCTGTTTCATTTTGCTTCATTGAATCTGTAATTCATCCAGTTTGCTGGCAATAAACTTCGGCAATGATGCACTGGTTAGCTTCCAGAAAACTGTAATGGATAACATCAATGCCAACCCACAATACAGTCAACATAATCGTCGGTTGTAGCAATTTCGCTTTGAGGATGTTTTTCGATGCATTATTATGAACAAGACACATTGAGCTGATCGTTTACGATCGTCAAGTCAATTTTCTTGAGATGGTCCGATGTTATTGAAATGCAGACACAAAGTATCTGAGATATTTTCACCTTTCTTAAAATTTTAGCTTGCTTCTTTTTTTGCGTTTCTTTAAATATGAGGTTGGGAAACCGAATTAAAATCAGTCAAAATATAAATGCAGATTCTGTGCAAATTTTCTATGCAATTTTCTGTGCAAATGATTTTTGGTTTAACAAAGTTCTCGAGATGTATGAAAATATGGTCGCCAATGCCAGAGAGATCACGAAAATATGGTGGATGTGTCAAAATTTGGAATCCTATATGGGTGAGTTTCTGCAGTGACATCCTGAAAACATGTGGCCGAGCATTGTCATGAAGAAGAATATGACCTCGTCAATTTACCGGTGCCGCGCGCATTTGGCTTAACTGAACGCCCATTTCATGAAATAAACACCAGCATTGATGCTTTTATCAGAATACCGAAAGCCGTTGTGGATAATGCCAATAAAGTCTCACCAGAATCTCACCATTATTTTCTGTTGTTAGAATTTAGGTTTCGATATCCGTTTGGTTCCTTCGTCATGATCAAGCCATAGAGCCGATCGTTTACGATTGTCATAAAGGATCCAGTTTTTATCACTTTTCGTTGAAGAAATCGATGTTGGTATTTCGCAGATTCAGCATCGATCTCACTTTCCCACATCATAGAATTTGACATTCATTTATTTTCTGGCGAACCCGTTTATTGGATTTCTTCCCATTGCCAAATTCCGCGAATTATTATTATTCGTGAATTAATGTATTTAAACAGTGTTTAAATCAATCAAAATAGGAAGAAGTTTCGATTTGGAGGCGTTCAAATGAAGAAGCCATTCCTTGCCCCAGTTAACAACAGATTTTTTATAGGAATCCGAAACACTATCATGTTACAAGATTATTTCTGTCTTTAGGATAAAACTCTAAACGATTAGCATTGATGAAATCTTTGGATGCAGATTCAGTCTTTTTTTTTGTCATGGAATTTCTTTTGGCTTTAAAAAATTGTCAGGATGCTTGAAAAAGTCATGACATCAGGGAAATATGATGGATGAGGCAAAGTCTCAACTCCCAAGTCGATGGGCGTCACCACCGTCTTCCCGGTTTCGATATCCGTTTGGTTACTTCCTCAATCCATAAAGCCGATCGTTTAAGATTGTCATAAAGGATCCATTTTTTTTAATCACCTCACTGTTCGTTCAAGAAATAGATCAATGGAATTTCGCAGATTCACCATCGAACTTACTTCCCAACATCATAGAATTTGACAGTCATTAAGTTTCTGTGGAACCCGTTTATCGGATTTCTTCACATTGCCAATTTCCGTGAGATTGTCCGATATTTTCGAAAAGCTTTCACCCATTTCTATGTCAATTTGACGTGCTTTTCTTCCACGAGTGTTTCAGATGTCGAATATCAATTGCAGATCGATGTCCTCTACAACATTGATCTTCAAGACTCGTATCCTCAATTGGAGACTTCAGAAACCTCTGACCTACTGACTAATGATCAAAGGCGGATGCTTCCACCCCGTGTTCTGTTAATATTGCCAGACATTCTAGAAGTATTATGACCAAGTTTGGACGTAAACAGTTCACTTCTATTTTCAGATACAAGATGAAGGCTATATTATATTTTAAGTTAAATTCTGAAAGAGACTGGCATAAAATACCTACAATCTTTTGGAATGAGTTATATATTTTAGTGCAAGTATTAGAATATATTTATACCGGTTGTAACAGTAAAATTGTCCAAATCGTGTAACAGCATGAGGTAATTGTTCATCCCACAAAATGCTTAATATCTAAAAGACCACTAAACTAATTGAGTTACTTTTATTCGGGTTTTCAGATAAGATGTATAGCCATCTTAAAACCATTGTCCTGAGAATCACTGAAAAACCCTTTGAGTTATTCAGCTAGAAAGAGAAGAAGTTAAAAGTGATAGTGAGAGGAAAATATCATTCAGATCTTCAGGAATGGTACCAACATCCATACACTGGTTCCATCTTCAAATTCCATTCAAGATCCATCAGGAGAACGGGGAATAAGGTTAAAAAAGAGGGAACAGTAGAGAGGGAAACTGGATCACAACAGCAAGAGGGATGATCATTTCAACTTAGAGCTGAATACATTCTTAGTGTTTTAATGGTGTTATAAAATCATCGGAGAAATCCGGTAAGATATCTTTAATTATTTCTAAGATACAACGGTTTAAACTTAATGTGACAATTTTGCTGTTACACGATTTGGACAATTTTGCTGTTACACCCAGTATTTTCAGAACTGATTTTTATTAGTCTGGTGGATTTTTATCACATTAAACGTTATTTTTAGTTGATACACTTTTTTGAGTAGCTGCTCCCGTTATTTATTAAGCACTATATTTTATTTTCGTCTACCGGAAAGAATGTTGATGAAATCTTCTTAAGGGAAAATTTACACCTTTCTGTAGAAATCGTACCTCCGTCGCTTAGAGAAAGCTGTCGTTTAGACGGTCGCACTTTACCGCTTGGCCAGGAAGACACAGAAGGTGAATCGAAGCCAATTTCTCTCATCACTGATATAACCAATGGACGCAGTTTTGATTACTACTGAAAGGCGCAAGAATACCTCTTCTTGTTTATAGTAGTCCTTATCCCTCTAAACTGAGTGACCACTGGGCCTCGTATTGGGTGAAATATTCATCCTCTAAAAGGCCGACCATTTACGGCGTTGGCCACCGTAGCCCTCCAGTAGTTTATAGCTTTTAATGAACTTTCTCTATTAGCCATCTCTTCAAAGACCTCTTTCGGTAGCCATTCGCAAATGCTGCCCCAATCGCCTTCAATCTGTCATGTGAGTGTGACATCTTTGAAGCCCACTTAACTCATCTTATACTCTGGAAACTTCAACTGTCACTTCTAGATGTTAATATACCTTTCTTCTTTTTGCATTGTCTCTAGATATTTGTTGTTCGGCCCATCGTATATCCCATATCCTTCTGTTGAAATCTGTTGTTTCAATTCTATTCTCCATCAGCAACTATTGCCATATTAGATGACTGATATTACGTAAAATTCCTTATACCTGGAAAGAAACAATACAGTTATTAATAAGAAGAGTTGAAATTATGCATGCAATATTTCACAGCTCTAGCATAATTCCTTCATAGTCAGCCTATTAACTTTTCAGCCTACCCTTGTGCCTGGGTAGAAACAATGCAGTTATTAATAAGAAGAGTTGAAGCGAATCTATGCAAGCTTTCACAGCTCTAGCATCACTCCTTCATGGTCAGCCTATTAACTTTTCAGTCCACCCTCGTACCTGGAAAGAAACAATGCAGTTATTAATAAGAAGAGTTTAAATTAATACATCCAACGTTTTACAGCTCTAGCATGATTCCTTCCTAGTCAGCCTATGAACTTTTCAGCCCACCATCATACCGGGGAAAGGAGCAATGCAGTTCTTAATATAAAAAAAAATGAGTTGAAATTATCCATGCAACACTTCACAGCTCTAGCGTCATTCCTTGATAGTCAGCCTATGAATTTTTCAGCCCACCTTCGGACCTGGAAAGAAACAATAGAATTATTAATAAGAAGTGTTGAAATTAATGCATGCAAGCTTTCACAGCTGTATCATCTGTCCTTCATAGTCAGCCTATGAACATTTCAGTCCACCTGGAAAGAATGCAGGTATTAATAAGAACTTAAATTAATACATACCGGGAAAGGAGCTATGCAGTTATTAATAAGAAAAAGGAGTTGAAATTAATGCATGCAATATTTCACAGTTTTAGCATCACTCCATGATAATCAGTTTATGCCCTTTCCAGCCGACCATCGTATCTGTAATGATACAATACAGTTATTAACAAGAATTCAAATGAATGCTTGCAAAATTCCACAGTCCTGGCATCACTTCTTCAGAATCATCTTTACAATTCGACTTCCTACCTAGAAAGACAACGCATGTCTTTATAAGAAAAGTTGAAATTAATTCGTGCAAGATTTCACGGTTCTAGCATCACTCCTTCATAATCAGCTCATGACATTTCAACACACGCTCATGCCTGCAAAGAAACAATGCAGTTATTAATCAAAAGAGTTTAAGTTAATGCATGTAAGATTTCACGGTTCTAGCATCACTCCTTCAGAATCAGCCTATGAACTTTACAGCTCGCCATTTCAAACCTTCTTTAAATGTAAACAAATAGTGAATAATTGCATACATTAATAAAATCAACGTATATTTTTTTATTATCGAATAATATTCATAATTTGAAATATATCTTGTCTACTCAAAATAAAACAAAAAGTTTTGAAGTCAATAACATCCGGCTTCGATATTTACAGGCTAACATATGCACAGATTGGACTCACGGTACCATTTCTTTTTTATATGGTGAAATAATACAAAATTATTATTTTTGTTGTCTCTACCTCTTAAATTTTTGGCAGTAACTCGTCGATCATATCAAGATACCCGACGATGTTTCAGCCATATTCTCTTAATATTATTATCCAAAATATTTAATACTTTCAAGATGTTGGCAAGATTTGATATTCTTCCTTATTAAGATCTGAAAAAAATACATGTTTTCTTTCTTTAATTCAAAGAAACGAGACAGTTTATTTCCTTTGGAAAGCAATCCTGCATGCCGAATAAATACGTTTGTCATCTCTTCGCCAGCCTCAATATCTTTACAGACACCCCACTTAATTCAATTACTGTAATGATGTCGGTTAATCTGTTGTTTCTGAGGTGAGTGCATCTCAACAAATATTTCTTGAATGGCATCTCTTATTTTTTTTTTAAATTTCTGTTTACGATGGAAATAAATCCTGGTTTTGCCCCAAGCAACGTGGAGCCGTCATTGGTTCACTTCGTCCCGTTGATGAAATCAATATGGACTTCAAACACATCGATAGCATTTGATCTCGTTTCTAGAAGCCGACAAAAGCGATACTCGTCTATGATGCTTCTAACGCTGGTCTGTTTTGTAAAACAGAAGTATTTGCCAGAGACTGGTGACATTATGCTGCCCTTTATGCTGTCAGGAATTTCATTGATTCTCCTTACGTGTTACTGAATCCGCAATAACTGTTAGAAAATTTCCTCCTCGATAACCAGACTTAACACAGCCCAGTTATTCAATTTTTCTCTGCGATCTCATTTAAGTATACACCACACGATGTTCAGTGAGGCATAGACTGCTCAGCGATTTTTATGCAGAAAGACGACCGACCGGCTCTATAATAAATTATTTAACATAGACACGTCAAACTACTATGAATTGGATGTCCGCTCACAGGAACAGAGACACAAAGTGGGTGGTAGCGTTGAGCCACATGCATTGTTCACGGACTACGGTATTCGCTATTATTGTAAAATTAATTCATGTGATTAAACAGTTTCTTCGTTAATCTCTCCAAGTGACTCAACGGGGAAGTGTCCCGTTTAACAATGCCAGAATATTCATACCGTGTGCAGGCAGATATGATTTTCGCATACGGCCGTGCTAATGGTAATGGACGTGAGGCTGCACGGCTGTATCAGAGTGCGTTTCGATACCTACAGTCAGCAGATTCATCCAAACTTTTATCCTTGTTTTGTTGTAAGAAACACGCCCCCAGTGTTTATTAATGTATTTTCGATACAACTTATATATATATATTATACAACTTCTTGTTTCGATGCCTTATTGCATCTCGACTGATGGGAACTAAAAATGGTTATGTAACAAGAAACGGCACATTTTGAACGTTAATGCCATATATTTAGCAAAATAATATTGGAAAATTATACTGTTGTGTAGGAACTCAATTATTTATTTATCGAACACAGACTCTTCCACCCACCTCGAATGGAACGTTCACTCATAGGAACAATGGCTGCAAAGTGGATCGCAAAGTGTGCTGCAGGCATTGCCGCACTAACTACTCTATTCTCTATTATTGCCTTGTTAAACATATGATGAAACAGTCTCTTCACTATTCTTTTGTTCCAGGCTTTAGCTTGGAATCTTATTAACCAGAACCACGAGCATATAGGAGCAATATAGCAGTGATTACTGTGTTCAGCGATGGCATAAGATGCACGAATGACATTTTTGGGGATTATCGATAATCCCGATGTCGTCTAACTTCAGTCTCTATAAACAGCATAATTTTAACCGAAATAAATTACCCTTCGTATATATCAGTTCCAAATGTGGATTACGGAATAAAATCTATATGTATAAAGCGCAGTGTATGTGTGTCTGTCCTTCCGTCTGTTTTTCGATCTCGGCGAATCATAAACAACCTGAAGTAAAAGGTATTAACTACTGTAGTTACAGACGATTAAAAATTAAATAAATAACTCGTTTTAAGTTTAAATTTAAATATCGAACAGAGTAAAAGGCTAGAAAAAAACAATTCCTTATTAAAGGTTTAAATTTAATTTCGCTTTTCGTCGTAATTTCAATTGATATCGTCTTATTAAACCGTAATTTATTGGTATCGTCTTATTAAACCGTAAACTTATGCGGGACGCATTACGTTGCATATGTGTCTTTTTTTTTCTTTTTCTAGTACGCGCACTTTGACGTATTTGAAATATTACATATTTTCGGTTCCCTAATGTTTTATATTTAAAAAAGCGACTTTACGTGAAGGGATCATAAAGAATGGTGGTTTCAGAAGAAATTTAAAAAAATGCGCACAAAATAAATGTAAGCAAACTAGAGAGACCGGTTGCATATAGGAAGAAAGATTATGTCGAATTAATTAATTATTTCTAAATTCTTATATTTTTGCGTACATGGATGGTTGAAGGTAAAATGCCGAAAACCGAAAAGCCCTCCACATGAGTTAGCCTAAAGTCCACCCGGAAGTCATCTTCAAGGCTAGTAAATAAATAATTGTTTTATTCAGTTCTTGTAGCATATACAGATACATATACAGATACAATTTTAAGAGAACTAAGTAATCATTGTGACAAGCGCTTTCGGCTAATTAATTCGTAATTTTCAAGTGTTTATGAGCATATTTTTCTGTTTCAAAATATGTTATATTGTACAAGTAGAAATTCCTATTATACAAAGTATTTGAAGACAAAGGAAGCCTTTTATAAGGTTGTTTAAGCAAAACATTCTTTGAAATGGGCACAAATGTATTAGGGATTTCTTATGACAACCCAACATGGAGTTAATACCACATTCAACACACAAAATTATTTAGTAACAGTCTATCTTGGAAGTCATATTCTCTACAGTAGTGTATATATATATTCGACTAGTTTCGGCCAACATGGCCATCATCAGGAGAAAAACCATATATATATATATATATATATATATATATATATATATATATATATATATATATATATATATATATATAATAATAATAATAATAATAATAATATAAATATAAATAGTTATACTCGTTTGGAAAAACATTAGACATTTTGGCTTGGAATTGAATAAACTAATGTCCAAGGAAAAATAAGGGACAAAAAAAGAAAGATCTGAGAACATGAAATAGAGGCGAAAACAATCGTCCAGAATCCCAGCTCAGGGTCCAAAGAAAAAAACCTCCAAACTGAGTAAAGCAAAAGTAACTAAGTAAAGTGCTCAATACACTAAGTAGAGCAAATCTAAATATAAACCTAAAGAGCCAGGCAAACTGGCCAGTTTACCCTGACGATCCTTGTAGGTGAAACATAGGTAAATTTACCTGGCTCTTTAGCTTATATATATATATATATATATATATATATATATATATATATATATATATATATATACTACCTTGTAGTTACTAGTTTTATAATTAAAATATTATTATTATATATATACTAGTTTCGGCCAACATGCCCATCATCAGGAAAAAACTTCTGCTTGTTAGTAGCATATATATATATATATATATATATATATATATATATATATATAAAAGTGAACATAGAAGTCAACACTTAGAGGTGACAGTCTGTTTCATGCGAGACGCAATCGTCAGACCACGAGTGCTGTTATTTTACTCGGATTTAACAAATAGTAAAATAACAGCACTCGTGGCCTGACGATTGCGTCTAGCATGAAACAGACTGTCGCCTCTAAGTGTTGATTTCTATGTTCACTTTTATATTTACACACGCTCTATCTCTGATATTGAACACTTTATCCAATAAATATACCACACCTTAAGATTATATATATATATATATATATATATATATATATATATGCTACAAACAAACAAGATTTATTTTAACATGGCCATCATCAGGAGAAAGAATTCTGCTTTGTAGCATTTATATATACATATATATATATATATATATATATATATATATATATATATATATATATATATATATATATATATATATATATACATATATATATATACACACATGCTACAAACAAGTAGAATTTTTTTCTCCTAATGATGGCCATGTTGGCTGGAAATAGTATATATATAATAATAGTAGCATATATATATATATATATATATATATATATATATATATATATATATATATATATATATATATATATATATATATATATATATATCAAATATGTGGTGCAGTTCAATTTATATTACATGAATCATTCATACAAAAAGCAGATAGTGAGGTTAACTTCACTATCTGCTTTTTGTGTGAATGATTCATGTAATATATATATAAATATTTAGTTTCCGAAAAACTAGGTAATCCGTATGGGTAGACCCAAGAAGGATAAAATCCAGAGTGCTCAATGTAAATCAGAGCTAATAATCTAAATAAAAATAAAGAATAGAAATTTTACATCTAACTCAATCATGTCTCTCTCCTCCCTCACTTCCTCACTTCGTTAATTTACATATGCTTAGTACTGCCCGTCAAAAATGTGCAAATTTCTTTTCATTTTTCGTTTGGAACCTTTGGAAGTAAAGTCTGATGATCCGCGGTCCTTTAAAAGGGCTGGGGTTAAATAATTTATTACATGGAATCTTAAAGTGGTCGGTTTTTATTTTTATTTAAATTATATATATATATATATATATATATATATATATATATATATAGCGTAATGAGAAGCCACGTATACTTTCTTAATATGTATATATAGAAAAAACAACTAAAAAATTGCAAATTAAAAAATGAATGTTTTTTTGTGAAAGAATTTATTTATATTTTTATATATATATATATATTTGATATTTCAGATCGACCCCGATGTTTCATCAGAAATAACTGTTTTGTTTACAAGTAGCGTCCGTCGCGAGACGCGGACGTCACGTGATATGGAATGCAACTGTGTTCGAACATTTCTCACGTAAATCTAACTAATAAGATTTTAGATGTTGTTTAAAATTTTATTTTAACTATATCTAAAAAATTGTTTGTTTAACTATTGAAATATTTATAAAGATTTAAAATACCCATGTCTTTATTTAACCCTAGTTTATATATATTTAATTTTAAAATCCAGTATTTTTCTTTTTTTCTGCGTGTGTATGTGGAACTGAAATCAGAATCTATCAATAAACATTTACAGTTGTCTAATGAGTGTCCTGATTGATTAAAGTGTTCAGCTATGGGGGAATACGGATTGTTTTGACGTATGGTTTGTTTATGATTGTTGAAGCGAAATCTAAAATTATTTCCAGATTACCCAATATATCCACTATTAGGACATATTGTGCAGATTAAATAGTAGATTATGTTATGGCAATCACAGGTGAGGCGAGTTGGGTGTATCTTGATATTGGTGTTGGGTATATATATATGCTACTAATAGGCAGAATTTTTTTCTCCTGATGATGTCCATGTGGGCCGAAACTAGTCGATTTATGTTGTGTGTGTGTGTGTGTATGTGTGTGTATAGTGTATTTATTTTAGCAAGAATTCATCCAAACAAGCAGTCTGATTACATTCCACCGATCAGATCTGTCTATTCATCTTTTTATTATAGCTTTCGAAATTCCGAATTTCAAGTTTGTTCTTGTCATATTCAAATCATTGTATCCATTACAGTCATTGTCAAGAACGGCTATTATCAGTATGATAAGCAAGATATATATTTCTAAATTCTGGTGTTTTAGATTGCTAAAATTAGAACTGAAATCTATTAAAATTCTGTTCAAAATATTTAAATTTCGGCATTAAATAACTCATAGAGGTTGATATGCTGCTAAACAAAATCAACCAACCAAAATGGCGTTCAAAATATATTTAATTGAAGCCATAAAATCCCATTAAAAATATTTAGATTTCGGCATTAAATAACTCATAGAGTTTGTACTAATGGAATATTTAAACAAAGCCATGTAACACACTCTTAAAGAAAACCTCAATTAACAAGTACATCAACCTAAGGAAAGAAACTTGCACCAATTCAACAGCATATATCAAAATATATGTTTTTCGAAAATTATTTATTAAATAGTGGATCGCAGACCTTCCCAAGAATTCTACAAGCGCTAAAGACCGTCACTCTTATTCTGTAGATATTCTCTTTGAACTATCCTATCAAATAAATTCCATACTAATTCAATGGGAGTGAAATCAGGAGATTGTAGCAGAAGAGTGATAATTTCAAAAAATGTGTTACTTTTTTCACAAGAGGTAATTTTAACATAAGTGAGTTTTGGATCGTTGTTTTGTTGAAAGGTGGATTTTCCGCAATTATCCGTAAACCATGAGATATAGAATGTCTATGCAAAAACAAACGATTCCTTTAATCTGAAACAGTTGTTTAGTCATTTTGGTAATCTCAAAACCTCTACTCGGGAATTAATGGGGAAAACAAAATATAATGTATGTCATATAAAATATTCATAATTTAGCAAAGTTTATTGTGGCGAGATTAATCCAAATTGTAACATTTTGCTAGTAAAAGGACCAAATATAATCTAGATACTGAAATTGTAATTTTTAATTTAAAAAAATACAAAGAACTCATTTGAAGGTGCTTTTTGCATATAGTATGTGTGTGTATATTTATATATATATATATATATATATATATATATATATATATATATATATATATATATATATATATATATAAAGAAATATAGTTTTAAAATGTGCTATATTTATGGGATGAAGTGCTCAATATCAGAGATAGAGCGTGTGTAAATATAAAAGTGAACATAGATGCAATCGTCAGGCCACGAGTGCTCGTGGCCTGACGATTGCATCTAGCATGAAACAGACTGTCGCCTGTAAGTGTTGACTTCTATGTTCACTTTCATATATACATATATATATATATATATATATATATATATATATATATATATATATATATATATATATGATTATTGCGAAGAGTGGGATATTTTAGTCTTTCTACCACCAGCTTCCTGTTGAAATAATGACAGGTGTAGAATTTCAATTTCGGTCTTCATTGTGAGGAAGGTAATTTTAGGCTGGAGATTACAAATTGCTCCAAGTTTTAGGAATTCCTTCTGGTCTACAGTTAATTTGTGTTTGTAAATATAAAAGTGAACATAGAAGTCAACACTTAGAGGCGACAGCCTGTTTCATGCTAGATGCAATCGTCAGGCCATCTGCCGCCTCTAAGTGTTGACTTCTATGTTCACTTTTATATTTATATATATATAGATATATCTATCTATCTATCTATCTATCTATCTATCTATCTCTCTCTCTCTCTCTCACTATATATATATATATATATATATATATATATGACGAAATATAGTTTTCGATATGCTATACTGATGGGTAAATTGCTCAATATCAGAGATAGAGTTGATATAAATTTAAATTATAAAAACTTGATATCGGATTCAACAAGAGCTTTCTTTGCTGGACAAAGGGTGTGTAAGAACTGTCCAAATGTTTTATTTTTGTAGGCTATCCGAGCTCCATTAGAACCCATTTAAACACACACAAAAATTTACCAGACTCCATTAGAAATATACTAGTAGAAAACACAAATATATTAATTGCTTTCACCTGTAAAAAAGGATAAAAATAATGGAGGCTTTAATAATAAAAAAAGAAAAAGCCTACTGTTGAAAGGAAACGTAAAGGGAGATAACGTATTGCAAGAGTTATCCCACTTGCTTTGTACATCGTGACGTCAGACGTCACGTGTGGCAATACACAGAGAGAGATCCAAGATGGCGGATAACACAAGGACACGTGTGGGAAACGTCTCTCCATATTTCACTAATTCTTTTGTAGAGTAGTATTAACTCAGTTTATCTAGTAATTAATAAAATGCTGTAAACCTAAAAACGTTCTTGGTAATTATTTCCAATCAACAAATGCATTGCTCGGTCCTCAGAACTCACGCAAACATAACAGATTTGGCGACGAAATGAGATTACATTTCTCCATTGGATATACCTCTTAAAAAAAAAGTAAAACATCCTTTCTTCGTCATGGACCCTGCATCGTTGGAAAGAATTCTTAGAAGGCAACAGGAACAGTTTCTACAGGCACAGAACCGTCTAATTGAAAAGTTAACGCAACTTTTTCAAACACAACTGACAACAGACAAGAAAAATGCGAATTCTGCGGATAGCATAGCGAACTCAATAACCGAGTTTCAATTCGAACCGGAGACGAAACATACATTCATAGCATGGTTTAGTCTTTGGGAAGACATCTTTCGACAGGAATTTCACATGCAGGACGATGAATGGAAGTTACGCCTCCTACTACGGAAGCTTGGGTGTCGGGAACACCTACGTTATAAACAGTATATATTACCTAAACAACCGGGAGACTTCACATTTGCGGAGACTGTTGAACAGTTAACAAACATTTTCGGCGAGTTATCCTCTTTATTTTACACCCACTATAATTGCTTAAAGCTGAAGAGAGATGATAACGAAGATTTTTTTGCATACGCTGGGAAAGTGAATTCACAATGCGAAAATTATCAGCTGAAATCGCTGACCGAAGATCAATTCAAATGCCTTATTTTTGTCGCTGGTCTACAATCCCCAAACGACGCAGACATTCGTACACGTCTTTTATCTATGCTCGATCAAGACAGATACATATCAGTACAAACATTGACTACGGAATGTCAGCGGCTGATTAAACTGAAACGCGACAACGAAATAATAAGCAGGAGCCTTTTAAATCATCCATTTCCAGCCGTGTAACAACGACGGAAAAATCCCCGACTAAAAGGAAAACACCCCGAACATCTTGCTGGTCATGTGGAGATTGGCATTATGCTCGATTTTGCCCATACAAAGAACACACGTGTCAACTCTGTTCACGTCGTGGGCATAAGGACGGATTCTGTGAACGCAAAGATAACAAAGCTACGAAAAAGAATAATACACCTGTAAGAGAAAAAACTCATCACAAAAAGACAGGATATTCCCGTAAGTCGTTTTCAAATTCGATTTTTCTACGTTTAATGTAAATTTTGAAGCTCGGAGGAAATACATAGTGGTATCCATAAACAAAACACCGATAAAGTTTCAGTTCGATACTGCTTCAGATATCACTTTGATTTCACGTACAACATGGGAGTCACTGGGAAAACCACCCCTGAAAGACACAACGCATGTTGCGTGTAGTGCTTCCGGGAATAAAATACGATTAAATAGGGAATTAATTTGTGATGTCTCTTTCAAAGACAAACATTTTTCAGGTGTGTGCTATATTACGGACTCTTCAAACTTGAATCTTCTTGGCCTTGATTTTATTGAGGAACTTGACCTTTTCAAGGTTCCCTTTTCAATACCTACCAAGTTAATTCTGCAGCAGACACGGAAAAACATTTTAAGAGCATGCCGAAAGCTAAATTTAACAATGTTTTCCAAGAGGAAACGTCTCTCCATATTTCACTAATTCTTTTGTAGAGTAGTATTAACTCAGTTTATCTAGTAATTAATAAAATGCTGTAAACCTAAAAACGTTCTTGGTAATTATTTCCAATCAACAAATGCATTGCTCGGTCCTCAGAACTCACGCAAACATAACACCTACCCTTAACAATATTAGCTACGAACAAAGCTACAACGTGCTAACCGTATTTTGAAATTAAAACACCACTACTACACACTAAGACATACACATAATGCACAAACTCAATTAAGCAGAAAAATCAAATCATCCTTGATAATAGCTAAAGGTACAGCCGAAAGCGCTCGGAAAAATAAAACATTTGGACGGTTCTTACACACCGTTTGCCCAGCAAAGAAAGCTCTTGTTCGTACACAAGAAAAATTAAATAAAAAACTTAACCGTAGTACCTTGTCTGTTGTTTTGAAACTTGCATAAAAGAAGGATTGCTGTCTAAATATACAACTATATATATATATATATATATATATATATATATATATATATATATATATATATATATATATATATATGAATACCCGTCTACTAGGGCGGCTAACCAATTCCTATTGAAGACGCACGATCAGGGCCATTTTTTGTTTGTTCAACATCGACATACTTCAACTATACTGAGCAGACACTAGTTAGAGTTTCTGCAGGAGACCGTGTTATCTAGCGTGATCAACAATTTGCTCAAAGCCAGCACGCTTAAGCTCTCGGCCACGATGATTTGTGGATTTGTGATAGCACAGTTTTCGAGTTCCGTCTAGCCCACTTCACTCACAAGTCTTGTGTCAGAGCTTGGTATGGTTTTCAGGCACTTCCCAAAGGTGTTCGCACCCTCGATCCATTCCGATTAACTCAGGAATATACATAGATATATCTGTCGCCTCTAAGTGTTGATTTCAATGTTCAATTTTATATTTACACACGCTCTATCTCTGATATTGAGCACTTTATCCCATAAATATAGCACACCATAAGAGTATATTTCTTCATATATATATATATATATATATATATATATATATATATATATATATATATATATATATATATATAGCATAACACGTGGATATTTTAAATCTACATAAATATTTTAACAGTTAAAAATATTTTAAGAAATATTTCTTGAGTTATGGTCAAAAAACCTTTTAAGCAACATTTAAGACACTATCATCAGTCTTCCGACAAAAATTCAAACAAAGTTGCATTGCACATCACGTGACATGCACGCTTCACGACAAACGCTGTAAACAAACGCTGTAAACAAACACACAAGCACAGTATCTCATTTGATTTCTGAGGAAAGACCTAGGTGGTCTGAAATATTAAATAAATAAATATATACAAAAACACAGAAATAAATACTTAAAAAAAAAACACCCAATTTTGTTTCATTTATTTTATCCAGATATTATATATGTATATATATATATATATATATATACATATATACACACACACACACATATATATATATATATATATATATATATATATATATATATATATATATATATATATATATATATATATAGTAAGGATCATTATGTCATGACTTGTTTTTTCCGTTGATAGACAAGCTAAGAATTTAGACGAGAAATGTGTGATAAGGAAGCCCCCTGCCCATCGTTTCTCAATTAGTAAATGTCCTTGCGGTCTTCTTATGAGTACTCTATCTATAAAGCCCAAGGGTTATCTAGGTTAATATGTTAATTAATTTGGTGACGTGCGATAAACATTCGCTTCTGGGGAACATATGTGTGTTTGTCGGTAGACAGAATGGTTTAATGACCCTCTACTGTTTACAAGTTTCTAAGGGTTATATAGTGCAAGACAGCCACGAAACGTCTATGGCTGTTTATAGGACTCTCTGTCGATTAATCGGGCTTAGAATTTGAAAAGAAACTGGAAAATTGCCACGAAAATACACATGTAGTCTCTATGAGATGCTGGCGATCTTTGTTCTATTAAGTTGTCCATGCTTTTCTGGCATTAAGAGGATTGCACGTCAAGAGATTAGTCAAGTTAATAGGAATGTAATTGCAGTGAATTCATCGCTGATAATTTCAGATCGTTCATTAAGTCATTTACAGCAAAGAACAAATGCTTTATCATTAGCGACATAGACACTCTATAGTGCAATCAACGTATTGACGACATCAAAATCTAGCAATGTATTTCTTTCTGTCTGAAATTTCTGGAATCAGAAGTTATCATTATTTATACAGTTTATATTTTATTAAAGATATGCGTGAGAATTTTACGGTTTTCCTATTTTAATTTTCGGATAAATATCATTTATGTTAATAAATGAATTATCTCATGGCGAGATCAATTACAATAAATTATCTGTAGAAATAACCCAATCATATAGTTAAACATTGCAGCTTAACATCTTTAACAAAATATTGCAATAACAATCATAAATATGAATGATGGTCGTTATTTTAAGAAGTAAGGGGATACAAATGAAAAGTCTTGAAATTGACAAGTGTTCTATTTACTTGGAACAGCCGTTAAACAGATCTGTCAGTTTTCTTTCTTTCTTTTACTCACTGAAACCAAGTAGCGTATATCTTATTTTGATTTGTAATCAAAAGGATTTAGACCATTATTCATGACGTATTGACAGAAAACATCTATCTTCCCGTCTTTCTTTCTAGCGAAATCCCCCGTCTTACGAATATTTCGCTTAATAATTATTTCAAAAAATGCAGCAGACGATGTAATTTTATATAATTTATGGTAATTGGATTTTTCGTATTTGTCTTCTGGGGTAGGCTGTTCTACTTCCACGTGCCATGTCCACAGTGGATAAAGGCGTTAGTTAGATCCAGTGACAGGAACCAAAGAGTGTGAGTTCAATACCTGGTTAAGGCGGCGGAGAACTTGGAGAGGGGAATTAACAGGAGATAACTGACATCCATTAAAACATGGCATGTAGAACTAGAACAGTCTACCTCAAAGCAAAGGGTTCAGTTCGACATTCCAACCACATGAAAAAGGCCGGAGCGTACAACGTCCGAAACGTTGTAATAAATATGGCGACAAAGATGAGGACAATAATCCGAATAATGTAAATAATGTACATAATACCTCATCTCAGAAATATAGACAGATACTAAAGGCCAGAAATGTTGTGATAAATATGACAACAAAGATGTGGACAACAGTCCGAATAATGTAAACAGTATACATAATACCTCCTCTCAGAAATATAGACAGATACTGAAGGGCCGAAACGTTGTGATAAATATGCCGACAAAGATGATGACAATAGTCCGAATAATGTAAACAGTGTACATAATGCCTTATCTCAGAAATATATACAGATACTGAAGGCCCGTAATGTTGTGATGAATATGGCAACAAAGATGTGGACAACATTCCGAATAATGTAAATAGTATGCATAATACCTCATCTCAGATATATAGACAAGAAGTTAAAACTTCAGAGTTCTGATTTAAATGGATCTTTGGATCAAGAAATATCATAATCACTAATTCATTTTTATTTTATTTTATTTTGTCATACGTGTATTGAACATTTTTTAATATACTACTGTTTCCTGGTCTGATTCAACTCTATCAAGTAAGCTTTCATATATATATATATATATATATATATATATATATATATATATATATATATATATATATACATATATATATATATATATATATATATATATATATATATATATATATATATATGTATTTATATGACGTAACGATAAATATTTTGGCACGTCGAACTAGAAGACTCTACCCCAGTGAGCGAAATAAAGGGTTGAATTCAACATTCCAACCACCTGAAGGAGGCCGGAGCGTACAACGTCCGAAACGTTGTAATAAATATGGAGACAAAGATGAGAACAATAATCCGAATAATGTATATAGTGTACATAATACTTCATCTCAGAAATATAGACAGGCACTGAAAGGCCGAAACGTTGTAATAAATATGCCAACAAAGATGAGGACAATAGTCCGAATAATGTAAATAGTGTACATAATACCTCATCTCAGAAATATAGACAGATACTGAAAGGCCGAAACGTTGTAATAAATATGGCGACAAAGATGAGGACAATAGTCCGAATAATGTAAATAGTGTACATAATACCTCATCTCAGAAATATAGACAGATACTGAAATGCCGAAACGTTGTAATAAATATGTGACAAAGATGAGGACAATAGTCCGAATAATGTAAATAGTGTACATAATACCTCATCTCAGAAAAATTGACAGATACTTAAAGGCCGAAACGTTGTAATAAATATGGCGACAAAGATGAGGACAATAGTCCGAATAATGTAAATAATATACATAATACCTCATCTCAGAAATATAGCCAAGAAGTTAAAACTTCAGATTTCTTATTTAACTGGATCTTTGGATCCAGAAATATCATAATCGCTAATTTATTTTTACTTATATTAAGTGCGCGTACTTTCAAAACTGACATCTGGAATATAAAAGTAATGAAACATATAATTGATTCCTGTGTATTTGATACGGTGTCTCAGAAAAATTGGACATTTATCAGTCAGCTATGTCCCATGCGTGATACAGGCTTAGGCCATCATTGACGAAGCAGATTTTTTTCCCGCCGTAGACTGCCATTTCTTTCCGCCATAGACCAGTTGCCATCTAAGGCTATAGAACCCAGTCAGTCCTGCTATTTATTCATAGCTATGAAAAGAAGATTTATACCATTCCCAAGGATATTAGCAAGTAAGTGGGTGTAATGGTTTCTGTTGACCATGTTCGTCGTATTCTATGAATATAGAATCCAGCGCAGTACCTAATATGCCCAATGAACGATTGGTAATGAACGATAATACTTAGGACAAGAACAACACATATAAGATTGGCCAGCGGCGAGTAGAATATGTAGTCAACTGCTATGAGTGAGTTAAGTGAATTCTGTTGACCATAGTCTATGAATATAGAATCCAGCGCAGTACGCAATCTGTTCAATGAAACAACGTTAAAGATTAACACTCACGAGTCAGACACTCTACTGAATCTGACTATATTGCCAATACCACCAGCAGCTGTTCCGTAATTCTTCAGTCTTCGAAGGTTTCGGGGGTTGGCATTGAATATTCGGAAAAAAACATGGCTGCCTTTATACAGGCGAATTTAATATTTTGAGCTTTCTGATTGGTTAACTCTTCTATTGGGCAACTATAAAATGAGTCAGCTCATTTTGGTTGGCTCACTAGTATAACGTACCCAAAACCTCTAACAGATTCGACTGGAATTCGAACACGGATCGCCGATTCCTCAATCCGAGCCGCTATCCATTACACCACCGAACATCTTCTCACGCATTTATCATTGTCTCAATAACTTCATGACATTTCGGATCAAAGTGTAGTATCTGTTATCAGTTTAATCTGAGTCAATATTCCCATCTTTATTTCTTTCTTTTTCTCACAGATTTCAAGTAGTGTGCTGCCACTATTTCCATGCGATCAAAACTGAATAGACCATTATATTTTAGGTATTGACACGACTAAACAGGCGTGCGAAAGGTGGGGGTGCAATCATAATTATAAAAGGAGATTTATATTTTGATATGTCTATGGGAAAATCACCAGTTGATTAAATCGTCGGTTCGTGAATTTGGTGACATTGTTCTTTCAAAAGTAACATCTGGAAAATATAGAGAGAGTACAGATAATTCCTTACGATGTCAGTAAACATCAATTTACAAAATGAACAGGAAAAACGAGACAATCTGTAGTAGGCAGTAATCAATTACGTTAGGCCAGTTTCAAGACAGACATATGGAATATATAAATAAATTATATATAATATTAAAATAAACGTCAGGGAAAGATGTAAAACTATATTTATATCATGAACAGAAAAAATAGCCACCTGTAGTTTGGCAGTTATCAATGACGTGACCGCACTTTCAAAACTGACATCTGCAATATATAAATAATGTTCATATAATTATTTCCTAAGACAGGGATAGATGTAAATCATTATTTATATCATGAACAGAAAAAAGAACACCATCTGTAATAGACAGGTATTAATAAGGTGAGATCATTTTCAAAACAGGAAAATTTAATTAAAGTTCATATAATTGGTTACTAAGCTAGGAATAGATATAAAACTGTATTTATATCACGAACAGAAAAAAGAACACCATCTGTAGCTGGCAGACACCATCTGTAGCTGGCAGACACCATCTGTAGCTGGCAGACACCATCTGTAGCTGGAAGACATTAGACATTATAGTTTACTAAGTCAGGGATAGATGTAAAACTATATTTATATCATGAAACGAAACAAGAACACCATCTGTAGCTGGCAGACACCATCTGTAGCTGGCAGACACCATCTGTAGCTGGAAGACATTAGACATTATAGTTTACTAAGTCAGGGATAGATGTAAAACTATATTTATATCATGAAACGAAAAAAAAAAACTATATTTATATCATGAAACGAAAAAAAAACCCATCTGTAGCTGGCAGACACCATCTGTAGCTGGCGGACACCACCAGTAGCTGGCGGACACCATCTGTAGCTGGCAGACACCATCTGTAGCTGGCAGACATTAGACATTATTGTTCACTAAGTCAGGGATTGATGTAAAACTGTATTTATATCA